>MU228469.1:3095952-3140376 GCA_018584345.1 Thuja plicata | reverse complement strand
TAATTAATTTTGGGAATTTGATTAGATGATTTGGGGAATGAATTTAGAGGAAAATAGATGATTAATTAATTATTAAAAACCATTAATTAATAGATAAAAATTAGTGTTTTTAATGTAAAGTCGCAAGCCTATCCATTTTTGGGTGTTTACATTTGCCCCTCTTTGATGCGATGTGACTTGTCACAATGTGTCAAAGAATTTTCAAATTTGATCCTGCCCCAGCTTGCCCAAGTGATAGCAAGTGGACTATATGCCCCCTCAACAAATTAAGCATAGAAAATGCATCCGATGAGCATTAATTTGTTGAAAAAGTGAATCACTATATGATGATGATGAATGCAATCGTACGTTAGTTATGATGTTATTGATGATGGATGCATTGATTATATGATCTACTATGCACATGTTTTGGATTTTTCTTATGCAATAAATGAATGCAATCTACCATGCACAAAATTTTTTAGTAATGCATGTGTTAGTTAGAAGGAAGTTAGTTTGGATAGATGTTCTCTGAGAATGATCTAATAGAATGGAATGATAGAAAGGATTTTTTTTTCTTTTTTTGATAGATACGAATTGATAGAAAGGATTAGTGTCCCAAGTTGCTGCCCCTATTTCCAATATTTGTCATCATTACATCTTTTTTATGTATTTTCTAAAATTTCAAAGAAGGTCCAATGTATCCAGATCACATACCACCTGGATACCGCCATGACCTCTTGATAAGCGAAAGGAGTAGAGAGATTGAATAGAAAGAGAACCTAGTGCACCCAAATATTGACCATCTGGGCTCAACTATGTTCCCTGTGTGAAAAGAAAGAGAGCCAAAAGCACCCAGATATTGACATCTAGATATCGCTTTGTCATCTGAAAAAAAAAAAAAAACTACAACAAGGATATCAAGATAGAACTCCTATGCATCTAGAGTCCATTTGGATAACACTGCAAGCTGTTGATTCCAAAAGGGAAAGCCAAAGCAAACAAGATAGAACTCCTATGCCCCTAGAGTCTATCTAGATAGCATCATGAGCTCTCGATTGCAACATAAAGGGAAAGACCATAGAAACCAAAATAGAACTCCAACACACTCAGAGTCCATCTGAATAGTGTTGCGAGCTCTTGATTCTATAAACCACACAAGCAAATAAAAGAGAAGGAATTTCCAATTCTTTCCCAGGGTTAAGCTCAGATCGTGGAACTGCGCGACTGCCAGATAAGTGATAGTGCCTACCGCATTTATCCTAAATCATCATGGCCCTGAAATCGAAGTGAACATTCAATAGATAGTAATCAAATAAAATAAGTCATAATCTATCATAGCTACTCTCCTCACATGGTGGATCCTGGAGTAGCATAAGAACATAACTGTGAAATATAGACTAACATCTGACCTACTGACTAACCTAGTCAACATTTTTGGATGGTTCCTCGATGCAGTTGGATTCTCTTGATTGACTTGACTCTTCGATAGGCTTGATTGGTTTGATTGCTTGAGTGTGTCTGGTTTCAATAATAGATTACTCATATAAGACTGACCTATCTGGTTTGAGCATATCCATCACTATGTAAGATGATTGATATGATTTAATTGATTGATTGTGATCATGTTGATAGATGATCAAGCTATGTCAGATGGGCTCCATGCTGGTTCGCAAAGCTCATTATTGTGAAAATTGATAGATTGGCTTGGTCGCCAATTGCTTGTTGATTGATTTGATAGATTGATAAAGTTGTGTCAGATGAGCCTAATGTTGATTCACAAAGCTCATGATTGTGACATTAGTTGACTGGGCGTGATTGCCCTTTTCTCTCTTGATAATCAAGTTGGTTTTATTGCTTGGGATTTTGCAATTTTTTGAATGTTTTTTGATGAAGATTGATTTTATCAGAACATTTTGATCTTTTTAGGATTTTTGATGAGTTTTCCAATTTTTTAGATTTCTTCAGGACGTTTAGAATTGCCCCCTAGTCTGGTGGACCAATAATAACCATGGGTAAGTGCTTGGTGCTCATAGGGGTTTGTGCTTCTGGATATAGCTTGGGTAGTTAGTCTTGCATCTGAAGTGTGCTCAAGCCTTTTGAGTTCATTGATGGTGAAGCTGGATTTGAACACTCGGCGCCTGTTTGCCAAGTTTTCACCAAGGTACCTACTCAATAGCACCTATTTGCCAGGTTTTCACTGAGAGAGCGATTTTGTTTCTCTTTATTTTTTTTGCTTTTTTTATTATTTTTTTGTTTAGCCTAGGTGCCTGATTGTCAGGTTTTCACCAAGGTAACATTTTGTATTTTCTAAATTTTTTTTTTGGGTATTTTCTGGATATGTAGATAGGTTCCTTTAACCATAGAGACCTCAAGGGTAGAACCTTTTGAGGTGCATGTCGTTGATGTATCTAGGGAGCTGATCTCCTTCTAGTGTCGCCAGTGTGAATGCCCCACTCTGAGTAGAGCTGACAATGACAAATGGTCCTAGCCAGTTAGGCTCAAACTTTATGGTTTTGACTCACTCTGCTTGATTCTTTTGATTTTCCATGAGGACAAGGTCTCCTACCTCAAATTTTCATGGCTTCACCTTCTTGTGATAGTTTATTCTAAGGCGATTCTAATAGCCTTGTAATTGGTCGAAGGCATGCTACCTTCTTTCATCTAGTAACTCCAGTTCACTGAGCCTTGCTACTCTGTAGTCCTCATCTGTAATAAGGTTCTTCAAAGATATCCTTAGGGATGGGATTTCCACTTTGAAGGGTAATATTGCCTCTTATCCATAGACTAGGGAGAAAGGAGTGACTCATGTAGGTATTCTCACACTAGTTTTGTATGCCCATAATGCAGGACTAAGCTGTAAATACTGGTCTCACCGTGATTTGTTCACTGTTTTCTTCAATATTTTCAAGATTGTCTTATTTGTAGCTTCGGCTTGGCCATTCCCTTAAGGATAAAAAAAATTAGAACCCTTTCTTGATATGGAATTGTTCACATAGCTCTTCAACATCCTTGTTTTGGAAAGGTGTACCATGATCTATCAGGATAGTTTGAGGGATCTCGTATCGACAGATAATGTGGTTAAGTATGAACATTACTATTTTCTTTCCAGTTATGTAAGTGAGAGGAATTGCTTCCACCCACTTGGTGAAGTACTATGTTGCTGCTATGATGTATTTGTGTCCATTTGCTGAAGAAGGTGTAATTTTTCCCACTAGGTCAAATCCCCACATGAAAAATGGCAATGGTGATGTGATAGGATTTAGTTCTTGGGCTAGTGCATGGATGAGGTCTCCATGAATCTAACATTGTCTACACCTTTGTACATGTTTGTGTCCATCTGTCTCTATTGTGGACCAATAGAATCACATGTGGATGATCTTCTTAGCTAAGTTGTTGCCACCTTCGTGGGTTCCACAAATTCCTTCATGTACCTCCTACAGAGCTCTTTGGGATTCTATGGAAGTGAGACATCGTATTAGCATTCCGTCTAGACTTCATCTATATAAAGTAGTTGAGAGGATGGTATACCTAGAGGCTTGGTGGATGAGGGAATTTCTCTAGTTCCAAGACAAGTTGGGAGGTAAGACACTATTTTGGAGGTAGTTATAGACATCTTGGTACCATGGGTTTTCAGGACCAACAAGGATGCATGTTGATTCTATGATGGATGCTTGATGTGATGGAACCAAGAGTTGATATACTAGAAACTAGAATCATGTTTTGTTGCCTAGCATGTCAATCAATGATGCTATGGTAGCCATCATGTCTGCAGCTTTGTTCTATGCTCATGGGACTTTCTTGAAGAAGATGTAATCAAACTTGGTGTTTAGTGTTTCGATCTGTACTCTATATGGTATGAGATTCTCATCTTTGTTCATATAATCATTTTTGACTTGACTGATTACCAACTGTGAGTCTTCAAAGACCTTAAGGTTCTTGATTCTCCATTGAATTTCTATCTTTAGACCGATGACCAGTGCTTCATATTCTGCTATGTTGTTTGTGCATGGGAAGTTGAGTCTGAAAGACTTTGGAATTGTATCATGATCTGGAGTGATAAGCACTATCCCTACCCCCGCACCATGGTTCATGCATGACCCATCAAAATAGAGCTTCCATACCTCGATCGCTAGTTGTAGTGTCATAATAGATTCATTAGGAAAGTCAGAAAAAATAGGCTGATGGTCCTAAATGGGTGCCTCTGCTAGTTGATCCATGATCACTTGCCCTTTGATGGCCTTTCTATCTATGTACTCAATGTCAAACTCACTTAAGATCATTACCCACTTCGTAAGTTGTCTGGTGAGTGCTTCTTTGCTTAGGAGGTACTTTAAAGGATCAATATGTGCAATCAACTTTGTTTGGTGACTCAACATATAATATCTCAGCTTCTGGTAAGTAAAGACAACTGTAAGGCATGAATTTTCAATTAGCGTATAGTTGATCTCATATCCAACCAATGTTCTGCTTAGATAGTAGATGGCCCTTTCTTTACCTACATCATCATGTTGTGCCAAGAGTACACCTAATGCTGACTCTGTTGCTAAGATATACAGAAGCAATGGTCTACCTTGGACTGGTGGCACCAATATAAGAGACTTGAGGAGGTAGTCCTTGAATATTTGGAATGCTTGTTCACATTGATCAGTCCATATGAATTTGACATATCTATGAGTAGATGTTGGAATGGGTGGCACTTGTTTGCTAGCTGAGCTATGAAGCACCTAATTGATTCGATCCTTCCTTGTAACCCTCTTAGTTGCCTCATGTTCGATGGTGGAGGCATGTCCAATATTGCTTTGACTTTCTTTGGGTCTACTTCAATGCCTCTATGTGACACTATGAACCCCAGTAGCTTTCCAGTTGTGACAATGAATGCACATTTATTTGGGTTTAGATGGACCTTCAATTCCTACATTCTATCAAAGATTGGTCCCAATACTTATAGATGATCCTTGTGAAGCATTGACTTGGCTAGTATGTCATCCACATAGTCTTCCATTGTTTTGTGGATGAGATCATGAAATATAGTTGTCATAGCCCTTTGATATGTCATGCCAACATTTTTGAGACCAAATGGCATGACGTTCCAATAGTAAGTTTCCCAAGGACATGTGAAAGTTATTTATGTTAGTCTTCTAGCGCGATCCTTATATGATTATACCCTGAAAATCCATCCATGAGTGATAGCATTTGATGTCCAGCGGTTAGATCTACTATCATATCAATGTTGGGTAAGGGAAAGTCATCCTTGGGAAAAGCTATGTTGAGATCTCTAAAATCTGTGCAAATCTGTATCTTACCACTATGCTTTGTAACTGGCACCAAGTTAGATATCTAGTCTACGTATGGTATTGGTCATATGAACATGGCATCTAGGAGCTTTTTCAACTCTGCCTTGACTAGAAATGCAACATGGGGATGCATCTTTCTCAACTTTTGCTTGATAGGTTTGGCATTGGGTAGCAACGGGAGATGGTGTAGTACTAGCTCTGGATCTAACCCTGGCATATCTGAGTAGGACCATGCAAAACTGATCATCCTTGCTTTAAAGAAGCTGATAAACTATTCTCTCTCCTCAGGGGTGAGTGATTTTTCCAATTATATGTTCTTTGGGTTCTTTTCATCTCCCAAATTGACATCCTCTGTTTCTTCTACTATTAATGTAAAATTTTCCTCTGTGAAGGGGAGGTGTTCCTTCTTTCCATCTTCTAGCACCTTAGTGAGGTTTTCGCTACAAGATACATCTTGTTTTAGATTTTTATCATTTTTTTGTTCTTTTTTCTCTTGTGGACTAGAAAGAGGAGCTTCCTCCCCAAAATATGCCGCTCTGTTGAGGTCAATGGCAAAGCCTTCCGCGTGGTCTCTTGATAGCATCCCTTCCCTAAGTCCCATGAAATCAGCAATAGCCTCATTGTTCTCGAAGACATCTAAATCAGGCAATCCTTGTTGATCCCACTCTATTAGCTCTGGGTGTACAAGACAGATACTTTCATGGTTGTTTGACTCTATTTGATTGAAAGGGACTACACATATGGTTCCTACAAAACTAGACTGTGATGTGGATGCACCACTAGCGGAATGATAAATGACATACTTATCTACGCAGGATTGTTCGGCAATAAATAGTTGGTCAAATAAGTCTTCTAGGTTTATGAAAGTGTCTGACTGAGGGGAATAATCTGGGATCGATGGTTCAGAGTTGTGAAGAGACCTCCACTCATACTCATGGGAATCAGTCTCGATAGAATGCTCGTAAGATGTCTCACTTCCTTCGTTATCATCAATTTCTATGTGGAGGTCTATTTGGGTTTGTGTGGTTCCCTCTTCAATGGGAAATAACTATGCTGGTATGTTTTTTATCAAGACATGTTCTGTGTTGTGCCCCTGGATCATCTCTGCTATTTGTTCCTGATCAACTTGGATGTCTTGGATTCTAGGATCGACTCTTTGTTTCTCATAGTCTAACCCTCTCTTGTTTCTCTGGGTTGGTGGGAGAGACAATTCCATTATGCCTTGTTGTCTTGGCTCCAGGCCAATTGTACCATCATACCCAAATCTTTGTAACATTGTATAACCATTACCATAGTTCAACAGGGGTAGGGTTTGTTAGATTGTCTCTTGTGGGTATTGGTATAACCATGTAGTGATATCTTGATCAAATGGTTTTTCTTTTGCTATGTCTCCCCATCTGATGAAGGTTGTGGGCAGACATCTAAATAGAACAGGTTGTGGAGTTTCCGTTATAAAAACAAGTTGTGGCATGCCATAAGTTCTTGGGCTCTGAGGCTTGTGCATGATGGTGAAAGCCTCTTCATATCTGTACTCACCATAGCCTTTGTCGGTGATGGATATTCAACTTGCTTTTCATGTGACATCCTTAGGATTTGAATCTGAAGAGGAGGGAATACTTGTGTCTTGGTTAATGGCTATCTTTCCCGTTGTCCATGTGACATCCTTAGCATTTGAATCCAAATTGGATGGGATGCTTGCATCTTGGTTTAAGGGTACCTAGTTATTAGTGCTAATTTGGACAGCATTAGAGTATTGGAAAGGATTGGGATCTCCCTCTATGATGATTTCCTCCCCCTGGTGTGGGAACTTGATGCATTGATGGTAGGTCAAAGGTATGACTTGAATTTCATGTATCTAGGGTTTCCCTAGTAGCATGTTGTATCCCAACTCAAGGTCTAGGATCTGGAAGGGAGTTTTTTTTACCACTAGACTGATACGGACAGGTAGAATGATAATATCTTTAGAGGATCTTTCCTGGAAGGGAGTTTTTTTTACCACTAAACCGATACAGACAGGTAGAATGATAATACCTTTAGAGGACCTTTCCTCTTCATCATAAGCTCTAATATTTATCCTCCTTGTGACATCAATGCTTGATTCTGAATAGCCCAGTTGCTTGATTAACTTTAGAGTACAGATGTTTAACCCAGCTCCACCATCAACAAGGACCCTACAGATAGTGCTTTTGTGGACCTGGACAAGTAAGTGCAAAGGATCATTATGCAGGGGTTTATGCGGCGGCACATCACAGTCCATGAATGTGGCATGTTTGTTAGCAGTATATGGTTAACCATTGTTTGGAAGCTCTTGGGTATTATGTCCGTTGGGATAGCTGCATTCTGAAGGGCTTGGTCAATTGCCAATCTATGCTATGGAGATATGCACAATAGGTCAAACATGGAGATATGGGTAGGTGTGCGCTTTAGTTGATCCACTATGCTTGGCTGTGGATCTGAGTTTTCTTTAGGATTGTTAGATACAGTAGATGAGGATGGTACTCCTTGCAAGATGACTCTAGCGTGACGCATTGTTACAGCACATTTGTTACCTTGGTCTTTGATAGTGATTGTAGCCACATGGCTATATGAAGGACTGAGGCAATTGATAACATTATCACTGTTGGTATATGTATAGTTGACTTGTTTTGCCTATCCACCAGACCCGGAGGCTTTTCCCTTCTTATGATCATGAAAGGTATCATTGAAGATAGTGTGATCAGTTGTGCCTTTGGTTTGGGTATTTTTCACATCGATGGCCCCTGTGTCAATTAGGTCTTGGATAGCGTGTTTTAATCAGTAATAGTTAGATGTTTTATGCCCTTTCACCCAATGAAACTCACAGAAGTCCTTGTCATTATAACACCTTGGTTTGTTTGCATCCTGTTCAAAGTCCCTGATTTTTGGGAGAGCGATAGTGTTTAATTGTATCAACTTGCGTAAAGATGATTCTATCAACTTTCCTAATGGTATGAAATCTCATTGCTGGAATTGAAATTGTGGTCTGCATTGATTCTGTTGTTGACTATTTGACACAGTGGCCGCTTGTATAGGGGAGGTTGGTTTTGGGTGTATTCTTGTTGAGTGGGCCCTGTGGGTTGTTTGTTGGCCACAAGTATGCCTTGCAGTGACACCTTAGGTTGTGCATAATTGACTATCTTCACATCAATGAAACCATCGCTATTGACATTTTTCTTTTTGTTCCACCACTTAGCTTTGTCCATTGCATTTTTATTTGTATTTTTTTGTGTCGGATCTGCAAGGATTCCTCATTTGACTAAGTTCTTCTCACAATGAACTCCTCGTTCGATGAGTTGTGTGAATTTCAGAGCTAACTATAATTCAGTTGTGAATGACATGTCTAGAATTAGATTGTCAACGAACATGACTATTAGATCTTGTTTGGGCACATCATATGTTATGCAGTTTTCCGTATTCCTCCTTCTCTGTAGGAACTTCAAAAAAGACTCTCAATCCTTCTCAAAGGTCCTTGATGCTGACCTTGCACTCGATGTTATGATGGAAGTGAGCTATGAACTTTTTAGGTGGTTCACCCCAAGACTGAATGCCATGAGGCAAATGAGAGAACCATTCCATTTCTGGTCTGGCCAGGCTTTGAGGGGACAGTCACATTAAATATGTATCATCATGGGTGACTTCAACGCAACTAGCAAAAAACTCTTGGATATGTTCAATAGGGTTAGTATTGTCCCTATATTTGTTGAATTTTGGTACCAAGAAGTGATTTACGAACGGAGACATGTGGAGAGAATGGTCAAAGGGGTATGGGTATAAATCATCTATGGTGTAGGATTTAGTTTGCCCCTGATTTTGCATATCCATCATTTGGGTTTGAAGGGTTTGCATTTGTTGCATTAATATGTCTGTTTGATATTGAGGTTGGTGTGTGAGGACGTTCCTTTATACTGTAGTGGGTATGAAGTTTTGCCTTTGTGTCCCTTGAGTAGGAACATAGGATTTCATCCTAGGGACTTGATATTGATTTCCCATCAAGTGATTTGGAAATGGGGGCACATGAGTAGCCCATGGTGGGTTTTAATGCATTTTCTATTGTGATTGGAACTGGGGTTGATACTATTGGGGTTGATAGTGTTGCTGCCGAGGTTGGGGTTGAAGCTGGGGTTGTTGTTGTTAAGGTTGGAATTCAGGTAACTAAAGTTGGCGTTGCTATTGCAGGGTTGGAATTGAGGCAACTGAAACTAGGGTTGTTGTTGCGGGGGTTGGAATTGAGGCAACTCAGCCTGGGGTTGTTGTTGCAGGGGTTGGTTTTGAGGTAACTAAAGCTGGGGTTGCTATTGCAGGAGTTGGATTTGAGGCAACTGAAGCTAGGGTTGTTGTTGCAGAGGTTGGATTGATTTCATAATGGGAAAAGGTGTAGCCTTTGGTGGGCATTGACTATAAGTCATAGCTGCAGGGATGGATCCTTGTAGGAATGAGGTGTTGATCCCAAGACTAGTATGAGCTGACTACAGCAGCGACATAGTTTCAGAATAGTTGGTGTTTGGTGTAATGGAAGGCACAGCTTGAGAGCTTGATTTCCCTAGCCATGTGACCGAAGGTGGGAGCATACTAGTAACCATAGGTGCACTCACTTGCGAGCCTATCATGCTTTGAGTGGAAGATGTGCTATCCTGGTTTGTGCCATTGGTTTTACTGGGTATCCTCTATATCAATGTGGGTAATACCAATGGTGGGAAGATTTGAGAGACAATAGGTAGTATCTGAGGAGGTTGAGTAGTTTTTTGACCTATGAGAGGGTTTTCAGGCCATATAGTTGATACACTGAATTCAGCGAGGAGTTTGACTCCCTTCTTTATCAGCATGGCTAAGAAGCATTCAGGATTCCTCTCTACAACAACATCAACTACTTGTGTGGAATACGCATCTTGCTCTATATCCTCTAGTTCCTCTTCTGTGACATTTTGGAAAAGAGATGTTCCATGGGGTTGTTCAAGGAACAAAGTAGAACTGGTATTTATGAAAGGATCGTTCTCTTGCTCTGTTTCCCAAGTGGGGAATCTGATGATATATGACTCATCAGGTTGTGCTCTAGGCTTAGACCTTGTGTAAGGCCCTCTCTGAGGTGTTTGAGACATAGTGTGGTCCATATTTTGTAACTAAAACAAGTGATACAAAGAAAACAAGGAAGAAAATCCTTTCTAAGGAAGTTCAGGTTATGTTTTGGACAAGGGTAATTCTAAGGACAGATTTTGATATATCTTGATCTCAAAGTGGTGATGATATAAAAAGATAAGATTTGTTTACCTTTGCCTTAGACAAAGTCACTTTGATAAAGATGATGATGTTTGATATGATGAGATCAAGGTATTTTGAGTCTGAGCTTTCGAACTAACAATGTTTTTGACAATAATCGTGCTTTACAGAGAAGGGATGATGTTTAATGTTTAGAGATTCACACAATGTTCTTCATGTTTTCCTGGGATAGACATTAGTTTTGGACACCAAATGAAGAGTTCTCTCAATGTTTTTAGGATAAAATAGGTGTAAAATATCTCTGGTCAAGTGCGGCAAAACTCCACCGATTGTGGCAAAGTGTATGGTCGATTGCAGTATGTTATCACCGATTGCGGTAATAAAAAAGACAATTATGGAAATAAATAAGTTAACTACAAAAGAATTCCTTCAATTGCGGCACAATGTGGGCAATTGTGGTAAATGAGAAATAGTCTCAAAAATACTAAAAGATGGGTATCACTACTTGACTATTTTAATATTTTGGGAACAATGTTTTTGATTTGCAAGACAGTTGATGTTGACAAACCTAGACTTTAACACGTTTGACTCGTTATGACAGTTTCGATGTTTTGTTTTGCATTTTTAGAAAATGATCAAAGAAACATGCACAACAGACACTATGTTTTTGAATAATGAAGACTGACAATGTGTATGTTCTACAACTTTTTCAAGTTGCAAGTTTATCACGAGGTCTCAACAATGAACAGTCAGATTAATCTAGGTCAATGGCTTTAGAATACAATGTTATAGGCCCAATGCTTGAATGTCTATTAGCTCACACAACAATTTTCACACTACTAGGACACGAAGGTCCATGATGTAGGTGCCCATGTTTTTTTCATTTTCAGGTATTGTTGTCGTGGAGTGAAGATCTCTTTCACTACACAAATACAGTGGGACACATATGTTGGGAATCTTGGGGCGTAATTTTGCAACCCCTTGCACTATAATAAGGTACCTGTTCAGAGGTAAATCGGGTTGGCCTATAATTAACAAGGTTGTAGTAAGGGTCTGTGGTGTCTATCCAATCAGTTTGTACGCGTGTGACTCACTTAAGAGCCTAGTGACCATGCTGGCTCCTTAGGAATATTCACCCAATCCAGACTATCATCAACACACCTCACCTAAGCTTGGCTAGATAGGATGGAACTTTGGTTTGCGCCTTGTTTATATACCAATCAGAAGGATTACCAGTTTAAGGTCATTCTCTGAGGAAGAAGCGCATCCCCCAGAGAGGCCTTTCTAAAAAGTGTAAAGGTGTCTAATCTAACAGATTGTGCAAGTGCACCCAAAACTCAAGACACAAAGTAAATCGATTAAGCTCCAAAAGTTTGAAATGTGAACTAAGCTACACCACCATACAAGCACAAGTGTTCAATTTTAAGCCCAAAAGTAGGTGTTGATTTCTTGTTCAATTTTAATGCACCAATTTGAGAGACTTTTTGCCTTGTTCAATTTTAGTCCCCACGTAAATTTTAAATCCAATTTTGAAATGTGAGATGTGAGATGTGTGACAAACACTGTTCTTTTTAAACCCAAATTGACAAGTGAATGATTTTTAAGTTGTATTGTTATCTTTCCTCCTCGATTTGTACCTATCAAAGAAAGTGTTTAGTATCTTCAGAAATCAAAGCTTTCAATCCAAAACAGCACAATATCCAGAAACTCCAGGATTGTTGAGATTGCTAAAATTAATGGCGACTTTATACTTACCTGCAAATCTCTTAATTGAATCAATGTACCTCATGTATGCTTCACTTTGATCTTTAGCTATGATTGTGAGAATAGCCCTTTGTTGTGATCGATAGTTGATGGTTCTCCTTCTGGCATATCTTAATTCTCTAGCACCTAGTATGCATCTGATTATCCTCTTGGCCATTAGTCATTTTCTCAATCCCCAAGAAATCAAGAAAGAACACACAAAAAGAAAAAAATTTCAAAGATCTTTCTTTTTTTGAAAATGTTTCTCAGAAAAAATAAAACATTTCTCTATTATTTTATTTTTTCTGAGAAATATTTTCGAAAAAAGAAAGATCTTTGAAAAATTTTTCTTTTTGTGTGTTCTTTCTTGATTTCTTGGGTATTGAGAAAATGACTAATGGCCAAGAGGATAATTAGACGCATACCAGGTGCTAGAGAATTAAGAGTTTCCAGAAGGAGAACCATCAACTATCGATCACAAAAAAGGGCTATTCTCGCAATCATAGCTAAAGATCAAAGCGAAGCATACACGAGGTACATTAATTCAATTAAGAGATTCACAGGTAAGTATAAAGTCACCATTAATTTCAACAATCTCAACAATCCTAGAGTTTCTGGATATTCTGCAGTTTTGGATTGAAAGCTTTCATTTTTGAAGATACTAAACACTTTCTTTTACAGGTACAAATCAAGGAGGCAAGATAACAATACAACTTAAAATTCATTCACTTGTCGATTTGGGTTTAAAAAGAATAGTGTTTGTCACACATCTCACATCTCACATTTCAAAATTGAGCTTAAAATTGACGTGGGGACTAAAATTGAACAAGGAAAAAAATCTCTCAAATTGGTGCATTAAAATTGACCAAGAAATCAACACCTACTTTTGGGCTTAAAATTGAACACTTGTGCTTGTATGGTGGTGTATCTTAGTTCATATTTCAAACTTCTGGAGCTTAATCGATTTACCTTGTGTCTTGATTTTTTGGTGCACTTGCACAATCTATTAGATTAGACACCTTTACACTTTTTAGAAAGGCCTGTTTGGGGAATGCACTTCTTCCTTGGAGAATGACCTTAAACTGGTAATCCTTCTGATCAATATATAAACAAGGTGCAAACCAAAGTTCCATCTTATCTAGCCAAGCTCAAATGACGTGTGTTGATGATAGTCTAGATTGGGTGAATATCCCTAAGGAGCCAGCGTGGTCAACTAGGCTCTTAAGTGAGTCACACACATACAAATCGATTGGATAGATGTCAGAGACCCTGACTACAACCTTGTTAATTAGAGGCCAACCCGATTTACCTGTGAACAGGTACCTTATTATAGTGCAAGGGGTTTTAGAATTTCCCCCCAAGATTCCCAACATATGTGTCCCACGGTATTTGTGTAGTGAAAGAGATCTTCACTCCATGGAAACAATACTTGGAAATGGAAAAAACACGAGCACCTACGTCATGGACCTTCGTGTCCTAGTAGTGTGACAATTCTTGTGTGAGCTAATGGACATTCAAGCATTGGGCCTATAGCATTGTATTCTAAAGCCATTGACCTAGATTAATCTGATTGTTCATTGTTGAGACCTCGTGATAACCTTGCAACTTGAAAAAGTTGTAGAACATACACATTGTCAGTCTTCATTCTTCAAAAACACAGTGTCTGTTGTGCATGTTTTTTTGATAAGTTTCTGAAAATGCAAAACAAAACATCCAAATTGTCATAACTAGTCAAACGTGTTAAAGTCTAGGGTTGTCAACTTCAACTATCTTGCAAATTAGAAGCATTGTTCCAAAAATATCAAAATAGTCAAGCAATGATACCCATCTTTTAGTCTTTTTGAGACTATTTCTCATTTACTGCAATTGCCCGCATTGTGCCGCAATTGAAGGAAGTTTGCCACAGTTAACTTAGTTATTGCCACAATCATCTTGTTTAATACTGTAATCGATGTGAACGTACCACAATCGACCATACACTTTGCCACAATCGGTGGAGTTTTGCCGCACTTGACCAGAGATATTTTACACCTGTTTTAACCTAAAAACCTTGAGAGAACTCTTCATTTGGTTTCCAAAACTAGTGTCTATCCTAGGAAAATGCAGAGAACATTGTGTGAATCTCTAAACATTAAAGATCATCCCTTCTTTGTAAAGCATGATTATTGTCAAAAACATTGTTAGTTTGAAAAATCAGACTCAAAATACCTTGATCTCATCATATCAAACATCATCATCTTTATCAAAGTGACTTTGTCCAAGGCAAAGGTTGACAAATCTTATCTTTTTATATCATCACCACTTTGAGATCAAGATATATCAAAATCTATCCTTAGAATTACCCTTGTCCAAAACATAACTTGGACTTCCTTAGAAAGAATTTTCTTCCTTGTTTGCTTTGTATCACTTGTTTTAGTTACAAAATTTGGACCACACTATATCTCAAACACCTCATGGAGGGCCTTACATAAGGTCCAAGGCTAGAACACAACCTGATGAGTCATATATAAATAGATTCCCTGCTTGGTAAACAGAGCAAGAGAATGATCCTTTCATAAATACCAGTTCTACTTTGTTCCTTGAACAACCCTATGGGGCAGCTCTTTTCCAAAATATCACAGAAGAGGAACCAGAGGATATAGAGAAAGATGCTTATTCCACACAAGTAGTTGACACTATTGTAGAGAGGAATCCCAAATGCTTCTTAGCCATACTGATAAAGAAGGGAGTCAAACTCCCCGCTGAATTTAGTGTACCAACTATATGGCTTGAAAATCCTCTCGCAGATCAAAACACTACTCAACCTCCTCAGATACTGCCTGTTGTCTCTCAAATCTTCCCACCATTGGTATTACCCACATTGACATAGATGATACCCAGTCAAACCAATGGCACAAACCAGGCCAACACATCTTCCACTCAAAGCATGATAGGCTCGCAACTGAGTGCACCTGTGGTTACTAGTATACTCCCACCTTCGGTCACATGGCCGGGGCAATCAAGCTCTCAATCTATGCCTTTCATTACACCAAACACCAACTGTTCTAAAACTATGTCGCTACTACAGTCAACTCATACTAGTCTTGGGATCAACACCTCATGCCCACAAGTATCCATCCCTATAGGTATGAATTACAGTCAATGCCTGCCCAAGGCTACACCTTTTCCCATTCTGACATCAATCCAACCTCCACAACAATAACCCCAGCTTCAGTTGCCTCAAATCCAACCCTAGCAAAAGCAACCCCAACTTCATTTGCCTCAAAACCAACCCCTACAATAGTAACCCTAGCTTTAGTTGCCTCCATTCCAACCCCTGCAACAGCAACCCCAACTTCAGTTGGCTTAATTCCAACCCCTGCAACAGCAACCCCAACTTCAGTTGGCTTAATTCCAACCCCTGCAACAACAACATCAACTTTAGTTGCCTCAATTCCAACCTCAGCAACAGCAACCCTAGCTTCAACCCCAACCTCAGCAGTAGCAATATCAACCCCAGCAGTATCAACCCCAATTCCAATCACAACAAAAAACACATCAAAACCCACCATGGGATACTCATGTGCCCCCATTTCCAAATCACTTAATGGGAAATCAATATCTAGTCCCCAGTATGAAATCCTATGTTCCTACTCAAGGGACACAGAGGCGCAGCCTCATACCCACTACAACACAGAGGAACATCCTCACATGCCAACCTAATATCAAATGGACATGTTAATGCAACAAATGTAAACCCTTCAAACCCAAATGATGGATATGCAAAATTAGGGGCAAACTAAATCCTACACCACAGAGGATTTATACCCATACCCCTTTGACCATTCTCTCCACATGTCTTTGTTCCCAAATCACTTCTCGATACCAAAATTTGACAAATATAGGGGAAATACTAACCCTATTGAACATATCCAAGATTTTTTTTCTAGTTGTGTCAAAGTTGCCCATGATGAAACATATTTAAAGCGACTATTCCCACAAAGCTTGGTTGGACCAGCAATGGAATAGTTCTCACATTTAGCTCATGGCATTCATTCTTGGGGTGAACTGGCTGAAAAGTTCGTAGCTCACTTCCATCACAACATCGAGTGCAAGGTCAGCATCAAGGACCTTTTTGATATCAAGAAGAAGGATGGAGAGTCTTTTGTGAAGTTCCTACAGAGATGGAGGAATATAGAAAACCACATAACATATGATGTGCCCGATCAAGATCTAATAGTCATGTTTGTTGACAATCTAATTCTAGACATGTCATTCACAATAGAATTACAGTTAGCTCCTAACTTCACACAACTCATCGAATGAGAAGTTTGTTGTGAGAAGAAATTAGTAAAATGAGGAATCCTTGCAGATCCAACACAAACAAATACAAAAAATGCAACGGACAAAGCTAAGTGGTGGAACAAAAAGAAAAATGTCACTAGAGATGGTGTCATTGATGTGAAGATAGTCATCTACGCACAACCTAAGGTGTCACTACAAGGTGCACCTATGGCCAACCAACAACCCACAGGTCTCACTCAACAAGCATACACCCAAAACCAACCTCCCATGTACAAGCAGCCACTGCGTCAAACAGTCAACAATAGAATCAACGCAGACCATGGTTTCAATTCCAGCAACAAGATTTCACACCATTAGGAGAGCTGATAGAATCGGCTTTACGCATGTTGATACAATCAAACACTATCACTCTCCTAGAAATCAGGGACTTTGAACATGATGCAAACAAACCAAGGTGGTATAATGACAAGGACTTATGTGAGTTTCATCGGGTGAAAGGGCATAAAAGATCTAACTGTTACCGATTGAAACACGTTATCCAAGACCTAATTGACATAGGGGCCATCGATGTGAAAAATACCCAAACCAAAGGCACAACTAATCACACTATCTTCAATGATACCTTTCATGATCAAAATAAGGGAAAATCCTCTGGGTCTGGTGGACAAGAATAACAAGTCATCTATACATATGCCAATAGTTTTAATGTTAACAATTGCCTCAATCCTTCAGATAGCCATGTGGCTACAATCACTATATAAGACCAAGGTAACAAATGTGTTGTAATAACACCTCACACCAGAGTCACCTTGCAAGGAGTACCATCCTCATCTACTGTATCTACCAATCCTAAAGAAAACTCAGATCCACAGCCAATCATAGTGGATCAACTAAAGCGCACACCTCCCTAGATCTCCATGTTTGACCTATTGTGCATATCTCCACAACATAGACTGGCACTTGACCAAGCCATTCAAAACACAGCTGTCCCAAGGGAAATAACACCTAAGAGCTTCCAAATGATGGTTAACCATATAGCTGCTAACAAACATGCCACATTCACAGACCATGATGTGTCACCGCATAAACCCCTACATAATGATCCTTTGCACTTACTTGTCTAGGTCCACAAAAGCACTATTTGTAGGGTCCTTGTTGATGGTGGAGCTGGGTTAAACATATGTACTCTAAAGTTAATCAATCAACTGGGCTATTCAGAATCAAGCATTGAAGTCACAAGAAAGATAAATATTAGAGCTTATGATGAAGAGGAAAAAGTTAAATACAAAATTGTGGATCTGAGGAGAAGATTAGGGTACCCTAGCCCTAAGATATTATGAGAAGCACCTGGATAGCAATCAATTTTCCCAGGGGAGTCTCCACTTCCATCATCCACTTTAACGGAATGTCCACCACCATTATTTTTTGGATTTAGTATGGAAAGTTAAGTATGGAGAGGGAGGGGTGAATCAGTACTCCAAATAGTTTTAACATATAATGTGAACATTTACTGATTTGAATAAATTACAGATAAAAATTGTAAAACATATAAACCAAAACATGAAAACTCTACATCTGGGGCCATGCAACCATATATTTAAAATATTATAAAAAAACCTCTTTAAAATAAGATTAAGAAAATTGTTAACTCTCATCTATGACCATGCAGCCATATATTTAAAATACCAGCAGTTGCATGTTTTTGTGCATGCAATGATGAGCCGATAGGAGTGATTTTTCAAATAGTCAAATTGTTTACATAATACCAAAGGTAAATCATTAATGATGTAGAATTTATGCTCTATCTTTTAAGATAAAAAAGTAGATAGTTAAAAAAAATTAAATTAAAATTATTTATTTAAAATTATTTTAAAAATATTATTTCATGTGAAAAAATTAATTTTTAATTTAAGTAAAATAATTTTTTTAAACTTGTTTTAAATAGACTAAGAGATATTATTTATTTTATATTCAACTTATCATATATAAATAAAATGATCACCTAAAAAAATCTCCCTTAATAAATTTGTAATCCAGAAAAAAAAAATCTATTATTAAAAATTGAACATGAGAAATAAAAAAGTCCTCCTCTTTGTAAAGCTAAAGCCAATAAACCCTAATTAAATAATAAATCTGGAGCACTCATTGAACTACTCTAAGGCCTTATTTTTATTTTCTCCAAACATTCCATAAACTAATTTACTTCTAACATCTACAAATAGTCATTTAAGTTGAGGTGCTTATAACCAAATACTGCATTTAGGTAATTGACTCAAAGAAGACCAATTAACAAGAAATTTACTTTAACATCTACAAATGACATTTTTAAAATGAAGCAAAAAACCCAAACACTCCCTATAAGGTCCTATGTCATTGTCACATCTACCAATAGTGGGGCATACCAATTGGAAAAACCAGAAGGACATCAGCTCCCAGGATACATAAATAGCATGCACCTCAAGAGGTTCTATGCTTGAGGTCTCAATGGTTAAGGCAATCAAAGAAAATAAGTCATGATCCATCATAGCTACTCTCCTCACTTGGTGGATCCTGGAGTAGCGTAAGAACATAATCGTGAAATATAGACTGACATCTGACCGACTGACTGGCCTAGGCAAAAGTTGTTTGTTCCTTGATTAAGCTTGATTCTCTTGATTAGCTTATTTCTCTGATGCTTGATTCTGTCTAGTTTCAGTAATAGATGACTCATATAAGACTAATTTTTCTAGTTTGAGCATATCCATCACTGTGTAAGATGATTGTTTTGATTTATTGGTTGATTGATTTTGATCATTTTGGATAGATGATCAAGCTGTGTAAGATGGGCCCAATGTTGATTCACAAAGCTCATGGTTTTTTACATTTGATTGATTGGCTTGGTTGCCAGTTTTCTTGCTGATAGGCTTGATAGTTGATAAAGTTGTGTCATATGGGCCTAGTGTTGATTCACAAAGCTCGTGATTTTTTACATTTGATTGATTTGGCTTAATCACCCTTCGCTTTGTTGATAACCGAGATGGTTTTATTGCCTTGAGAGTTTTCAATTTTTTTAATTTTTTGTTGTAGATCAATTTTTTTAAGACATTTTGATCTTTTTAAGACTTCTGAAGACTTTTTTAGAATTTTAGGGGTTTTTTCAGGACATTTAGAATTTCCCCATAGTCTGGTGGACTGGTACTAACCATGGATAAGTGTTGGTGCTGAGAGGGGATTGTACTTCTAGAAATACTTGGGTAGTCAATCTTGCATGTGAAATTTTCTCAAGCTTTGATCTTTGTCATTGATGGTGAAGCTAGATTTGAACACTTGGTGCCTATTTCCCAGGTTTTGACTGAGGTACCTACTCAATAGCACCTATTTTATAGGTTTTCACTGAGAGAGCGATTATGTTTCTCTTTAATTTTTTTCTTTCTTTTTAATTTTTTTTGGTTGTCACCAAGGTACCTGTTTGTCAAGTTTTCACCAAGGTAACCTTTTGTATTTTTTGATTTTTTTGGTATTGCCTGGATATGTAGATAGTAGCCTTAACCATTGAGACCTCAAGCATAGAAACTCTTGAGGTCCATGTTGTTTATGTATCCTAGGAGTTGATCTCCTTTTGGTGTTGCTAGTTGGTTTTCCCCACTATTGCTAGAAGTTACAATGACATAAGGTCCTAGCTAGTTAGGCTCCAACTTTCCTGGTTTCACTCTCTCTACTTGGTTCTTTTGATTCTCCATAAAGATAAGGTCCCCTAATTAAAATGTGCATGGCCTCACCTTCTTGTGATAGTTCCTTCTAAGGTGATTTTGATAGCCTTGTAAGTGGTTGAATGCATTTTGTCTTCTTTCGTCTAATAGTTCCAGTTCACTGAGCCTTGCTACTCTATAGTCTTCATCTAAAATGAGGTTCTTCAATTATATTCTCACAGATGGGATTTCCACTTTGAGGAGTAGGACTGCTTCTGATCCATATACTAGTGAGAAAGGAGTGGCTTTTTTAGGTGTTCTCACGCTAGTTCTGTATGCCCATAATGTGAGATTGGGCTATAAATGTCAGTCTCACCCTAATTCATTAACTATTTTCATCAAGATTTTCAATATGGTTTTGTTTTTTGCTTCATCTTGACCATTCCCTTGTGGATTATAGAATAAAGAGAAACCTTGTTTTATTTGGAACTGTTCACAAAGATCTTCAACATATTTGTTTTAGAAGGGTCTACTGTGATCTGTCAGGATGGTTTGAGGGATCCCATACCGACATATTATGTTGTTGAGTATGAACATGGAGATCTCCTTCCCAGTGATGTAGGTTAGAGGAATTGCTTCCACCCATTTAGTGAACTACTATGTTACTATTATGATGTACTTATGGCCATTAGATGAGGATGGTGTAATCTTGCCCTCTAGGTCAAATCCGCACATAGAAAACGTCCATGGTGAAGTGATGGGATTGAGTTCTTGGGCTAGTGCATGGATGAGGTCTCCATGAATTTGACATTGCCTACACCTTTGCACATACTTGTTTGCATATGTCTCTACTATGGACCAATAGTATCCCATGTGGATGATCTTTTTTTCTAAGATATTGCCACTTGTATGGGTTCCTCAAATTCCTTCACGTACCTCATACAAATCTCTCTAGGATTTCGTAGAGGTGAGACATCATAATAGCATTTTGTCTAGACTTCTTCTATATAGAGTAGTTGTGAGAAGGGTGTACCTAGAGTCTTGGCGAATGAGGGAATTTTTTTGGTTCGTAGACAAGTCAGGAGGTAAGACACTACTTTGGAGGTAATTATACACGTCATGGTACCATGGGGTTTCAGGACCAACAAGGACACATGTTGATTCTATGATTGGTGCTTGATGTGATGGCATCATGAGTTGCTCCACCAAAAATTTGAATATGGTTCCTTTGCCTTGCATATTGATCAGGGATGCTATGGTAGCCATCATATCTGCATCTTTATTTTGATCTCTTGGTATTTGCTCGAAGGTGATGAAATGGAACTTAGTGCACAACCTGTCCATCTTCTCTCTGTATGGTATTAGCTTCCCATTTTTTTTCATATAGTCATTTTTTACTTGGCTAATGACCAAATGTGAGTCTCCATAGACTTTGAGGTTCTTGATTCTCCATTATATTTCCATCTCTACTCCAATGACTAGAGCTTCATACTCATCTATGTTATTTTTTCATGGAAAGTTGAATATGAAGGATTTGGGAATCACATAATTGTTTGGAGTGATGAGTACTATCCCTGCTCCTGCACCATGGTTCGTGCATGATCTATCAAAGTATAGTTTCTATATCTCTATTTCCAGTTGTAGTGTCAGAATAGACTCACATGGAAAGTCAGATATGATAGGCTGATGATCCTGAATAGGTGCCTCTTCTAGTTGATCCGCAATCACTTACCCTTTCATAGATTTTTTGTCTATGTATTCTATGTCAAATCATCTTAGGATCATCACCCACTTTGTGAGTCATTTATTGAGTGTTTCTTTGCTTAGTAGATACTTTAGGGGATCAATGTGCACTATCAACTTGGTTTGATGGCTCAACATGTAATACCTCAGCTTCTAGGAAGCAAAGACTACTGCTAGGCATTATTTTTTAATTGGAAAATAGTTGAGCTCATAGCCTACCAATGTTCTATTGAGATAATAGACATCTCTCTCCTTGCCATTTTCATCATGTTGTGCTAAAAGTACTCCTAGTGTTTTCTTTGTTGCGGAGATGTATAGAAGTAATAGTCTTCCTTAAATGGGTGGCACCAAAATGGGAGATTTTAATAGATAGTATTTGAATATCTAGAATGCTTTCTCACATTTTTCTATCCATATAAATGTTATGTCCTTGTCTGGTAGATGCTAGAATGGATGGCACTTGTCTGCTAATTGGGATATGAAGTGCCTGATAGATTGGAGCCTTCCCTATAACCCCTTAGCTACCTTAGGTTAGTCGATGGTGGCATGTCTAGTATTTCTTTGAATTTCTCTGGGTCTACCTCTATACCTCAGTGTGACACAATGAATCCCAAGAGCTTACCTACAGTGACCCCGAATGCACATTTTTTTGGATTTAACCGGACATTGTATTCTTTCATTCTGTCAAATATGGGTCACAACACTTGTAGATGATCTTTTCTGAGAATTGACTTGGATGGAATGTCTTCAACATAGTCCTCCATGGCTTTGTGAATGAGATCATGGAAGATGGTTTTCATGGCCCTTTGATATGTTGCTTCAACATTTTTTAGACCAAATGGCATGACATTCCAACAATAAGTGCCCCATGCGCATGTGAAATTGTGTTGGTCCTCTGGTGCAATTCTTATATGATTATATCCTGAAAATCCATCCATGAGTGATAGCATCTAATGTCCTGTTATGACATCTACTATCATGTCAATGTTTGGTAACGGAAAGTCACCTTTGGGACAAGCTTTATTTAGATCTTTAAAATCTGTGCAGATTCAGAGTTGACCACTATGCTTGGTTACCAGTACCAGATTAGATATCTAGTTTTCATATGGGATTGGTCAGATAAATCCAGCATCTAATAATTTCTTCAATTCTTATTTAGACACTTTTTTGTACTAATCACGTTTGTTGACAGCTTGTGGCGAGGATAAGTTTAACAAAGAAACTAAAATCAATTCATTTTTCATTTTAGTGCTTAAAAAGAACATTGCATACAAAAATCTTGAACCTCACATTTGTATATTGGTGCTTAAAATTGACGTGGAGTTTAAGGATTGAACAAAGGAAAATAACATTTTGAGTTTGGTGCATTAAATTGAACAAGCAATCATCACATACTTTTGGGCTTTTAAACTGAACACTTGTGCTTGTATGGGTGATTAGATTAGATCACATTTAAATATTTGGGGTTTAAATGATTAACCTTGTGTCTTGAGTCTTTGGTGCACTTTCACAATATGTTAGATTAAACACCTTTATACTTTTTAGAAAGGCATGTCTAGGGAATGCATTTCTTCCGCGAAGAATGATGTTAAACTCGTAATCCTTTCAATTGGTATATAAACAAGACGCGAACCAAAGTTCCATTTTATATCTAGCCAAGCTTGGGTGAGGTGTGTTGATGATAGTCTGGATCGGGTGAATTATCCCTAAGGAGCTAGCATGGTCAACAAGGCTCTGAAGTGAGTCGCACACATACAAACTAATTAGATAGATGCCACGGAACCTACTACAACCTTGTTAAAATAGAGGCCAACCCGATTCACCTCCGAATAGATACCTTATTATAGTGCAAGGGGTTGCAGAATTTCCCCCCAAGATTCCCAATATATGTGTTCCAGGGTATTGTGTTAGTAAAAGAGATCTTCACTAGCATGACAAAAATATCTAGCAATGGTAAAAGCACGGGTGCCTACGTCATGGACCTTCGTGTCCTAGTAGTGTGACACTTGTTGTGTGAGCTAACGAACATTCAAGCATTGGGCCTATAATATTGTATTTGCTAGCCAAAACTACCTTAGATTAATTTGTTTGTCCTTTTTTCAAAACCTATGCTAGATTACAAAATATATTGTCCATTGTGCTTGTTCTTTGATAAGTTTCCAAAATGCAAAACAAAAATCAAAATTGTCAAAACGAGTCCAAACGTGTTAAAGTTTAGGGTGTCAACAATCAAACTATTCCGAAAAATAGAAGCCTTGTTCCTAGAAATCAATTCTACCAGACAGTGAATCCAAATATAATTCTTTTTTGACACTGTCTCCCCTTTACTGCAATTGCCTGCATTTTGCTGCAATTGATGAAAGTTTGTCATAATCATCTTGTTTATTGCCACACTTGACCTGTTTATTACCATAATCAGTGATAGATTACCGCAATCAACGAGTCACTTTACCACAATTGATAGAGGTTTTCCGCACTTGACTAGAGACTTTAAAATAGTTGTTTTACTTAAAAAACCATGAAAACACTCTTCTTTCTATATAAAAGATCAATGTCTATCCCAGAAAAATGCGAAGAACATTATGTGAATCTCTAAAATTTAAAGATCATCCATTCTTTGAAAGAACGATTATCATCCAGGAATTATTAGTTTGAAAGTTCTGACTCAAAATATCTTGATCGTGTCATCTCAAAATCATCATATCTCTATCAGTGACTTTGTCCAAGGCAATAGTCGACAATCCTCTTCTTACATCATCAAATCTTTGAGATCAAGATAAATCAACATCTCTCCTTAGGATTACCCTTGTCCAAACATAACTCTAACTCTCCTAGAAAGGTTATCCTTTTTTTTTTGCTTTATATCACTTGTTTTAGTCACAAAATCTAGACAAAACTATGTCTTGCACACCTTATGGAGGGCCTTACACAAGGTTGAAGGCTAAAAATCAACCTAATGAGTCTTATGTCAATAGATTTCCCCATTGGGAACAAGAGCGAGAGGATGACCCTTTTAGAAATACCAGTCCTACTCTTTTCATTGAGAATCCCTATAGACCAACATTGTTCCATGATGTCACAGAGGAGGAGCTCAAAGACATAGAGAAAGATGCCTATTCCACTCTAGTTTTTGACTCTATGTAGAGTGAAATCCTGAATGTTTCTTAGCCATGTTGATTAAGAAGGGAGTCAAAATCTCTACTGAATTCAATGTGTCAACCATATGGCCTGAAAACCCTCTCGCAGGTCAAAACACTACTCGACTCTCTTAAAGAGAACCTGTGATATCTGAAATATTCCCATCCTTGACAACAATGACATCAGCATAGACTATGTCCAATTAGAATAGCTTCGTGAACCAAGCAAGAAAATCTTCCACACAAATCATGACAGGATCCTAACTAAGTTCACCCATGGTCACTAGTATGCCTGAACCCTCAACCTCATTTCCTTTCCAATCAAGCTCTCATTCTATGCCCTCAATCCCACCAACAAGCAGCAACTTGTTTGCAACTATTCTGCTACTACAGTCAGTCCCTGCTAGTCATGGGCTCAATACATCACTCCCACAGGGATCCATCTTTGCAGGTATGACTTTAAGTCAATTCCCACCCAAGGTTAGGCCTTTTCTCATATAGGGACCACAAAAAACTCAACAAGAACAACCTCTACACCAGCAATACCAATCCTAGCTTCAGCAACAACAATAACCTCAACCCCAAAAACAATTACAATAGAATCAATCTTGGTCCAATCACATGCCCCCGTATCAAAATCATGTTTTGGGGAACCAGTATCAAGTCACAAGGATGAAATCATATGTCGTTACTCAGGGGACATAGAGGTGTAGCCTCATACCTACTACAGCACAGAGGTACAATGTCACAAATAATCCTCAGTCTTAAACAGACATGCTGATCCAACAAGTGCAGAGTCTTCAAACCCAAATTATGGACATGCTTAATCAAGGGAAAACCAAATCCTACGCTGCATATAATTTGTACCTATACCCCTTTGATCACTCTCTACACATGTCTCCTTTTCCTACTCACTTCTCGGTACCAAAATTTGACAAATACAGGGGCAGTACCAACCCTGTTCAACATATCAAAGAATTATTTGCTAGTTGCATCGAGGTCACACATGATGATACATACTTAATGCGACTATTCCCACAAAGCTTAGTTGGACCAGCAATGGAATGGTTCTCACACTTACCTCATGGAAATTTGTCTTGGGGTGAATTGGCCAAAAATTTCACCGCTCACTTCTATCACAACATCGACTGCAAGGTCAGCATCAAGGACCTTTGTGACATCAAACAAAAAGATGGAGAGTCATTTGTAAAATTCCTACAAAGATGGAGGAATACTACAAACAGAATCATGTCTAATGTACCTGAGAAAGACCTCATTGTCATGTTTGTTGACAATCTGATTCCAAATATGTCATTTACAACACAATTGCAGCTGGCTCCAAACTTCAAGCAACTCATTGAACGAGGAGTTCACTATGAACAGAACTTGGTCAAACAAGGTGTCCTTGCAGATCCTAACCAGATCAACACAAATAATACTGCAATGGATAAATCTAAATAGTGGAATAAAAACAAAAATGTCACCAGTGATGGTGTCATTGATGTAAAAATGGTCAACTATTCCCAAGAAAAAGTGTCACTACAAGGAGAACCTACGACTAACTAGCAACCCATGGTTCCCACTCAAAAAGAACACACTCAGAATCAACAAACCATTCCCAAGAGGTCATTGTGTTAAACAATAAACCATAGGCACAATGGCCACAATGGTTTCCATTTCCAAAACGAGATTACACACCATTAGGAGAGTCGATAGAATCAGCCTTAAGAAAGGTAATATAATCCAACAATATCACTCTCCCTGAAATCAGAGAATATGAACATGGTGTAATCAAACCAAAGTGGTATAATGATAATGAATTCTTCTCTTTGTATTTAGCTTCTCATATTTTGTCATATATTATTTTTTTACTTGGCTAATGACCAACTATGAATCTTCATAGACTTTGAGGTTCTTGATTCTCCATTGTATTTCCCTCTTTACTCCAATGACTAGAGATTCGTACTTGGCTATGTTATTTGTGCATGAAAAGTTGAGTCTGAAGGATTTGGGAATGGCATCATTGTTTGGAGTGATGAGTACTATCCTTTTTTTTGCACCATGGCTCATACATGATCCATCAAAGTATAGTTATCATATCTCTATTGCCGGTTGTAGTGTCAAATAGACTCATCTAAAAATTCAAATATGGTAGGCTAGTGATCGTGAATAGGTGCCTCTGCTAGTTGATCCACAATCACTTTCCCTTTGCTAGTTTTTCTGTCTACGTATTCTATGTCAAATTCATTTAGTATCATCACCCACTTTGTATGTCATCTAGTGAATGTTGCTTTTCTAAGTAGATATTTGAGGGAATCAATGTGTGCTATCATCTTGGTTTGATGGATCAACATGTAATGTCTCAACTTTTGGGAAGAAAAGACAACTGCTAGGCATGGTTTTTCAATTGGTGAATAGTTGAGCTCATAACCCACCAATGTTCTACTGAGATAGTAGACAGCTCTATCCTTGCCTGTGTCATCATGTTGTGCTAAAATTACTCCTAGTGTTGTCTTAGTTGCTGATATTTTAGTAGGTAGTCTTTGAATATCTGGAATGTTTTCTTGCATTGTTATGTCCATATAAATGTTACATCCTTGTGTAGTAGATACTGGAATGGATGGAACTTTTCTGCTAATTAGGCTATGAAGCACCTGATAGATTGGAGCATGTCATGTAAACCCCTTATTTGCCTTAGGTTATTCGGTGGTGGCATGTCCAGTATTGCTTTGACTTTCTGTAGGTCTACCTCTATGCCTCAGAGTGACACAATGAATCCCAAGAGCTTCCCTACGGTGACCCCGAATGCACATTTTTTGGATTTAAATGAACTTTGTATTCTTGCATTCTGTCAAATATGGGTCCCAAAACTTGTAGATGATCTTTTCTAAGCATCGACTTGGCAAGAATTTCATTGAAATAGTCCTCCATGGTTTTGTGAATGATACCATGGAAGATGGTTTTCATGTCCCTTTAATATTTTGCTCTAAAATTTTTTAGACCAAATGGCATGACGTTCCAACAATAGGTACCCCATGCACATGTGAAAACCATTTTATGTTGGTTCTCTAGTGCAATCCTTAATTCATTATATCCTAAAAATCCATCCATGAGTGATAGCATCTGATGTCCTATCATGAGATCTACTATAATGTTGATGTTAGGTAATGGAAAGTCATCCTTGGGACAATATTTGTTTAGATCTCTAAAATTTGTGTAGATGCAGATCTGACCACTATACTTAGTTACTAGTACTAGATAAGATATCCAATCTGTGTATGGGATCGGTCTTATGAATTTAGCATCTAGGAGCTTTTTCAATTCTACTTTGACTAGTAATGCAACATGGGGATGCATCTTTCTCATCTTCTGTTTGATGTGTTTGGCATTGGGTAACAATGGCAGATGATGTAATACAAGCTCTAGGTCTAAGCCTGGCATGTCTGAGTAGGACCATGCAAATTTGACCTTCCTTTCCTTGAAGAAGTTGATGATTTTTTCTCACTCCTCTCGAGTGAGTGATTTTGCTAAGTATATATTCCTTGGGTTCTTGTCATCACCCAAGTTGACTTCTTTTGTTTCTTCCACTAACAATGCTGACTTTTCCTCTGTCAAGGGGAGGAGTTCCTGATTTCCATCGTCTAGCACCTTGGTGATGTTTTCACTAGAAGATACATCTTGTTTTGTCTTTTTATCATTTTTTGTGTTAGTAAGCGCCTTTCATTTTTCACTTATTGACGATTCTTTTTTTCTTTTTATTTTTTATTTTTTGACTAGAAAGAGGTGCTTCCTCCCCAAAATATATTGATTTTTCCAAGTCAATAGAGAAGCCTGCCTGGTAGTCCCCTAATGGAATTACTTCTCTAAGTCCCATGAATTCTATGATAGCCTCATCATTTTCAAAGAGATCTATATTAGGATGTCGTTGTTGATCCCATTCTATCAGTTCTGGGTGTACTAGACATAGGTTGTCATGGTGGGATGAAACTCTTTTGTTGAATGGGACAACTGTGATGGTCCCAACAAACTAGGAATGTGTTGTGGATGCACTACCTAGGTAATTGGTATCGATATGTTTATCAATGCATGGTTGGTCATCTATGATTAATTGGTTGAACATGTATTCAATTTGTACAGTGTTGACTGACCGAGGGGAATAGTCTAGGATTGATGGTTCAGAGTTGTGGATGGATCTCCACCTGTAATCGTGGGAGTCAGTTTCACTAGAATGCTCATCGGATGTCTCACTTTCCTTGTTGTCATGGATCACATGGTTGAGGGTTAATTGGGAGTAAGAGGTTCCCCCTTCAAATGGAAATAACTATTGTAGTATATTTCTTATCAAAGCATGTTTTGGCTTTTTCCCCCGGTGTAACTCTGCTACTTGTTCTTGATCAATGGGTATGTATCAGGTGGTAGGATTGGTTCTTTGTTTCCCATATCCTAACCCGCTCTTGTTTCTCTGGGTTGGAGGTAGAGACAGTTCCATTAAATCTTGTTGTCTTTCCCTCAAGAGATTCATACCATCATACTGAAACCTTTGCAGCATTGTATAGCCAGCTCCATATGCTGACATGGGTATGGATTCTTGAACTATATCTTGTGGGTCTTGATACAACCATGTGTTAATATCCAGGTCAAAAGGGTTTTTTTATATGATGTCTTCCCACTTGAGAAAGGTTGTGGGTGGACACTTGAACAGATTAGGTTTTGGGGTTTCTGTTGTAATTGTTGGTTGTGGCATGTCATATGACCTTGGGCTCTGAGGCATGTTTGTGATAGTGAAAGCTTCCTCATAGTTGTATTCACCACATCCTTTGTCAGTAATAAAATAATTTCCCACACTTCTCATGACATCTTTGGGAATTGAATTCGAGGTGGAATGGATACTGGCCTCTTAGTTTGATGGAACCTGGTTGTCAGTACTACTTTTGACAGCGTTGCAGTATTGGAATGGGTTTGGATCTCCTTCAATAATGGTTTTTTCCCCCTGGTGTGGAAACATGATGCACTGATGATATGTGGAGGGTACATCTTGCATCTCATGGATCCATGGTCTTCCTGGTAACATGTTGTATCCCAATTCTAGGTCTAGGTTATAGAAGGGAGTGTTCTTGACAACTAGGCCTATCTTGACTAGTAGTATGATAATACATTTGGATGATCTCGCTTCTTCATCATAGGTCCTAATATTGATCCTCCTTGTGACGTCAATACTAGATTCAGAGTATCCTAAGTGTTTGATTACCTTCAAAGTACAAATGTTTAATCTAGTCCCACCAACAATGAGGACTCTTCGAATTGAATGTTTATGAACCTAGATGAGCAAGTGCAAATGGTCATTGTGCTGAGGCTTGTAGGGTGGCACATCATGGTCTGTGAATGTTGCATGCTTGTTGGCTTCTATGTGGTCTGCCATTCCTTGCAAGAGAAATTTTGTACAGTGCATGGTTACAACACATTTAGCGCCTTGGTCTCTCATAGTAATGGTAGCCACATGGCTATCTAAAGTATTTATGTAGTTGATAGTATTGTCACTGGTGGATGGTATTTTTCAATTGATAAGAGTTGGGTGTCTTGTGGCCCTTCTCGATGAAATTTGCAGAAGTCATTATCATTGTACTAATTTGTTTTGATTGCACCATGTTCATATTCTCTGATTTTAGGGAGAGTGATATTGTTGGATTGTATCAGCTTTCTTAAGGCTAATTCTATCGACTCTCCTAATGTTGTGTAATCTCATTTTGGAAATGGAAATCATGGTGGGTGTTGTCCCTATGGTGTTTTTGACATAGTGGCTGCTTGGATAGGGGGTTGTTGATTCTGAGTGTGTGCTTATTGAGTGGGCCCCATGGGTTTTTGGTTAATTGTAGGTGCTCCTTGCAGTTACACTTTTGGTTGGGCAAAGTTGACCGTTTTGACATCAATGACACCATCACTGGTGACATTTTTGTTTTTATTCCACCATTTAGATTTATCCATTTAAGTCTTGTTTGTGTTCGTCTAGGTTGGATCTACAAGGACACCTTGTGTGACCAAGTTCTTCTCACAGCGAACTCCTAGTTTGATGAGTTGCTTGAAGTTTGGAGCCAGCTGCAATTTTGTTGTAAATGACATATCTGGAATCAGATTGTCAATGAACATGACTATGAGGTCTTTCTTGGGTATGTCATATGTGATTTTGTTTGTAGTATTCCTCCATCTTTGTAGGAATTTTACAAATGGCTCTCCACCTTTTTGTTTGATGTCACAAAGTTCCTTGATGCTGATGTTGCGATCGATGTTGTGATGGAAAGGAGCGATGAAATTTTCAGCCAATTCATCCCAAGACAAAATTCCATGAGGTAAGTGTGATAATTATTCCATTTCTGGTCCAGCTAAGCTTTGTGGGAGTAGTCTCATTAAGTATGTCTCATCATGTGCAACCTTGATGCAACTAGCAAAGAATTCTCAGATATACACAACAAGGCTGGTAGTGCCCATGTATTTGTCAAATTTTGGTACCAAGAAGTGAGTAGGAAATAGAGACATGTGCAATGAATGATCAAAGGGGTATGGATACAAATCCTCTGTGGTGTAGGACTTGGTTTGCCCTTGATTTTTCATGTCCATCATTTGGGTTTGACGACTCTGTACTTTTTGGATGAGCATGTCTATTTGAGATTGAGGATTATTTGTGACATTGTACCCCCATGCTATAGTAGGTATGAGGATGCACCTTTATGTCCCCTGAGTAGGGACATACGCTCTCATCCTTGGGACTTGATATTAGTTTGCCAACACATGATTTGGATACGGGGGCATGTGTTTGGCCCAAGATTTATTTTGTTGTGTTTTTTGTTGGGGTTGAGGTTGTTGTAGCTACTAAAGCTGGGATTGTTGTTGCTTGGTTGAGGTTGTTGTTGTTGGGATTTTTGCTGCTGGGGTTGAGGTTGTTGTTGGTGGGCATTGACTAAAAGTTGGACCCGTAGAGATGGATCCCTGTGGGAGCAATGTATGGAGCCCAAGACTAGCAGGGACTGACTGTAGTAGTGAAATGGTTGCAAACAGGTTACTGCTTGTTGGCTGGATTGAGGGAATAGCATGAGAGTTTGACTGGAAAGGCCATGAGGCAAAGGGTTGATGTTTTTGTTGTCAAGCATGAGAATATTTGAGATATCACAAGTTCTGTTTGAGAGGGTCAATTAGTTTTTTGACCTACGAGAGGGTTTTTGGGCCATATAGTTGATAGATTGAATTCTGGGGGAGTTTGACTCCCTTCTTAATCAACATGGCTAAGAAATGTTCATGATTCCTCTCTACAACAGCATCAACAAATTGTGCAGAATAGGCATCTTTCTCTATGTCTTCGAGCTCCTCCTTTGTGACATCATGGAATAATGATTTTCTATGATGATTCTCAATGAAAAGAGGACTGGTATTTATGGGATAGAAATTGATCTTTTACATAGAATGAAGATTATTTTCAAGGTTTTTTAAGGTAAAACAGTTGTTTTAAATTCTCTAGTCAAGTATAGAAAACCTCCACCAATTGTGGTAAAGGGACTGGTTGATTATGGTAATCTATCACCGATTGTGGTAATAAAGAGGTCAAGTGTAGCAATAAACAGGATTATTGCAGCAAACTTCTGTCAATTACGGCCAAATGCAGGCAATTACGATAAAAGGGAGATAGTCTCAAAAAAAAATTCAATTGGCTTCGTTGTCTGATAAATATGATTTTCACGAACAAGGCTTCTATTTTGCAGAGCAGTTTGATTGTTGACAAACCTAGACTTTAACACGTTGGACTCATTTTGATAGTTTTTGATGTTTGTTTTGCATTTTGGAAACTGATCAAAGAACAAGGACAATGGACAATGTGTTTTTTAATCTAGCACAGGTTTGACACAAGGACAAAAAGATTAATCTAAGGAAAATGTGGCTGTCAAATACAATATTATAGGCCCAATGCTTGAATGTCTGTTAGATCACACAGCAAGTGTCACACTACTAGGACACTAAGGTCCATGATGTAGGCGCCCATGTCTTTGTCATTTTCAGATATTGTTTCCATGCTAGTGAAGATATATTTCACTAACACAATACCCTAGAACACATATGTTTCAAATCTTGGGGGAAATTTTGCAACCCCTTGCACTATAATAAGGTATCTATTCAGAGGTGAATCGGGTTGGCCTCTATTTTAACAAGGTTTTAGTAGGGTTAGTGGTGTCTATCCAATCAATTTTTATGTGTGTGACTCATTAAGAGCCTAGTTGACCATGCTAGCTCCTTAGGGATAATTCACCCGATCCAAACTATCATCAACACACCTTGCTAGAGCTTGGCTAGATATAAAATGGAATTTCAATTCATGTTTTGTTTTATACTGATTGGAAGGATTACCGGTTTAAGGTCGTTCTCTGAGGAAGAAGCACATTCCGTAGACAGGCCTTTCTCAAAAGTATAAAGGTGTTTAATCTAATAGATTGTGTGAGTGCATCAAAGACTCAAGACACAAGGTTAATCATTTAAACCCCAAAGATTGAAATGTGAACTAAGCTAATCACTCATACAAGAACAAGTGTTTAGTTTTAGAGCCCAAAAGTAGGTGATGATTGCTTGTTCAATTTTAATGCACCAAACTTGAAATGTTATTTTCCTTTGTTCAATTTTTAACCTCCATGTCAATTTTAAGTACCAATACGTAAATGTGGGGCTCAAGATGTTTGTATGCAATGTTCTTTTTAAAGACAAAAATGACAAATGAATTGATTTTAGTTGATTTTTTAAACTTCTCCTCACCACAAGCTATTAATAAATGTGATTAGTGCAAAAAGTGTCTAATTAAGAATTGAAGAATAACCTGCAACTCCCAAATTGTTAAGACCGCTAAGACTAATTGTGACCTTGTACTTAGTTGTGAAATGTTTGATTGAATCTAGATATTTGTTGTATGCTTCACTTTGATCTTCCACTGCGATGGCTAAGATGGATCTTTGTTGCATTTGATAGTTTGTGGTCCTTCTTATGGCATCTCTTAGTGATCTAGCACCCGAGATGCATCTAGTTACATTTTTGGTCATTCGTCATTGATCAATCTTATAGAAAACAAAGAAAACAATTAGATTCTGACAGAAAAACAATGATGTTCAATTTGATTAGCAATATTTTTGTCAATTGTGGTAAACTTTTATCAATTGCGGTAGAGTTTTGTCAGTTACGGCAATCGTTTGTCAATTGTGGTAAAGAACTTTTACCTGCGGTAGAATGTTGTCGATTGTGGTACAGATTGGTCGATTGCGGAAAAATCTATGCGATTGCAGTAAACTGGTAACGATTATGGCACAAATCATTCAATTGTAGCATAGAGAAATAACATATACTTGTGAATAATGAAAAAAATTTATTCTGAAACCCCTACAATGATTGCAACAATAAACTAGATGATTGCGGCATTCTTCCGTCAATTGCAGTCAAATACCAGCAATTGCAAAATTACAAGTTTATCGATAAAAGCATAAAAAAGAATTTTGCAAACATACGGTCATGGCCAAAAGGTTTTTTCTTTCATCTGCAAGTGATATTTGGGTTTTTTGATTCCCATCGGGTTCACCAAAATGTACGCATGGATCAAAATCTGTAACACTTGATTAAATGAGGGGTTAGTAGCACCGATTTGCAATGGGGGAAATCGATAGAAATTGCTACTAATAACGAAACAATGAGTCAATAAAATGTACAAGAAAATAAGAGGAAAAAAAATGAATGCAAACCTAATTACTTGAAGATTCTATTGTCTCACTCCACTCCTTCTAAAATGATGTTTGTGTGATGCTCAGTATTGGTGTGGGCAGCTTCTATGACTTGGGAGCGTCGATAATATGATATTAAATGAATTTGATCGCAAGATTGCTTGATGCTTGAACCAATCTAACAGAGTAATGGCACATGTGAGCTTGAAATCCTAGATCTATGATCATAAGAAGACTTGATGCTTGAAATAATCTGATAGAGTAATGGCGCATGTAAGCTTGAAATCCTAGATCCTTCAAATGGTTATGAAGGGTTTGTTATCCTAGATCCTCCAAGGTGAAAAGTGACAAATCAGAGGGTCTAAAAGTTATTTATAAGGGATCACTAGAAACCCTAAATCCTCAAGGAGTCCTATTTCATCATCTCGGGTCCCAAAATCTTTCACAACTAATATCAAAAGCATATTTAACTATTTTCTCAAACTATCAGATGCCCAGACAATTATTTTGCAGTACCAACAAATTAACGCTCTTGTCATGAATTTTCGCTCAAATCTGTTGAGGGGGCATAGATACACCTACTATTGTCGGGGCAAGCTGAGGCAAGATTAAAAAATAAGATACTTTGACACAATGCAACAAGCTATAATGCATCAAAGAGGGGCAAATGTAGACACCCTAAAATGGACATACTTGCATCCTTACAATAAAACACTAATTTTCATCTATTAATTAATGGTTTTTTAATCATTAATTAATCATTTCCCCAAATTTAATTCAATAATAAATTTTATTAATTAATTAACCTTAAATAATTAATTAAATTCAATTTCCTAAAGTTTAAATTTAAATATTTAAACTTATTAATTTATTCTTCTAATTAAATTAATTTAATTTCACTCAACAATTTAATTCTAAATCAAGAAGAATTCAATTATCTCATGTTTGAATACTTTAATGACAAAAATCAATTAAATATTCAAATAAATCATTTCTCAAGTTCAAAAAGGTAACTCTTGATCAACTTTTCAGTTAGCTAAACATTCCCTCTTCTCTCCAAGTTGAAGAGGTGGAGTCTACTGGTTTCTTTTCAGTTAAACTAAAACATTTCCTCTTCTCTCCAAGTTGAAGAGGTGGAGTTTACTAGTTTCACCTCAGTTAACTAAAACATCCCCTCTTGTCTCCAAGTTGAAGAGGTGGAGTTTACTGATTGCTTCTCTAGTTCCTTTTGATCTCAACCATTCATTCTCCAACTTCTGGGATTGATCTCATCCGTCCATATCATTTTCATATTCTATATAATCAACCCTTCTCAACCATTTGAAGGATCCATGATTTCAATCTTTATGCACACTTACTCTATAGGATTCTTGCAAGAAGCATCAAGCATTCTTGTGATCATATATCAATATCATTTTCTCAACACTCCCAAGTCACAGACACTGCCAATACCAATACTGAGCACCATTCATCAGTGTTTCAGAAGGATTACAGAGAAGCAATAAAAACTTCAAGCATTTATGGTTTGCATTCATTTGTTTTCCTCTATCTTCGCCTGATATTTTATTGTCTGTAGATTTGTTCTTAGTAATTTTGATTGCTTTCCCCCATTGCAAATCGGTGCTACTAACCCCTTGTTAATTCAAGATTGGAGTAGGATTGGATCTACACACAAGCTATTCTTTGAAGTCAACACTAGACAATCTTTGAATCAATGGGTGGATCACACATCAATTCAAAGATTGGAAAATGTAATCACCCTAAATTGGGATAGTCTAACCATAGGCCGTATTTTCCTTAACTAAGGATCTCCCTCTCAATTATGCTAATCTGATTATTTGATTATTGGCATAATTCATTAAAATCAATAAAATCCCTCAAATCAAACATCATCTATTAGTGATCTATCATTAATTTCTAATTAATTACCTTGGCCTATTTAGTTAAATCAACCTAATTAAATCCCTTGGCTAAAGTAATTAATTAAGGCTAATTAATAAATGCTTCTAAATTACAAACTCACCACTAATGGATGAAATTCATCTATAGACCAATGGGAGTTGACACACATGGATCACCTCACTTGGATCAAGCAAGGGTCAATCCTCATCAAGAATCAAGAATCAATCTCAACCGCTCATTTCCTCTCATTATCCATAAAAGGAGTAAATTTTGAGCTCATTTGAGATCCTTAATCTTACAATCTTGCATTAAGCTTATGTTGTAGAAATGAATTCATGCTTCTAGATAATTAGCTAACACTTCAATTTCATAATGGGATCAACTAATTTAGAATTGATATGATTTTAGCTTAGATGCACAATAATGGCTTTCTTGTAATTTAAATCTTCCATTTTAGAATTGTATATCACTAGTTTAAAGCATAACTCTAAGAGCATTATGATAGTTAGATCAAACTCATTCTAAATAGGAAGCTATAACTCACTTTTATTGTCATACTTTGATTTATTCTTATATGCTAACAATTTGTTTAATGAGTTATAGAGTGTTGTGTTTCCAGAATTGCAGGTATAGGTGAATGACACATAAGCATATACACAATAATAACACTATTATTCATACATTTTAGGCAGTCCTTATTTATAAATAATTGCAAATGAAAAATTGCATTTGTTATTCTCTTCAAAGTGCAAAAATTCTCTCCTCATTATGAGAAGGATGCCTATGTTCTCTAATACTAGGATTTCACTTTAGGATTTAAAGGTTTTCATACTTTTTTTTACTATTAATCATCTCTTTACAACATTTTTTCTTCTCTTGTGTCCAAAAGCTTACTCCATCTTTGGAATTCTTAGGATTGTTTGTTGTCTCTTCCATACATTCTATTCTAATGTCAATTAGATCTCTTGAAGATTTCCTAAATAGTAAATATAAATTCCCCATAAAAAGAGCATTGACAACATCCTTAAAGAGCATAATGATAAACTAAATGAAAGATAATGTAAGACTAATGGCTCATGCAATGTCATTACATTGCACTTAATATTTTTAGAGGAACCCAGAAAATTCCATGATAAAAAATATAAGACCTCCTACTTTGAATGTTATATCCCTATCATGAGTTCTTAACCAGTTAGAATGGAAGGTAGTTATGCAAAATAGGGTTTATACTAGACTTTAGACCCTACCTCAAACATGAATTTTCTTATTGAAGATTGTTTCCTATATATATTGGAAATCTTCTATTTTTGCATAACGAACTACTCTTTCTTCTCAAAAAACTAGTTGTTGCTACTCTTGAAATACACTATCATGCACAAATCCACTTCCTCTATAATGAAACTCACTATTCTCAATGAATATCCTCTTGTCCATTTTTTGTTCTAGCAAGATTTTGTCATTTTTTATATCAAAATATTTTCCTTTATCTGCTATTCTCCATCTATAACTTTTTTATACATTGGAAGTATTTTTTACTTCTTATAATCTAGTTATTAACATGTTATTGAAACCCAATAATGAACCGACGTTCATTTCTTGTCTTTGCTATCTTTAGTGAAGAAAATTTATCTATTTCACTAGAAACCATTGTTTATAACATCAAGAGTTGTTTTTTAGAATAAAAATCCCTACTTGGTGGCATGAAATTAGGGCTTATTCTCATTATACTTATGCTTAATTGTGGGTTAGTAATTATTTTTTGAGACTTAATGAGTTCAAACAATTTTCTTTCCCCCTCAAAGCTCGCCTCAAAAAAAAATACATGGTTATCATATAAATCTTGTTTTGTTTTCAAAACCCTTTTTCAAGAAATGAAAGTAAGATAAGATCCACTTTAAAATAATTGCGCTTAATAATAAAGGTTTTTGACATATTTTCAATAGTTTAGCCCCAAATAAGCAATCTTTTGACAAATTCTTAGCTTTCTTTCTCAACTCAAGAATCATTGGAGAACACATTTTTACCCTATGGTGAAAAATAGTTAACATTTTTCTAACCTCTCAAGGATGCATGTCTACTAAAAAATTAGTGTACGCATGGATCAAGATCTGTACCCAAACTCGAATTAACAAGGGGTTAGTAGCACCGATTTGCAATGGGGGAAATCAATAGAATAAATACTAATAACGAAACTATGAATCAATAGAATAACAAGCAATAAAGGAGGTACACAAATGAATGCAAACCAAAAATACTTGAAGCTTCTATTGTCTCTCTCTACTCCTTCTGAAATGTTGTTTGTGTGATACTTAGTATTGGTGTGGTCAGCGTCTATGACTTGGGAACGTTGACAACGTGATATTGAATTGATTTGATCGCAAGATGGCTTGATGCTTGAACCAATCTGATAGAGTAATGGTGCATGTGAGATTGCAATCCTGGATCCCTCAAATGGTTGTGAAGGGTTTATTATATAGAAAATGAGAATGATATGAATGGTTGAGATCAATCCCAGAGATAGGAGGATGAACGGTTGAGATCAAAGGGAACTGGAGAAGCCATCAGTAAACTTCCTCTTCAACTAGGAGATAGGAGATAAAGATTGGTTAACTGAAGAGCTAATTATAAGTTACCTTTTTGAACTGAAGAGATGGGTGGAGAAACCCAAGTAATCAGGAATTTGATTAAGAGTTATCTTTTTGAACACCAAGAAAGGATTTAATTGAATATTTAATTCATTTTTATAATTAAAGTATTCAACATGTGAGACAATTAAATTCTTTTTTGGATTAAAAATTGAATTGTTGAATGAAATTGAATTAATTTAATTGAAATTATTTAATAAGAAGAATTAATTAGTAAGTTTAAATATTTGAATTTAAACTTTTAGAAATTGAATTTAATTAATTAATAGAGATTAATCAATTAATGTTAATTAATTAAATAAAATTAATTATTTAATTAATTTTGGGGATTTGATTAGATGATTTGAGGAATGATTTTAGAATGAAATAGATGATTAATTTAATGATTAAAAAATATTAATTAATAGATGAAAATTAGTGTTTTTAATGTAAATTTGCAACTCTGACCATTTTTGGGTGTCTACATTTGCCCATCTTTCATGCATTGTGGCTTGTCGCATTGTGTCAAAGATTCTTTGTTTTGATCTTGCCCCAGCTTGCCCTAATGATAGAAGGTATATTTATGCCCCCTCAACAAATTTGAGTGAAAAGTTGCGACGTGAGTGTTAATTTGTTGAAACTGCAAATTGGTAATCTGGGTATCTGACTAATTTTGAAAATTGTTGAATATGCTCCTGATACAGACTGTTAAATTTTAGGGGCCTGGGATAATAATTTTGAGGTCTTGTGGGAATTAGGGTTTTCTTGAACCCTTATAAATATCTTGGAGAGCCATTCATTTGTCACTTTGCACTCTTGGAGCTCAGGATCATCGGGTGAGTCAGTCTTTAGTTTTCTCTTCTTTTTGTGTTGTTTATTGAGCTATGGTGCGTATTCTTGGGATCGTGCACATTTCTGATTGGGTCTGAACTTTTCATTGTCCAGCTGGCGCAGGACGTCTGGTGATTTTCTCTATCTATTTTGTCATTAATGCTCTCATTTATTGCATTTGAAAAAATCTTGTTTTTTGTGAAATTTGCATGCAATGCCTTAATAGGTCGTTGTGATTTTGCCACAATTGTGGTTTGTGTGCCAGAATTTCTAATTGCATTTTGCAATCGTTAAGTGTGCCACAAATGTCAGGTTTATTACTACATTTGTCGGGAAAATTCCACAATTGTTAAATGGATGTCGCAATCAGTATAAATGTGTCACATTTGTGTTAAGAATGCCGCAATTACTCTGTTTGTATTTTTAGCTTGCATTTTTACTTTATCTGATATTCCAATTTCTAACCTAATACTGATGTTTGGATTTCCTGATGTTTTGCAATTTGTCGGGACTATTCTTCATTATCGGGAGTCTAGACCTGCTGAGTTAGTATTCTGATTCTAGTTATTTGAGGTAGAGAGGGACATTTTGAGACAGATTGGTTTATATTAGATTTGTTACATGCCCGAGACCACAACCAATAGGGGTATGATCTCTACTCTCTTAGAGAGATGGCATTCTGATACCTTCACTTTTTGATTACCGACTGGAGACTGTACAGTCACTTTGGAGGATGTCTATCGCATCCTTTAGATTCCCATTTAGGGTGCCCTTGTAGAGTATGATCATGACCCTAGTATTACTACTCTGTCTGAGCTATCCGGTTTTCCCCAGGATCAACTTGGTATGTACGACCCCTATGATATCCCATGGGCTAGGTTTGGCATGGGTTTAGATAGGTTTTTGACTCTGTTAGGTAGTTTGATATGTGGGATCTTGTGTCCCGATCATCTCCAACATGTGTTCTTTGTTGGTTTCGGTGTCGTTCTTTAGGGTATGGTCAGAGATCATACTATATATGCTTAGGGTCCTTGTATGTTGGCCCATATGTATTTTCATATATTTTATGCGGCTTACCTTGGTGGTAAGTCTCTTGGATGTGGAGAAACTCTCCTGCAGATCTGGGCATGGGAGCATATTGTGGTGTATAGGCCCGTAGGTGCCCATGATCTTCCTCTGGGGAGACCTTATGTGTTCATGTATGATGGTGCCATTGTTCAGTCCCATATGGGACATGTGATGTACTAGCGATAGTAGCTAGATATGATGTCATATTTAATTTTGAGACCATATAGGGATTGTCTTGTTTGGGATGGGGAGGATGCACACCTTCCCTTCTGTCGGTAGAGGAGATTTTTGATTGGGCACGTTACCCAACATGTTCATATGATATATTTCTACAACACTGACAGGGTGCTACGGTAGTTTGGCAAGAGGTAGGATATCTCTAATTCATATTCTTATTTTTCTTATTGTTCAAGGGACATCACTCTTTGGGGTGTCATTATCTCTATGGATGTTGCTAGGACAGAGTTCATGGGCTTGCTTCTTGTTGCTTGAATGTGGCAATCAACCACTATGGATGTAGGTATATGTTGTGATTTGCCTCTGCTTGATGATATTTCTCTTTTCGTGCTTTCTTAGATGTAGCTATCTTTTGAATAGTCTTTTATACATATCATCCATATGGTACTGATGTGTGAAATTGTTTTCTTTGCAGGCACTACTCCATAGTATGATGCATGGTGGCAGCAGTCTCATCTTGTTTCGTTGATAGATGTGTCTCACCTTATTTTTGGTACCATCATGAGGAGGCCTCAACAAAGACAGAGAGGAGGGAGAGATAGAGTTAGGGATGGAGGTAGGGATGGAGGTAGGGACAAAGGTAGGGATGGAGGGAGAGATAGTGGGAGGGGGAGATATGGGGGCCAAGATGGAGGACAGGGGAGAGATAGAGAATATGATGGAGATGATCTTGGGCCTAGTGGTGCTGGTGGGAGAGTGAGGACTAGGGGTGGTCATGGTATTAGCAAGCGGGTTGGGCTGGGTGTCATCCTTGAGGAGGAGGCACCTTAGTTGGTTTGAAGAGTGCATCCTCGCATAGGTGTTGTGTTGGGAGAAAGGGTAGAGGAGAGAGTTGTAGAGATAGAGGATGTAGAGATAGAGGATGTAGATGTTGAGGATTCAGTCTCAAGTTTGTCTAGTGGGAGTAGCAGTACTGGCATCAGTACTAGCGGTAGCGAGAGTAGTGAGGACTCATGGGTTGTTCAGGGTAGAGGAGATGATGGTTTGGGAGATAGGAGTGAGATGGGGATATGGATGTAGCGATAGGTGGGATGGACGTTGATCCATCAGAGGTTGAGAGACTCACACAATAGATTTTTGATCTTTAGGCTAGTTTGGCTTCTTCTATTGCACGGGCTGCTACTTTGGAGAGTAGGGTCATAGTAGTGGAGGCCAGGGATACTGCAACAGAGGACAGAGAGTGATAGGCTCATTTAGAGATAAGAGCTTCATTGATGGTGTATAGGATGTGCCTCATTAATATATTCTTGATCGGTTTTGGAGATCTGGGCATGAGGCCTAGAGAGAGATAGACTATTGACAACACCATTACCAGGGTTTTGTCCCTCCAGCTCAATGTGTAACAGGTTATATAGCTTCTCAGAGATCTAGCAAGGCTCAGAGGTCTCAAATTAATGGTATTGGATCTCCCAGTCCTCAGCAGAGGACTGCATCTCATATGTCACCCCCTTATGCACCTGGCAACGAGGGTGGTGGTAGTTCATGTTGACTCTGTTGACTATTCTCATTTTGTATCATGTTGTACCATTTTTGTAGTGATGTACCACTGATATATGATTTTGTACCAATTATGTATCTTGACATATTGATATTTATGACACTGTATTGATCACCCTCTTTTGTTCTGACTTGCAACCATTCATTATACACAGATACTTGACATTTATATGATATGAAGCTATTGAGTCTATATGGCATGCATTGATTTACTTTCTATATGTATGGTTCTACATGATGATGCTTATATCGTAAAATATTTATGCAATGTGATTCTATAATGTGCAGGCTCTTAGATGCTTGAACCAATCTGACAGAGTAAGGGTGCACGAAAGCTTGAAATCCTGGATCCTTCAAATGGTTATGAAGGCTTGATTATATAAAATATCAAAATGATATGAGCAGTTGAGATCAATCCCAGAGATTAGAAGATGAATGGATGAGATCAAAGGGAATTGGAGAAGCCATCGATAAACTCCACCTCCTCAACTGGGAGAGAGGAGATAAATTTTGGTTAACTATGGTGGTACCCTAAATTTTGATAATTTAGAAGTCCCAATCCATTATCAAGAAGCAAGTTTCTCCATACTAAAAAAATTAATGGAAGGAAGCTTTATGACACAAATAAATAGAACTAACTAATCAAAGCCTTCAGAAAATGCTGGAATTTCAACCTGCTACAAAGATGATGCCGATAGAGGCTGAAGATGGTCAAATTATAAAAATCTAAAATTGACCCAGTTCGGGAAATCAAATTTCCTATCTCCAGAAAAAATCATAGCTTTTCAAAATGTGTTTTGGATTTTGGACCAAAGCCAAATCCGAAAGTTAGGTAGTTATTTTTTAGTTAGTTTATTGTTTTTTCAAAATATTTTGTAATAAGGGTTGTGTCTTTTCACCTTAAAGAGGTGTGAAATCCACTCAAACACACATATATATATACATAATATAAAATGTAAAGAGAGGACAAGACAACAATAACACAATTTCACATATTTGGATAGTTTTTAATCAACAAGTATAACACGGACCTAGATGTACTATTTTTTTAAAATCAATAAAGATAAGTCCTTTTTCTTTCACATGTGTAATAGTTTCATTATCATTTTACAATTAGTCCCTCGGATAAACCAATAGAACTTCTTCAAAGTGATAGTTTGATGTGCATGCTTCCTGATTTGATTCATAGTCTATATTTTCAATTGGTTTTCTCATTTTGCATGGTTAAATTATGTTGATTGGGGCCTTAGTCAATTGGTCTGTCATCTGAGAAGTATTACCCTTTTGAAATATCTTTGAATTTGTTTTAGGTTGCGTTTACATTCCATAACACCTTTGAAGTGATAAGTTTTCTTGTAAAACTGTCTCTGAGGTTGAACATAAGATTGGAATGATCTCGACTCTATTGCCCATGATAGAATAAGGCACTAGTCTAATTATTATTT
>MU228469.1:3041354-3067396 GCA_018584345.1 Thuja plicata | reverse complement strand
TAAACTATAGGAAATTGAGTTTAATTAATTAAATAATGATAATTAATCAATTAAAGCTTAATTAATTAAATAAAATTAATTATTTAATTAATTTTGAGAATTGGATTAGATGATTTGGGAAATGAATGTAGAAGAAAATAGAAGATTAATTAATTATTAAAAAACCATTAATTAATAGATGAAAAATTAGTGTTTTTAATGTAAAGTCGCAAGCCTGTCCATTTTAGGGTGTCTACATGTAGCATTACTCAAGAAAATTTTGACTATATCAAATCAAGCAGCTAGAGAGAATATTTTAGAATGATCTACAACGTCTTTCTATTAGGGGGTATAAGATGTAGTAAGATGAATCTTAGTGTTATTAGTGCTACAAAAATTAGAAAAATATTTTGAATTAAATTCTCTCCCTCTATCAATTCTGAGTTTAGAAAATACCCACTTTCCCTTTCTGCCAATGCCTTAAATTCTTAAAGAGTGCAAAAGCTTTAGATTTATACTTGAGAAAATAAACCCATGTGTAGTGTGAGAAATCATCAATAAAATTCAAATAATATAGGTTCTTACCCAAGGAATCTTCTTGCATGTCACCATAGATCTTAACATACACAAGCTCTAGAGGAGATGTTTCCCTCCATGATTTGTTCACCAAAAACCTATCACAATGTTGTTTTCCAAGGACACACCCTAAAAAAACTTATTTTTTTTCCTAGATTATTGGACATCCTCTCAGCATATTCTTCTTGCGAAGCCAACTTAGTCCTTAAATATTTAGAGGATCGTAACATTGGTGACATAACCACAAAACTTTTGTTGTTTCCCATAGGGCATGTATCTTAGTAGAAACCAATGTAAAGGAAATAATTTATTCTCTTTCACATGAACCATTGCTACAAGATGATGGTTAGATAATTTATCAAAAAAATGCAGTAATTTTTTTTTAAATACAATCTTGTAATTATTTTACAAGTTGTTCAATACTTAAAAGATTATGTTGTAATTTTGGCATATGCGAAGTTTCATGAATAAAAGTAGTTTCTCCTTTCTTACTTTTCATCATAAGGTTGCCTCTTCCCATTACATCAACCTCATTATCATCAACAAATTTGACATGACTTCTCACAGAGTCATCCAACTTGAAAAAAGATCAGATTTGTCTATCGTGTCATTTGAGCAGCCACTATCTATGAACCATGTATCCTTTCAAGGTTCCTTCACCAAATTGCACGTGAAAAATGTTTAGTGCTTTTAATCTTGAAATGATTCTTTAGTATAGTAGGCTCCTGATTTATTCAAGTCGTGTATTTTCTTTCTCCAAACCAACTCTTAGTGTTCACGCATCTCATAATACCTCAACTGGATGCTTCTATGGTCAATAAATTTTCTTCCTCTTCCTCTTCCTCTTTCTTTGTTATTGTCTCTTCCTCTTTCTCTACTGCGTACTCTATTTGTTGAAGACTACCCCCGAGACTTGTGGGGGTGACAAGGAGGGGTTGTGGTTTTATCTTCATTTCTTATTGTTGATTGGAAAACTTGCACTAGGCTCTCTCTGGAATGTTGCATACATTCCTCATTTGACTACAAAGAACCAATCAACTCTGCAACTTTGAAAGTGGTTAGATTGTTACTTTATTCAATAGTAATCATCGCTAAATCAAATTTAGAGGAGAGAGATCTATGAATATTTTCTACAATATTTTTCTTTGTGATTATTTTCTCTTGAGTTCTAAGCTGATTTACAATATCTTGAGTCCTAGACATGAATTCGTGAATAGGCTTAGGCTCTATAATCCTTAGATTTAAAAAACTCTACAAAAGATTTGTAGCCTCATCAATCTTTTACTTTGCTAAAGCCTTGGTATGCAATTCATAGAGCCTCACATGTGTCCTTTGACTTTGTATAAGAGCAATACAAAGAAAGATTGAAATATCAAATTCAAATTGGATGGTGAAGAAAGATCGATTGCCCTTCTTCTTGTCTTCTTTTTGTATTAATGAATTCAAAGAATTGTGATATTTAGGTTCGTTGAATCCTATTTCTACTTATTCCCAGAAATTTTGGAACAATAGTAGGGTCCTCATTTTTATGCTCCAATACTCAAATGTCTCCAAACATCAAAAGTTGGAATGAAATGCTACTTCCATTTGCCATTTTGAAAGAGCTTGGAGAAAATCGCTACTGTGCAAATAGTCAGCAACTCGCTCTAATACCCATTAAATAATTGAAGAATAAAACGAAGCTCTTACACTATAATAAAGAAGTATTCTTTGTTCTCTTCAAATAGCAAAGACTAAAGTTTGTATTATTTCTGATTGCCTTTCAATTCTGAAAATTACATATATTTATAGAACAGAGATCATATTATTGCGGATAATCCTAACAAAAGAAAACTAAAAATAGCATTTACAAAACTTCGATCCAGTAACAAACTAGATGAGAACAGGGCATCATGCGGCGAGAAAAGCAATTAGCAAGGCATTAAGTGCTAACATGCACTTGAAGAAAACACAATATTGCTAATAAAACTGCATGCTAAGAACTAATTTTATTGATTGGAAAACAACTAAACTTATAAAGAAAAACTAAAAAGTGCCTAATACTGCAATAATCTGCAGTTTACCTTGCAAATGGTGGAACTGAGGAAAAATCAGATGCATGAAGTGTTGAAAGATGTCGGTGATCATGTACATCTTCAATAACATTTGCCATACATTACATGCATCATTGGCTTCACAACGATTTCGGGCTTGTTTGGTTGCTGGAATATCAAATATTGGATAATGTCAATTTTGGAAGATGCTGAAATTTTGGAAGGTATTTATCCTAAAAATAATTTCTGGAATTTGGGCTGGACTCTTTTGATTCACCCGAAAGATGACTGAGAAGATGTATTTTTTGCATTTGGGTGCCACAATCTGGAATTGGAATACGAAATGAATAAGAATATCTAAATATTTTAGATATCAGTTTTTCTTTTCATGCTCCTGCAGCAATTCTATGTTCTTATATACACAATCCACTAAAACATTGCTTCAATAGCAGCAATAAAAAACACACAAACATTAACAATGCTTTAAATCATAATCGTAATTATAATCTAAATTCTAAATTCTAATCTTAACTCTTAATCCTAATAAAAAATTTAATTTTAACCATAATTAATAAAATAAAAATTCAGACAAGGAGGAGGACTCGGAGAAGGTATCGGGGGAGGTTGCTGATGAAGAAGATATGGAAGAGGCTGCGGAGGAAAACTCTAAATCGGTTGAGGTGTCGATGGGAAATAGTGGAGACACAATCCCGGAGAAAAGCTCCAAATCTGACTCTGCTCCAAGCACGGAGAACGACACTACTTCCCCTTCCGATTGATATGCATTATGGATTAGCTCTGGGGGTTAGCTTTTTGATGTTTTTGGTTTTCCTTCGTAAACTAGACCTTTGTTTTTAATTTAGTATTCTGGTTGAGCAGAAATTAAGTTTTCCTATTAAATTAACTTGATTTGGAAAAGTCACAGACTTGATGACATATTAAATTTGGTTTTATAAAAATTAGAATTGGAATTCGAAATTCCATTTCCACCTTTTTGGGTGGAAGATGCAAATGCCCTTTTTTTTTTTTTATGGATACAAACATGGAAGAAACAAAACTAGGAATTAGATAATGTCAATTCCAAGCATATTCCAGCTACCAAACGGGCTAGTGTGTGTATGTGTGTATATTATATATACACGTGTGTATACATACACACATGTATGTGTGTATATATATACACATACACATATATACACATACACACCGTATTCAAAAAATTAAGAAATAAACAATTAAAATTACCATATTCAAAAAATTAAGAAATAAACAATTAAAATTACCAGCCCATATTCAAGAAATCATTTCTAGAATATTTATCTTCCAGAATTGTAATTTTTTTTCTTCTTTCATCATAAAAATTCAGTTCCTTTTATCTATTTTTCTTGCAATAAACTACTTGTGCTGATATATCGTTAGGAGTTGTCAACAGCAGGACTTATGCATAAATCATCCTGCATTATCGGTGCTCTTTCTTGTTTCTTAGTTTGCAGTCAGTTTTCCGTTTGATTTTACTAAAGTTTTCCTTCATGCATTTTGTTTCTTCTGCCAGTTTTATTTCTTGTGAACAGTCAAGACTGTGTCTTTCCTTTTTTTTTGCTTCAGACCAGTCTTGGCAATCAGAAACACTACAATCTTTTTTTTCAATTTGTGTTGAACGCACAGCTCAGAGCTATTTTATGATCTCCGTTCAATAATCAATGATTTATGCTTGAATATGATAAACTCTATTTCTAATTCTAAACTTTCTCATCATTATAGGGTGAGTACTGTATTGTTTTTATTTCCTTCATAAGGAAAGCGCAAACTTAACTCTTAGATCTTAGATCAAACCCCCTATTTCCTGTTTGTATCATTTCTTGCATGCATGAATAAATGGGCTCTAATTAAAACCAGTAGCCTTGAATCCTACAAGAGGATACTAACTGTTAAATAAGAACAGTCCTTACAGATTGTTCATTGGACAATAGTCTTTTGGAGATAAAAATTCATGGATGCATAAACATAGTATGTTTTTGTCAAACTTTTTGTTATTTTCGGGCATAAAATATGTAGATCCTTAAAAACAGATACTGAAAATTTCGCAAAATTCAATAGTATTTTTGGATTTTATCAATAATAAATTGTGCGTGGAACTTAACGTTATAAACTTGGATGCACATTGCACGGAAGTGGGAATATACACTGGTTATGCAGGAAAATCACGGATCGGAATAGGTAACAACATTCTATCAAACAAACAACGTAAACTTTAGCTTAGACAAAGAATACTCGATTCAAAAGACCATACATGCAATTATTGGCATTTTAACCTAAAACGACGACCTTTAATTTCTATGAACATCTCGACTACAAACGAGATCTAAAACTATTCAAACAAATTCTTGAAATCGTATGCTATGTGATACAAAACAATATACAGTCAAACAATATTCCTAGAATTGTTGTTCTTGGTATTTCATTAGAATGAATTTAAATGATTTACTTACTTGATTACTTCTATCCCACCTCTATTCCATTCTAGCTTTCTTTTCACGCTTGCAATGCATTTCCTTTACGTCGGTCATGTTATTGCTGTGAGAATGCGCTCCCTTTATCCCTTTTCTCTCTGCTGTCTATCCTTCCAATTTATTGAGAGAGCATAAATTATTATTTGTCTGTGCAGCCTTGAATCTTAAATATGAATCGACGCCCAAAGCATGCAAATTTCCTTTTTTACGAGGATTTTATTTTGGATCATGGGAATCAATGGGCATCCACAAAGCAAATCGAGCGCATGGAATAGAGAAGTGGTAGATATGGCATGCAGTTTGCCATTAAAACTAAATTTCATGTCCAGTTTCGCTCCAACTGACTGTCGAACGGTTGGAACATTCAGTTCACACTCATGGTGAACTAAATGCACTCGTTAGATATAGTTCCATATTTGACTTTTCATTTTTTATTGGCTATTCTTATTAAAAAGCTATTAAAAAACTTACTCTTGAATTTACTAATTCTATCAATTTGTCTTTAATAATTAAATTTATTAAAAATAAATAATGTTTAAATTTTTTTAAAAGAAATAAATAAATTTAATTATTTAAGACAAAATGATAGAAATGCTAAATTCAATAGTAAAATTTTTTAATAGTTTTTTAATAAGAAACATTTGAATGATGATATCGTGCTAAAAATAAGAAATATTCATATAGATTTTCATAGTTGTGAATAAAACAAAGAAATCATTTTCTGGCTATACATTGAGTAAAACTTATGTCCATTTTTTTTCCTTGTCTTATGTCCATTTTGGAAAATTGGCAACAACCCAGATGGTTTGTCATGTATTTGAACAAAATTTACACATCAATTTTCTTCACAATGAATCATTTTGCCTCCTCAAGGGTAGAACTTTCAAAAAATAGATAAGAAATTATAAATTTGGTGGTATGATACCGTGTTGGAGTTGAAGATAACTCCTTAACTCCTAAAAACAACCTCCAATAAAAAAAACCTATCATATTTAAAGAGAAAAAGTCATGAGTGATACTATTCGGCCTTGAGAGAAATTTGTTCCAAATACGAATTTGATATTGAGATTAACCTCTAAATGGAATTGGATATATTATAGTGAATACAGTGAATTTTTATAAAATCATAAAGATGAAACCCTAGATATAAACCATAGACAAGATTAAATTAGACAATGAAAAGTAAATTAGAGAATGAAAAGTATTTTTAATCATATAGTTTGAGACAATTTTACCTATAATAACTCAATCAAAAAATAGAAAAGCACTCATAAGCTTAGCTATTCTATTATGAGATGATATAAACTATACTGATATCCTGATTATATCCTTATGGTGATATCCTGATTACTCCAACATATCACACTTGGCATAATTTATATTAAGATGTGTATGTAGAAGGACATACTACATTCTTATGTTTTGTTGGTTCTCTCCTTGGTCATGTTTATCTTCCTAGGGTTTTTATTCACATGAAATTATCATTGAGGTTAGTGTAAACCAATGTCAATCACTGTGTTTGTGGACATGTTTTGTCACTTGTACTTCATTTGGGTGATGAAATGGGGGTTTCTTTATATCTTTCCTTTGGTGAGTGTGGAGAAATTTAGGGACTAATTTCGGTCAGATGCATTATTTTTTGTAGGTTTTTCAATTCTTTGTTGATGTTATTTGGTACTACATGATATTGATTATGCTCTCTATGCAATGTTATTGGAATACTTGGGATGGATTAAGCATTTTTAGATTTGACATTATCTAGGTAGTGAGATTTCTTTGATTTGTGTTTTTTATTGATAGGATTTGCACATAGAGTTTGTGATTGCAGTTTATAGGATGCACATGTTGATAGAACTAGTTTATTATGTTCTACATGCCTTAAAGGTACATGGATGATTGTTCAAATTAGCATTTTTTGTGGTTATTTTTAGTCATGTAAGATTTTTCATTATGATAGGAGCTTGGATCCTTTGTTATCATTTGGACTTGATGTTTATGACTTGGATTGGTGCACATCAGATTGTTCCCTCTTTTCCATAGGTGGCATGTTTGAGGTTGATGAAATTTATTGCTTTATACGGTGAACATATTTGATGTTGCAATTATTTTTATGGAACATGAAAGAATTGTCAAGATTCATGTAGTTACATGTACGGAAACATTGATGTGTTTCATTGATTGAGCCTATACAATGTATACAACAAGTGGGGAAATCCTAGGATTAGGTATTCTACACATGATTGCATATAAAATTGATATAATTTAACAATGTATCTAAATAATAATTTGTTTATGGTGTATCGTAGGTGATGTGTTTAGCAACATCAAATAATTATTTGGGATCATTTGTAAAGTTGTATGAAACATTCAGTTAGGTAATTTATGTTGGTCACACATGTAAAAAATATTTAATTTGATATTTGGGGAAGGATATTTAATACAGTGAAAACTTGGTACCCAATATTAAATGTGGGGTAAATATTTTTACTAAACCACTTGATTGTATTCATGTGAGATCATCTTTATTAAATAAAGCACATAATTAGTGTTTTAAGGTTGGCTAGTTGGAGTTTAGGCTTATTTTCCATTGTTTTGAGTCTTCTTTCAAGAAGTGCACATGTGAAGCATGGAAAGGGATGTGTGGATACATACTTAGACACATGGAGGATGTGTTAGAGAGGCTTGATGTTTCAAAGGAATTCATTAACTTGAGAAATACATTGAGCATGAAAACTTTTGGAGGTCATATTTTTTCCTCTATAAGTTTTTTCTCACAGTGTATATCTTGTGTTATCGTGTGATGTCTTTGATTTTACATTTAATTATTGATATACGTGTATGCTTTCTCTTAGGTGATTATGTAGGAAGCACATTTCTCAACATGATTGATTTTCCTAACAAAAGAAACCAAAACATTCTATAAATGGGTATGTGCAAGATCATGAGGGGCCAAAAAGTGGCGATGTGAAAAAAATCCACTTTTCACTCATCCAAAAGCGCATGAAAACATTTGTTGATCCTTTCTTAGGCTTGGGTGTCAGTACACCTGGGCAAACATGACACCAAAGAACAAGCCTAATCAAGTATCCAAAAATATCGAGTACCTGAAACCTGTGGCATAAATCAAAACCCGTGAGCCTTTTTCCTCATTTCTCTCATTGTTTTAGGATTGGAAAACAGCTTGATATGTCCTATACTTGATTTTTCCAAGTACCTGATTTTTCTAACAACAAGTTTGACTCCACAGTATATCTGATAAGTAAATTCTTGGTATATTTTGATTAATTTATTTCATTTTGATGTTAAATGAAGTTTTTTTGGTTGAAATAGGGTTTTGTATTGTTTTTTTAATAATATATGAAATCAATTTGAAATTTATATTTATTTTTTATTTAATCAGGCATGGCTGACAACAATGAAGAAAATAACCCTCCCCCATCAAATAACAATCCCCAAAACAATTTAGAATCACTTCAAAACCCTTGATCTTTAGAGGATTTGATACAAGACAATTTGCACACTAAATGAGGCTTCCAAAACACATATCAGAATATACCTACATTAGGTCCTGGTGCTTGCCACCCTAAATACTATTGTTGAAAACATTGACACACTTACGCGGCAACATAATGCTACTCTTTATTGGCGTGATGATATGCATGCCCAATTTGATGACGAGCTTGGCCATGATGGGGTTGTGGCCCTTAATATAACTAAAGAATATATATCCTCCCTTTTTGTGAATCCTAAAATTGGATTAAAAGTTGACCCCAAAAACCCTAAATTATCAATTAAATGGTGCACAAATGATGCAATGCGTACACACTTTTGGGATCACTGGTGGATGGTTTTTTATAACCCACCCCATAGCAATTTGGAGCTCCCTTTCTATTTTATAAAAAAATTGTATGTTGAGTTTGTGCTTGTTCACAATGTAAATTATTGGAGCATGAGACGTAACATGGGCATACACAGAGGAGCTCCTCAGACTAGGCCATTTTCCCAATGTAAAAAGGCCACTACCTTTGTCCCCCCCACTGATGTCATACCCCCTCCTCCATTGCAGCATCCTGATATCATTGCAGAGGTTGCCTCACAGAGTATTAGGGTCATTCACACGCTGAGTGATCAATTGATCACGCAAACCAGGTCATTGTTGCCTCCTGGTGTGGATGATATTGGCACATCCACGTCTGGCATTAGTTCACATGTATGCATGCCCCATACTTGCATTATGTGCAATAACTTGTGCCTCAGACCGCTTACTGATATTGATACATATAAGTATGTTATTGATGAGGAGGATATAGGAGACACAGTTATAGAGGCTACAACACCTCATGGAACATCTACATCTCATGAGAGTGCTGAGGACACAGAGCCATGGAGTCCTGTTGATATGGTTCAAATAAACATTATAAATAAATTTGTCACATGACTTATTTAGTTTTAAAATAATTTATTTATTTAGATTAGTTTTAATGATTGCATGCACTTATGTATATATATTTGGTCCATTTATGTTCAGTCGATGATAGAGGAGGATTTGAGATAGGTGGATGACTCCACAATTTTGGCCATTTCATTTGGCCTTGACACCTATACGATATATTATAAATTATGTACCCGTTAGCTTTTTTTATATCATTTGGTGTACATGCTTAAATCTCTATCAATTAGAGAAATAAAATTCATACATTTACTAATATATTGTTGTTGACAAGTGATCAAATTTGGAAATATAAGTCAATTTTTGGTTGTCATTTATGGCAACACTTATGGGTTTAAGTTCAATTGCCTTGAAGATAAGTTTTGATGATTTAGAAAATTGACTAAGTATAGTAGCAGAGATACAGAAGTATTTTGAATGTCAAAGACAAAGATCGATAAATTAGGGCAAGCAAGCTTAGAGGCAGATAGTATGGAGTATGTATGACCTCCACCTAAGATCAATTTTGATTTGGTTAAGTGTACGATGACTTAGAAGGATTTGAAGATAGACAGAATACTAAAAAATAGCAATACAGAGCAGTTGGACAACAGCGAAGATTGAGGGAGTATGACTTGGAATCCAGGCAATCAAAGTTGTATTTTGGTTGTTGATAGCCTACCTATTGACTATGCAAGAGTGTCAACTATGCATTTAATGTTTACTATATTAAATATATTTTGTATTGAAGGCCGACTTAGTAATATTTGTAATATTCATACTGAGAGCCGACTTTGTAAAGTTGAGAGATATATATGTAAGATCTTTTTGGTAAAGATTGTATGAAGTTTTGTAATAGTTATCTGGGAGAGAAGATATGCAAATGGCAGAGCAGAGAAAGATAGAGATCATTGAAGAACTATAAAGGAACTATCAAAGCATTAGTGATGCTTGTTTTGTTCATGACTGAGAACTTTTTGTAAATGAATTGTATTGTAAATGTTGTAAGGTCAGAGGCCCCTAACGGGGTGTTGTGAACCTTTAACAGGGTTGTTATTCCTCTAACAAGGAAATTTAATATGTAATATTCATCTCCTAACAAGGCTAGGTCTCCTTACAGGGACACTATGCTTTAGTGCATGCTTGTGGGTATCATCCCCACCGGGGTTTTCCCTTGGCCAGGGTTTCCTCATAAACAAATATGGTGTTATGAGTACTATGTCATTTACTTATGTTGTTTACTTTACTACAAATATATGATTAATGTTTAAGTGGAAGAAGAATTTATTTAAAGTGCTATTATACTGATTAACCCCCCCCTCTTAGTATAATCCAATCCTAACAGTTGGTAGCAGAGATTTTGGCCCTTGGAGAGAAAGCCTAACAACTCGAGGGAGATCATAATGGCTTTGGACATGCTGCAAGAAAACTTTGATGCTTCGCTTAAAGACCTTGATAAAGAAAAAGCAGAGAATGGAGAATTGAGATTAAACATGTGAAGAGCTGAGAAATTTATAAAGAAACACAAAGAATAGCTTGAGCTTTTAAGAATTCAAAGAGAAGATCTTGTGGTCCAGATAAAAGAAGACTCAGATGAGGACAATTCAAATCAGCAAATAAAAGAAGAGATTGAATTAACTCTAAAACTTGAAAATAAGTCTATGGCTATAGAAGTATAGATGCAGAAGGATGCTAAGAAGAAAGTTGAAAAAACCTTAAAGGGTGCATTGAATCAAATGAAGCATGAGGCTGACAACTACAAGAAAAAATACCTGGAATTGGAGAAATACAATTAGATTGTGAAAGGTGAACTTGTTGAAGTAAAGAATCACATTGAGAAACTTCACACCAGCAGTGATTTGATTTATGAACAGCTAGACAAACAGAAACCTAAAGGTGATATGACTAGTATTGGCTTCAATGAATCTGAATGTTCAAAGAATCAGGAAGAGAAATAAGATGAAAAGATTGATCCTATGAAACCATCTATTGAAGAACCTAAAGAGAAGATCAGAACTTTCATAGATAGATGCTTAGGTTGCAACAGATTTGGACACATGAAGAGAGGCTGTAGGGGTAATGCCCCTTTTAGAACTTTTTTTGGTTATTGTTTTAACTGTAATGGATATGGGCACAAGAAAGCAGAATGCAGAAGACCTAATCAATCAGGGTATAGTAAAGAAAATGGAAGAGAACCTATAGTGAAACCTACATGCTACAAATGTAATAACATTGGACACATTGTGAAGTACTGTAAGTTACAAGTTAATCAGGAAAGAAGACCTCCTATATGTTACAAATGCAATAATCCATGACATATATCAAATTTGTGCAGGTATAATGGAGTAGATAACAAAAGAACACCACCTCCTATGAATTCACAGAAGAATGGAAACGATACTGGCAAGAGTATTGCAGATGTGAAGAATGATTTTGAAAATTTTTTTAAGAAAGAATAAGATAGCAATAGTGGTAAGCTATGGAAGATTAAAGAAACTAGTGAGACATCAGTTCAGGGAGAGTCAGTAGATGCTACTGGATATTCGCCTGAAGGTAGCAAGATGGAATCGACCTAATTGGATGATCATGGCCTTAGGGGGAGCATTGGATACAGACATCAGAATTTATCCTTCCCCAAAATTTGTAGATTAAGCTCATGCGAGCTTGTGTGTGAACTAAGCCAACATCATGGATTATATACCTAAGAGTGCACCATCAGCCGACTTGTATATTTTGTTCACGAGTTCTAGCAGCCGACTGGATAGTATAAAGTGAAAATGAAAGTTATAACCTAACTTGTATAAAGCACTGTTTGATGACCTATCTATTCACAATTTGACAAAGAGCCAGCTAAGGAGATCAGAGAGAAGAAGCATTCAGACTATTCTATATTTGTCGTGTGTGATCGATTGGAGCAGAACACTCAGATTTTAATGAAAGAAAGGTATTTTACATCATCTAGCTATGGATGCACCCATCATTTTTTATGTTGTTGATCATCCTAGATACAAATTCAAGAAACATCTGTATAAGTCTTGTGAAGAGGATCCGGAAGGAGCATTTTCACAAACCCCACATGGCATATTGCACGTAGAAGACAATAGGGCTTACATACATTGTAAGTATGATACATTGGGAGATAATGAAATACTCACTGAAATGGAAAATATGACTAAAAAATGAATCATGAAAGATGAATTCAAACACATTAGTCAATTGAGCATAATGAAGGTTGTGGATTTATGCAAATTTGATGAAAATGAATGGTTTAAGATATTGATGAGAAGGATTCATGATCAGTTCATATAGATTGGTGACCAACCTGTGAAGATTTGTAGTGGCCAAATTCATAAGATCACTGGATTAGAAAACACTGGAGTTACACCTATTATGGAGAAGCATGTGAAGAAAGAAGTTGAAACCCTAACACATTCTAAATGGGACAGAAGGGAAATGACAGTAAATGATATCTTTCAACAAGATATGAGATTGATTTCCATGATACTCGGATATAAATTCTACTATAGTAGCAGACTTAATTCAGTATCTACTGGAGTAATCATGATGGCATGGAGAACGGTGAAGGAAAACATAAAATATAACCTATGCAAAGTTTTGGCTCAACAATTTCTGGAGAATGTGAAGCTAGTAAAGAAGGATAGAACTAAAACTTTTAGATTTGGTTCATTGTTGATGCATATGTTCATTCATATTCAGCACAAGTTTCCTAGTTTACATCCTAGTGGTTGGAAGTCTGGAGTACCTGCTGGCATATTGATTTCATAGAGTTACAAAAGGAAAAATACTACTTGGGTAGATGGAGAACTATTTTCTATGATCAAAATTCTACAGAAATAGATGAAGACAAGATATAGGTTACATGAGGACATTATGGAAAAGTACAAGGATACAATCTATTTCATGGTTGAAACTGATTGTGTATGTTTTGAAGCAGTTACACCTAGAAAGAAATGGTGTTACCCCATGGGCTATGAAGTGAGTTTTGAAGTACTCACCATGCAATTAGAACATGTTCTTGCATCAAAAGTTGATACAATAGAAGAAAGATGGGGAACCTATGAAGAAAAATCAGCAAAGGTGAAAGAGGAACAGTCTAGAGGACTAAGGAAAAGGAAAATTGCTAACCTTATTCATGATTGCAATGTAAAAGCTGGACTAACAGAAGAAGAATTGAAAGAAATCAAGAAGAAGATGGCAGAGAGATCTCTTGGAGTAGCAAGTGGAAGCATTGATGCCCCTTTCACTCCTAAGGTAGTTATGGTAGATAGTCCACCTCCTCCACAATAGAAAATAGAGCAAGTAAAGGATGTCACTCCCAGAGTTACAAGATCAAGTAAGCCTAAATCACGTGAAGAGAAAACCACAGTAGGAGAAGAGAAGAAAATAGTAAAACACATTTGGAAACTAGACATGAAGATGCTAGAGAAAAGAGCATTAGAGAAAGCTAAATTGGTTACAATTAACAAATACTATGACAGGTATGAGGAATCAGATAAGCTAAAGATTGAAGACATTGTGATAGAGCATTTGCTTACATTTAAGAAGACTCTTTTAGAAATTGAAGGAAGTATACCTACAGACCTGTATGCAAAATTGGAGAACAGAAAACACTTGGCATAGATTGAGGATGATCATATCAAAAATAAGGAAATTGATAACATGTTGCCTGTGTTATCAGTACAAGAGAGGGATAGTATATTCAAAGAATTGAAACCTATGTTAAGAACCAAGGTTATAATATTGAAAATAATGGTGTGGAAGTATGATGAAGTGACTGAGGAAACTCATAAGTCATTAGAGAAGATTCTAATGAGTTCTACTTCTAGCAAGCCCTCACCTCCTAAAACCACATCACCCACACAATTGGTAATGGGTGAGAGATCTAAGGTGACAGAGACATCCACAAAGAAGATCGAAGTAGACCCTCTACCATATTTCTATGTCTCTAGTATGGCAGTGACCCTTGACCCCTCACAAGATGAGAAGGACCCCTTAGCAGGAAATTTGGACACCTCTATTGTAGATGAAGCAGAACTGAAAGAGGAAGTTGAGTAGAAAAGCGATGATGAATAGAAGATAGAATAGTAAGGAGATGATAATAAAGAGGTAAACTCACCATCTATTTCATTGTTGGAAAGCAGTGATATAAATGTGGATAGCATGGATGAAGTTGAATTGGTAAAACTGGCATTTACTGCATTAAACAAAGCAAAGAAAAGATCTGAATAGAAAGGAGACAAAAAGGCAAAAGTAATTAATAGAGCTATTGATACTATGAATAAATTGCTTTTAGTACCTATAGTTTTCCAGCACAAAGATGACATTGAGAACTTGAAAATTACACTTGATGAGTTTGATGGACACTATGAAATTTTCTGAAAATTGCAGAGGAGAAGGTAGAGAAGACATATTCAGAGAAGAAGTTGATAGAAGTCTACAAGTCCATCACATGGGACTTAGGCATTATAAAAACTTGTTTGACAAATGCAAAGAGCTGCATTAGGCATGGGAGAAAACTATTTAGCTATTGCATGAATCCAATTAGACATGTTCAGAATGCTGAGGACATTATTGCCAAGGAAAGGGCAACTCTGAATAGTTTGATGGATGGTTGTGGAAAATCTTCACAATCCACAATAGAACTAGACACAGAAGTTATAAGAATATTGGCCAAACTTTGTGTATTGGAAAATGAAAAAGAGAGATTATTGAAAAGATTTAATTTGCTGAGGAGCTTTGTCACTCTGAAGTTATCCATACTTGAAGCTCATCTCTCAGATTTGGAGAAAGTTGCAGATTCATTGACTAAAGGTTTACCCACAGAATTGAAAGAGGTTGAAACTACATCATTTGCAATGAAAGGTTTGATTCACATCATTCAGATATTGTTCAAGACATGGAGCACAGAAGTGAAGCTTTTGGAAGACTCTTTTCAGGATATTTTGAAACTGGTAAGCAAGAAACGAAGCTTATTGCTTTATAAGCACCTTTGTCATTGTTGTCAAAGGGGGAGAAGAGAAAATAATTAGAAATATATATAATATAATAAAATAAAGAGAGGAAAATATGGAGAAGAGATAAGGATAAGAAGAGAGAGTTTTGATTGGTTGGAACACTTAGTCATTTTTGTTGTCAAGTGTTGTCATCAATGCCAAAGGGAGAGATTGTTGGAAAGTGGTCAAATTTGGTAAATATGATTCACTTTTTGGTTGTCATTTATGGAAAAACATATGGGTTTAAGTTTGATTACCTTCAAGATAAGTTTTGATGATTCATATAATCGACTAAGTATAGTAGCAAAGATACAGAAGTATTTTGAATGTCGAAAATAGATATTGATAAATTAGGGAAAGTGAGCTTAGAGGAAGACAGTATGGAGTATGTATGACCTCCATCTAAGATCAATTTTGATTTAGTTAAGTCTATGATGAGTTAGAAGGATTGAAGACAGACAGACTGTAGAAAAATAGTGATATAGAGCAGTTGGACAGCAGCGAAGATTGAGGGAGTATGACTTGGAATCCAGGCAATTGAAGTTGTATTTTGGTTGTTGACAGCCTACACATTGACTATGAAAGAGTGTCGACTATGCATTTAATGTTTAATATATTAAATTTATTTTGTATTGAAGGTTGACTTAGTAATATTTGTAATATTCATACTGAGAGACAACTTTGTAAAGTTGAGAGATATATATGTAAGATCTTTTGGGTAAAGATTGTATGAAGTTTTGTAATAGTTATCTGGGAGAGAAGATATGTGAATGGCAGAGCAGAGAAAGATAGAGATCATTGAAGAACTATAAAAGAACTATCAAAGCATTGTAGATGTCTAAAATCATCCTTATATTAATTTAATTAATATTCTCATAGCATTATAATTGATTTTAATTAATTAATTATATTTGTTATATTCTTCTATTTATTTAATTAAATACGATTCACTTTCCTTAGTATTTAAATTTAATTGAAAGATATCCCCTTTAGTGTATTAAATTTTATTTATATACATTACCCCCCATTAATCCCTTTTAAATAATTTTTTAATTTATTTATTCCTCCACATGACTTAAATTCTAGTAAACTATAATTAATATAAATTTAATTTAGATTAAGCTAATTTTAACCTAGATCCAACCCTACCTCACATCGCTCTCACCAAATAGACCTACTTACTAATTAACTAAGGTTAATTAGGCTAATTTCTTGATTCCTACACATATTAGTCCTAATTATTTGCTCACACATGTATGAGCAAATTTCTAAATTTGAATTTTCAAATTTATTCTAATTTGGTGCCAACAAGATTTCTTACAACCTTGATGACACTTTCTAAAAGTGTTTTATTGGACCAAAACTCTTACACCTCTTACAAGATTCTTCACATGTGTACTTTAAGAACACCTTGACCCATGACATCAAAATTTGCTCACACATGTGTGAGAAGATTTGGCCTCTTGCATGGCTTATGTGTCCCTCATGTGGCACCTATGTGGATTCCACATGAGCTCCACCTCATCCAAGCCCTCCAAAAAATCTATAAATAGAGGCCATTCTCAAGAGAAAATCATCTCTTTTTTATATATTGTTATCATGCTAGTTTAGTGCTAGAATTTTAGAGTGTTTTCCATGTTCATGCTTTAGATAATCTAGAAATTATATCTTAGGCATAATGGTGAATGAATCTTGTTTCTAGTTTTCATTTGATCTTGCATAACATCTTAGTATAGTTTGCATTTTCATTTTCATTTCAATCATTTGGTGAATGGCTTGAGACAGATTCTTCATACTTGTTCTTGAGCTCTTCATCATCCATTAGCTTCCATTCTAGTTTTTCATCCATCAATCAAATATAGTAGGATTATGATATTGTGTTGGGAGAGCACATCCACAATTCTCTGAGAGCAAATCAACAAGGTTTGGGTGCACTTGTTTGGCTCATCGGAGGTTGTGATGGGATCTGTTGTTATTTTTATAGTATGCTTCTTAAGACATGTTTAATGTAGCTTATTGATTATATACCTCTAACGTTTGCATGTCTAAGCATGCTCCCAATAGGTTAAGTTTTAGCACATACATTTTGGCACGCCCGGTGGGACCCACGTCCCTTAAATTCTAACATTTTTTATACATTTTGTGTTTTTTCCGTGGTTCTAGAAATTTTCACGCAGACATGTCTCCACTCTGGAGTCGCCGTCTCTGCTGATGACTGTTTGCGCTTCTCAGTCATTTGCACTTCTCAGTCATCTGTGCCTGTAAATCACCGTCTCCACCTTATAAAAAATATACTTTAGTAACATGGTTTAAAACTATTTTTATCAAGTTGTGAGTATTTTAACTCTCTGGTTTTTTATAGTAAGACACTTTTTAAGAGTTAAATGTTGTCCAAATTCATAATAAATCTTATTTTTATGTATGTTATGTCTGTTTTTAGCAGAATGTGACTATGTTTCTTATTCGACCATCTGTGCAGGTGAACACCCATATTCGCATATCACCGTCTGCGCAGATCACCATCTACGTAGATCATCATCTACGCAGATCACTGGCTGCGCAATTTTCCTGTGAACTACTATATTTTGTAACATTTCACATTTCAGACCAGAAAACTACTAACAATTTTTGTGCAGGTTTCTTAAGATTTTTAACAGATTTTTGGAATGAACTTGCACGATTAACATTTGTCTTGGAATGTATGTTTCTTAAAGAAAATCTACCACATCTAATCTTGAATGCTTAAGGGAACAAACTTCACATAGCTTGAATGACATAAGGCAAATTAACACACCTTTACAAGCTTTCCTTTTTGTTGTGTGGGAAAAGAATTAAATTTTCATGCTTAATCATACTATTGTGTATTTTTCTTAGGTATAAAAATACATAGTTGCTCTAATTAGGTTCAATTTGGAATGAATTCTTCTTGGAGTGTTTGAAAAAGTTTTTTTCAACACTTCTTTCAAGCTATTTGTGATTAGATTAAATCTCTTAAATATAGGTGGCGTTATGACTAAGTTATAGCCGTATCCTCTCCCCTCGCCTTCGTGGAACTTGGACGAAGAGAAAGCTTAGCTTAATCAAGCTTCTAGAGAGGCTTGTCTAGAGGGTGTGCTTCCCCTTTAGAGGATAACCTCAAACCGGTAATCCCTTGGGCTAGTATAGAAATAAAGTGTGACCCAAAGGTCCTCTTTATCCCTTCAAGCTCAGGTGGGTTGTGTTCAATGGTAGTCCATACTAAGTGAATATCCTTAGCATATTAGCATGGTTGAACTAGAGACTTAAGTGTCTCACATAATACAAACTGATTGCGGGGACACCATGAAATCTCATTAGCAACTGTAACTTAGTAGCCTACCCGATTCACCTCCGAATGGTGATTTATTATAGTGCAAGGGGACGAAAGATTCTCCCCCCAAGATTTCCATCATATGTGTCCTAGGGTATTGTGTTACAAAAGAGATCTTTGTATCACGAAAACAATACCTGGAAAAAGGAAAAAACATGGGCGCCGGGGGTGACACTATTGTATGAGCTGAAGGACTACCAAGCAATGGGCCTATAATATTTCATGTGAAGCCAATGTTCTAAGGTAGCTACTGTTTGAACTATTTTCATTGTGATAAACCCAGTAAAAACATAAGTGGCTTGAAAGAGTCACTTGAACATACATAAAGGAGATATTGCAGTGGTAACAAAGTTCCCCAAAGTCACATTTTCTTATATCCCTCAAGGTTTCTTTGTCCCTTGTTGGATTGTTTTGAGACGTGTGTCTGTTATTTTTCTGGTTTGAATGTGCTAAAATCAGTTCTTTCCATTGAACAAATTTCCCAAAATCAGACTGAAGACCAAAATCTACCCAGAATTTCAACACACTATCTTAGCAAAAGTTGGTCATTTCTACTCTGGATCCACCGTCTGCACAGATTACCATCTACGTAGATTTTCATCTATGCAGATTGTCAGTTGAGTCTTAGACTGTCGTATCCACTTGAAAACAGTAAGCTTCCAAATCTGCTGAGACATCCAAAATTTGGTCTTCTATAGGACCCTAGAATCATTTGCCCTAGATCATCCAGTCATTCAACCAAAATCAGAATTTTCATATGACATGACCAGTTTCAAGAAACATAAGAAGGTTGAGCTTCCAACACCTCCAGTCTATAGAGAGCAGAAGGAAACCACTTGCAAGTCTAAGGAATGTCAACATATTACCACATCTATCAAACAAGAGATCGAGTATTGTGAGAAATTTGATAAAATCCTTTACAACAACAAGATCTGCAACTTCATGGCCAAATATTCTATCAACAGTGTGTTTGTCACCATTGAGCAATACGATTAGATAACCTCTTGCTTCTACTATCATTTTTCCATTCTTCTATCATCATTCTTCCTTCTCTTGGAGAATTAGATCAAATCATCAAATCAAATCAATCCTTTCAGGATATCCCATTTTGCTTAAGATCACAGGTCCATCTTCAAGTAGAACAGGTGTTGCTTCAAATCATTTTGTGTTTGTATCATCACAAGGTTTTTTCATGCTTAGGTTTTGTTCCAAAAACCTTTAAATCAATCAATCAATCCTCAATCCAATCAATCAATCAAACTTTAATCAAACATCAATCAATCCAATCCAACCAAATCCAATCAAATCCAGAATTGAGATCTTTGCTCCATTTCATTTCTTACACCTCATTGTCTTTTGTTCTTTTAAATCCACCATTGTATGGTAGTCACTTGATCCCAAGCAAAAACATGAGGCGTGCAACATTCAACACTATTACCTATGAGGAGAATCCTTTTGCCACTCAATATTTTCAAGGAACTGGAGTACAAGCTGAAGAAGTTCCCGAAGAAACTGAGCTAGTGGACCAAGAAGAAAGACCCACCCAAGTGATGGAATTCCTTAGTGATCAACACAAATTAGAAATGGTTGAGAAGGCCATTATGCACAACAATGCTAAAATATTCTTGAATCTTGTTCATAATGGTGTCACGGTGCCTGCTGACTTTGATGAAATACTACTTACTCAAAATGTCACCAAAGCCGCTTCTGCCACTACTGTAGCCATGGTTTCTACCTCCAATACTACATCACGTGACACTAGTAAAGGACCTATCAATGAACCTTCCACTTTTGTACCCTACCTCAATGCCCGTGTCAACAACCGCATCAATACCTCAATTGACACCAGAACAAATTCAACAAATCATAAGCGCTTTACCAAATAGTACTACACATAACAGCACTCAAACAATGACAACTCAAGGAGAAAGCACTAATTTCAACAACATAGGGTAGATTTCCATGCCCTTGCCTACGTCATCCCTGTTTCAAACAACAGGAATGAAGACATCTGTAACCAATACATCCTAAGCCTATCAATATATACCTCCTCCTACTATTGGTATGACCTCCACAGGATTTTCAGCCACACAATTTGGAGGAGGAGGAGCTTATGTACCACCATTTATTCCCTAAAATACTCCAGATTTCACTCAACAATTCAATGAGCTCAAAAGCATTATACAAGGTTTACAAAATGGGGGCAAGAAGGAGTTTTCTTTTGAGGAGATTTGTCCCTATCCATTTGACAATTCTATCACAATGCAACCATTCCCACCAAACTTTGAGATGCCTAAATTTGAGAAATACAAAGGTGAAACTTGTCCTCTACAACATCTCAAATATTTTTACATTACATGTCAAGAAGTTGCCTATAATGAGAATTACTTAAAAAAAATCTTCACTAGGAGTCTTGGAGGTGCAGATTTGGAATGGTTCATGGCCCTTATTTATGGGTCAATCTCTACTTTCTCTGATCTTGCAGAGAAATTTTTTAGACAATATTCATATAACATTGAGCATCAAGCAACACAGCGATTTATGCAATACTAAACAAAATAATGGAGAAACTTTTGCTAGTTTCTTACAATGATGGAGACATATTGCAAATCATATGCCATTGAAAATACCTGATAGTCACTTAATTGACATCTTCACAAAGAATTTGATCTCTGAGATGTCTTTCCGAATGAAGATGGCTTCACCTGACACCTTCAAACCCCTTATCAAGAAGGGAAAATACATTGAAGATGGCCTTTTGCAAAGAGGTAGCATCAAACATTATACTCCTTCCAACAATGATAAACTAAAATTTTGGACTAAAAACAAAGGAGTTGTCAATGATGGAGTGACTGATGCCAAGCATGTTCAAAATGTCCAAGCGTCCAACAATAAAAATCAAAAAAATCACAACACCAATCAGAACCAAAATTAGAATCGCAACAACAATCAAAATTAGAATCAGAATCAAAACAATCAGAACAACAATCACAATCACAATCAGAATAACAATCAACAACCATGTAATCAATCATTCATGTTTCCTCACAACAATTACAAAAATAATAAAAATAACAACAATAATAATGAAAATCAGCAACGGTGACAATTCATGGCATTGGCTGAACCTCTAGACATAATCTTCAAACAACTTGCGGATCTGTTGCCTGACTTTTAGTCACCCATTTTTTTTTTCTGATACTGTCATGTCAGGTTCGGTCATGTCTGTGTCTAGGTCTAGGTCCCCTCTAGGATAGGAAATCTTTGTCGGGTTTCCCTTCCATTGCCTTCTTGTTTCAAGTTGGGCGGGTTGTTTTCAAAGTGTCCTTATGTCGGGTAGGTTATAGATCCCAACCCGGAAAAGACTTGATGCTCCAAATGATGTTCTTTCTCAAGCAGGATGATGTTTGAAAGCCATAATCTCCAGATGTTTACAAGAAATTAAAAAAAAAGATGCAGTGACAAAGCTGTGGTTGCATTCTTTCTTCATTCAAAAGAAGGCATTTCCTTTGATTGGATGACTCTATTTATAATGGAAATCCAAGAAAGTAGTAAAACATGAAATGAGGACAGTATGAAGAGTTAGCATGGGTGTTAAGAAGAGTCAGAGATTGCAAATCTAACGGGAGGACAAACTATTAACCAACAGTTTTTGGCGACTCTACTGGGGAAGACTTTAAAAAAAGAAGAAGATATTAATAAGTTTTTCTCAGAATTTTAAGGCATCCTGGATTCCAAATTTACTAGGAGTGCAAGACAAAAGGGAAAGGTTGATCCAGTATACGAAGAACTCAAAGAGGTCAATTTCCCTATCCTTGAAGATATTTTCAGGAAAGGAAGAGCAAAGGCAAGAGAAACTAAAAATAAGAAGTCTGCTGATTTTCAGTTGTCTGTAGTAGTTCCTTTGAGACCAAAAAGAAGTAAGTCTTCCTCTCCTCGTATTGGTAGAATTCCTATCTCTACCATTTGCAATTCATTGTTATTGCACGATATTGCACTTCCCCTCTCAGTTTCAATTCAGGCAGTTCCACAGAATACAGGAGTAGTAAACATAGTTGTTCCTTGGGGAAATGCTATTGGACCATTGAATCTTGCAGAAAACCATGATTTACCAAAAGCTTCTAGGAAGAACTTTCCAAGATTCAACGGTGATGGTTCAGTATCTACACAACAACATCTAAGTGCCTTTCATAAAGCATGCAGCGTGGTAAATTCTCAGCATGAAGATGTTGCTGTTAGAATGTTTGTAGACACCCTTGTGGATGATGCAGCAGAATGGTTTCAAGACTTACCTACAAGCTGCATTACTGGGTGGAATGATATGAAACAGAAATTTGAAGAAAGATATAAGAGTGTTGAAGATGCTCAAGTTTTGTTATTAAAACTGGCTCAAATTAAGAAGGAACCATCTATCTCCATGAGAGATTTCAATGCCAGATTTAATAAAATAATCAAAAGAATACCAGCTGCCAGTGCACCCACAGGAAATAATCTGAAAACATTTTACATAAGTTCTATGCCTCCAGAACTTGGTTATCAATTAAGAAGAGCTAACGTAATGGATTTGCAAGCTGCTCAAACATTGGCTGAAGAAATGGAAGATGATATGATAGCCTCCAAGAGATGGAAGAAGGAATTTCATGTTGGATCCATGAACAGTATAGCCAGTAATTCAAATAGCACTGAGACTATGTTGCAGAAGTTATCTAATGAGATAAATGCATTAAAAAGATAGATCACTAGGCCAGCTCATTCATTTTATCAGCCTTACCAAGAAGGATCAAGATATCAAGGTAGAAATGAGGATTTACAGATTCTTGTTGCTCAACAGAGATTAGCTATTGAAGCTCCTCCCAAAAGACATAATTCTCATGCCTTTCATCTTAGAAAAAATCATGAAGAAAAAGAGCAAAACATTGAATATCCAGAAAATGAAGATTATCATGCTCCTCATGACGACTCCGTAAATTTTTATTGTGAGTATGAGATAGATTCAGAAGATGGAGACAATTGTTTTGCTACTTTGGAGGAACCTCAGCTAACTATAATGATTAGAGGGCAGAAGATTAATGATCAAACCTCTAATGTTGTTCCTGCTAAGAATCAAGCACCTTCTTACAAGGCAGATAAGAGTAATGTTGGATTACCTTGGATAAGTCATCAGCATGAAGAAAATGATCAGAAAAAAGAACGTTCCCAGCCTATGGAGATTTTTGAAGATCAGGAAGAAAAGTTAAACAAAATTAAAAAAGAAAATGTATCTATGTTTTCATTTTCTTGCGTTGCTGAAAGTTGTAGATTGGGTGAAAAGAATGTGGATAATGTTTCAAAATATTTTTCTTCTGAAGATCATGGGCTATTAAAAGATGAAATTTTTGATGTTATTGAAGAACATAACAAGGTTGATCCTTCATTCATGATAGTTGGTAAAGATCAGATATCAGAAACTTTTTTTTTTGAAGATAATACAATACTAAATGTTCCTGATCAAATATGTATAGATGAAAAGGCTAAAATGTGTTCTGACAATTATCCTACTGAAGATGTTGATGAAGAAATTAGTGCAACAACAGATTTTGAACAAGAGGTATCAAATATTAATGAAGTACTGTAGCATTGTGTAGAAGAAAAAGAATTAGATGAAGATTTTCCTATTTTTGAAATGAAAATTGATCAAGTCATGATGCCAATCATATGTGAGTCCTCTTCCATAGTCAATTCAAATATTGAAGTTTTGAATTCAGAAGAACATTTTTCAGTTTTGATAAATGCTAAAGATGAAGAAGGTGCTTCAATCTGGATTGACCCTGTGTGTAATAAAGAATCATCCATTTTCAGCCCTGGTTTGAAATCTGAAGTTACTAATAATAGTGCTTGCAACCAGCATGATGACTGTTATGATCTTTCTAGTTTTGATTTGAATACTAATATATCCGATAAAGATAATCTTGATGAATCAAATGGATGCAAGTATGATCAAGTATTTTCAGAATGTGGTGAATATCTTCTTCCATCACAGAAAATTGAATATGCGAGAAAAGGTGTGCAAAAAAGTACAGAAAAATCAGAGATCTATGATGAGGCATGGTTGTTTGGAAAGGTCCTATGGGTTATTATGTTGCAAAAGGATTTTGGACTCAAGTTCAACAATGAAGAAGTAGCCAGAGGTAACCAATGCTATTTCAAACTGATGAAGAATCTTCCTCTGTTCCAGAAAGGTTCATACTTTTCTCTTCCTGTAAATGGTCACGTATGAATCATTCTTTACTTTTTGTTTTGCTGGTGAGGTTTTCTCACCTATTTGTAGTTAAGTTTTCCTTTCCAATTTTGGTGTGCTTAGCTTTTTCTGTTTGCTTAGCGTAGTTTTCTCCTGATTTCTTAGTCAATTGTTTTCCTGCTTTGTTTTAGTCTGCCCTTCTCCCCTCCGCCCTCCATGTATGCAAATTCTTATTGTTTTCTTTGGTCTAGACTCCGCAACCCAATGCATAAGGCACTTGTCTCACTAGAGAAGCTGAAATCTTCATGCACTTTGCAGTACATGATCCCCAGATAGAGCCAGCTATTGCCTGATTTTCAGTCACCCATTTTTTTTTCTGATAATGTCATCTCAGGTTCAGTCATGTCTGTGTCTAGGTCTAGGTCCCCTCTAGGATATGAAATCTTTGTCGGGTTTCCCTTCCATTGCCTTCTTGTTTCAAGCTGGGCGGGTTGTTTTCAAAGTGTCCTTATGTCAGGTAGGTTATAGATACCAACTCGGCAAAGACTTGATTCTCCAAATGATGTTCTTTCTCAAGCAGAATGATGTTTGAAAGCCATAATCTCCAGATGTTTACAAGAAATCAGAAAAAAGATGCAGTGACAAAGCTGTGATTGCATTCTTTCTTGATTCAAAAGAAGGCATTTCCTTTGAGTGGATGACTCTGTTTATAATGGAAATCCAAGAAAGTAGTAAAACATGAAATGAGGACAACATGATATGAAGTTCATAAGTTATCTAATTCACAGGCTTGGATCATAAAAGATATTGCAAGGTGATGCATTTCAATTAGTATTTGAACCTTAGACAGTCAGGGACTAAATTGCATTTGAGCTCTTTTGAAGTCTCTCATTCATGAGCAATTTTCAATTTGATGAAGAAGGAAACTCAGTTCT
>MU228469.1:3027454-3038809 GCA_018584345.1 Thuja plicata | reverse complement strand
GTCTACAAGCAATTTGGTTAAAACTCATAAGGAATAAATCTGATGATCAATAGAAAGACATATTCATTGCATATCAAACACAATCAGGGAGCTGTACCTGTCAATTCAGAGGGCAGTGATAGATAATATACACTGACCCAATTGTTGGTGACATCCTTTTTTCTCTCACCTTGGGTGTTAAGAAGAGTCAGAGATTGCAAATCTAACGGGAGGACAAACTGTTAACCAATAGGATCAATGAATGATAATCTATCCAAATACTCAACCTTTTAATGAGAATCAACCTAAACCTGTTTGGTATAGAGGTAATGAATATTGTGATTATCATTGCATCAAGGGGCGTGATACCAAGAAATGCATGAAGCTTAGACAATTTGTACAAGATCTCATTGAGGATGGGAAAATTGAAGTTGAAGGTCAGAATGCATCATCATCTAATGCAAAACTCAAAGTCTGCAATCATCCCTTCCCACCTCATAATTGAAACAATGCATCAAACGTGATCCCATATGACTATTCTAGCAATACTATCACAGGTCATGATCGAACATGCAGGATTCTAAATGAAAATGATATCTTTGGGTTTGACTCTATTTTTGGCCGCATTGAAGAAGCTGACATGCATGTTAACACCATAATCCTCAAAGTTGATGATTGTAATGCTACCACACACAGACCGAGAGTCACTATCCAAGTTTCTAATAAACCTTCTACAACTGTAAATCCACCAACTGCACTGTCTACCGCTGCTCGGCCTGCCTCGTGCTATGACCTTTTGGCTCAGTTAGGGAACACACCTACATAGATATCCATTCTAGAGCTCCTAAAAACCTTGCCAATTCATAGATAAATCCTTGATAAAGCTCTAAATGAATCTCGTGTCCCTGACAACATTAACGTTGCACAGTTCCAAGCTATGATAGGGAACTTAGCCACACAAGAACATCTTGTCTTCACTGATAAGGAATTTCATGGTCCTGACCTGCATCATAATAAGTCCCTCCATATAGAAGGCAAAATCCAATCCACAAGAATAAAATGAATCCTTATAGATGGTGGATCTGGCTTGAATTTATGCACATTGAAAATGATTCATAATATCGGTCTTTCTGAGGACCTCATTGATGTAGAAAATTGAATCACAATAAAGGCCTATGATGATCAAGAGAGAGAAAGCAAGGGTTTGATCACACTACCCTTACAAGTGGGCCTGGCCTTGATTGAAACTATTTTCCATGTGTTGGATCTAGATCTACCTTATAATATATTGTTGGGACAACCATGGATACACGCTATCAAAGGTGTACCCTCTAATTATCATCAATGTCTAAAGTTCCCACATCATGATAGAGAAATCATTATTCTCAGAGATCCTGAGCCCTTTCAATACTGCAAGAGACCAGAAGGAAAACAATCTAACTATTATCCATTGAATGAGTTTAGTCGACATTCTAATCAAGAAACCCCTGTTTCAAACACTCCATCAGTTCTAGAAAAGACATCAAAAACACCAGCTGAGCAATCCAAAGGAAAGGAAAAATTCACTAAAGACAAGGTTATTAAAGACAAACCCTCCTCATCTGAAGCAAAGGCAACTTTTACAGATCAAGGCATGGGAGAGTATAAATTTGAAAGTGCTCTATGTATTGGGAAACTCCCTTTGTCTCCAAAGTCTTATGTAAGACCATCACCATTACCCCCCTCTAAAGACAAAGCACTTATGCATTGCAAGACAACCACTTTTGAACATTTGGGGTCCCTATAAGATGAACACATGGAGTATAATTTCCTTTATTGGCTCTATAGTGATGAAGAAGAATGACATATAACTTTCCCCAAAGGAAAGTATCCTAAGGTTACTCCCATTGTTGAAAGCATGGGATATCATGGTACTAGCCTTGGAGCTAATGAAATAGGTAAGAAGAAGATCATAAAAGCCAATGGCGATCCTAAAGGACATGGATTGAGTTCCGTAGAGACCAAGACCAAGTTTGCTAATGATTACTATTTAGCTACCTTAGATTCAGACACTGAGGAAGAGTTCTTCAAAATTCCTTTCCACTATGTTGAAGATGACCTAAACAAAAATCACCATGTCTTCACTATCACCTAAACTAACCTTTCATCCCCTCATCTACCCCTCACAAGCCCTAAATTAATTGATTGGGATCAAAAAGACTCATCACTAGCTTTGGACGTTTGTGATTTAGATGAGATAGTTTTAGCCCTCTTTGGACTTAAGAATCTCCAAGAGTATGAACATCAGATCCACTATAGCAAACAAGCCTACTTCAGTATCCAATTCAACTCTCTCAGTTACAAAAATAAAAAAGAAAATAAAAATCAAAAAATGAAAATACATCCTCTGGTGAAAACCTCTCACAAGCACCTTTGGATGAAGAAAAAGATAAAATAAAGGATGCTTCCTCTAGTGAAAACCTTTTGGAGGTCCTAGAGGAGGGAGAGGCTGAATTTTTGTTTATATCCTTATAACCGAAAGTGTCCTCTATGATTATTGAAGACACTATATCAATTAATCTAGGCACAGAAATAGATCCACACATCACCTACATTACAGTTTCTCTCAGTGATCAGGAAAAGAAAGACATGACAGCGTTCTTGCATAAACATAAAATCAAATTTTCCTAGACTTACAAGGACATGTCCAGGCTAGATATAGATCTTGTCATGAATCATCTTTCTGTAGATCCTAGTGTAAAACCTTTTAAGCATAAACTTCGCAAGATGCATCTGCAAGTCGCGCTAGTAGTCAAAGTAGGGCTTCAAAAAATGCTGGATGCTGAAGTAATTAGACCAATCGATTATACTGAATGGGTTTCTAATATTGTACTAGTAGGCAAGCCTATTGGAGGAATTCACATTTGCACTTATTTTAGAGATCTAAACCTTGCATGTCCCAAGGATGATTTTCCGTTCCCAAATATTGACATTATAGTGGATTTGACTACCAGACATGAAATATTGTTACTTATCAATGGCTTCTCAATTTACAATCAGATCAGGATAGCACCAGAAGACCAGCACAAAACCACATTCACAACCCCTTGGGGCACCTTTTGTTATCAGGTGATGCCCTTTGGCCTTAAGAATGCAGGAGCCACTTATCAATGAGCAATGACTACCATCTTTCATGATCTTTTACATGTCATCATGGAAGATTATGTGGACAATCTTTTAGGAAAATCTAAGACAAGAGAATCACATATTCCTATCCTTACTACCATTTTTGAGAAATTGGAGAATTATAAGCTTAGGTTGAATCCTAAGAAGTGTGTCTTTAGAGTATAGTCTGGTAAGCTGTTGGGATACATTGTGTCACAGTGTGGAATAGAATTTGATCCAAAAAAAGTGAAAGCAATCCTAGAGATTCCACCACCCAAAACATTGAATCAATTACATAGTTTACAAGGAAAACTATAATCAATCAAAAGATTCATGTCACAACTAGCAGATAAGGTGCATCTATTCTCTCATCTCCTACGTAAGAATATCAAGTTTCAGTGGGATTGCTTATGTCAAAATGCATTTGAGAAACTGAAAGGATATCTTCCTAATCCACCTATGTTGGTACCACCTATTGTTTTCCATCCTCTAATTTTGTACATATCTACTACAGAGGCTGCATTGGGAGCCCTCCTGGCCCAATTAGATGATACCTGCAAAGAGAAAGTAATTTACTATCTCAGCAGGACTCTTATTGGCTATGAGTTGAATTATTCCCTAATTGAGAAGGCATGTTTGGCTGTTGTTTTCTATACATAGAAACTACAACATTATATGCTTGATCATAAGATTCATCTTGTTTCCAAAATTGATCCACTCAAATATCTCCTGGCATGTACTGCTCTAACTGGTCGTACAACAAAATGGTTCATGATCCTTAGTGAGTTTGACATTGTTTATGTTGATCGCAAAGCTATCAAAGGACAAGTAGTTGCAGATCAATTAGCTAAAGCACCTGTTGATGGTAAACATCCTTTGATCATAGATTTTCTAGATGAATCAGTCCTTAATATTGCCCCAAATACACCATGGAAGCTTTATTTTGATTGATCCTTCACTCAGAAAGGATCAAGGGCAGGAATCTTGTTTGTTACACCAAAAGGGGATCTCATCCCTAAATCTTATAAATTACAATTTCCTTGTACCAACAACATTGAAAAATATGAAGCCCTTGTACTTGGACTCCAACAGGCCATACAATGGAAGATTCTCAATTTATTGGTGCTTGGTGATTCACAATTGGTTATCAAACAATTTATGGATGAATATCAAACAAAGGATGACAAGTGGCTCCCCTACCACCGTACAGTTGAAGATCTCAAAACACATTTCACTGAGCTAATCTTCCAATAGATCCCTCGCACAAACAACAAAGTAGCAGACACCATGGCAACAATTGGGTCCTTGATCACCATGCCAGAGCATAGCACACGGTGTGAGTTTCTTGTTGAGAATCTTACAGTCCCTGCCTATGACAAACCAAATTCCAAAATGGTGTGTGAAATTGCTGATCCCAACTCCCCATGGTACCAAGAAGTCTATTCCTACCTGCATGATGGACATACCCCACTTACCTTAACTCCCAATCAACAAAAACCTTCATTCATTGCACTTCCCAATACACAATCCTTGGTGATACCCTTTTCTGAAAACATTTTTATGGAACTCTTTTAAGATGTCTGAATTTTGATGAAGCACAAATGTCCTTGGAGGAGGTACATCAAGGAATCTGTAGGGATCATTCTAGTGGACTAACTTTGGCCAAGAAGTTGTTACGCACTGGATATTACTAGCCTGGTATGGAACAAGATGCCTACAACTATGTGAATAAGTGTGTGCCTTGTCAGCAGCATGGAAATTTGATACACACTCCCTCCCAATCCCTCCAGCCCACCATCACCCCTTGGCCTTTTTCACGCTGGGGTCTTGACCTCATTGGCTAGATTTTCCCTAATTCTTCCAATGGCCATAAATACATCCTTTCTGCTACTGAGTACTTTACCAAGTGGGTCAAAGCTATTCTTCTCACCTACACTACTACAAAACAAATTTCAAAGTTCATTTGAACTATCTTATCTATCACTATGGCATTCCTCAAGATATTATTACTAATAATGGAGGACCTTTCAAGAACAAGGATCTCACAGAGCTATGTAGAAAATTCAGCATTACCCACCATACCTCTTCCAAGTACTTTCCTCAACGCAACAGTCAAGCTGAGGCTATGAATAAAACCATCCTTGGAATCCTCAAGAAAATAGTCAATGAAGCTGGTCGTGATTGGCACCTTTAGCTCAATCCTACCCTTTGGGATTATTGCACCTCCATTAGAACCCCCACTGGAGCCACCCCTTTTCCCTTGTTTATAGTACTAAGGCTATTCTACCCATCAAAATTGAGATTCCTTCCCTCAGAATTTCTCTCAAGAATTTATTGTCTGATGAAGAATATAGAGTTTCCTGTTTGCAAGAGCTAGAACTCCTTGATGAGAGATACCCCAATTCCCTAGACCAACTCCACATGTATCAAAATCACCTTCACCTTCAGTTCAACAAAAGGATCAAGCCTCGTCAGTTTTAGGTTGGTTATCTTGTCGTACAGCACAATATGAAGAACCTCCAAAACCGTGAAAAAAAAGGAAAGTTTGAACCCAATTGGTTGGGACCCTTCATCGTCATAGGAACATATGGTTCTAACACTTATCAAATTGCATCACCAGAGGGAGATCCTATCCCTAATCCTATAAATATTGTACATCTCAAGCGCTTTTATGCTTGACTTGTCAGTAGTCCGTTGTACAGCCAAAATTTTTAAAAATCCAAAAAAAAAAGCAGAAAAGAAGAAAATTTAAAAATATTTAAAAAGAAAGCAAAATCAAAAAAAGCATAAAAAATACAAAAGCTTGAAAAAAGTATCAAAAAAGAAAAAGAGAAAGAGAAATAAATCCATCCATCTATGAAAACCACTTCGATGGCACAATGGATAAGTACCATGGTGAAAACTTGTTTCAGGAGCCATGTGTAGTCAAATCCACCATCTGTTTCCACATTTTTTGCAAGTAGCCTACATCATCTTCCATAATAAAATTCACTACCCATATCTATGCCTGAGATTACCATATCAATACTGAGCTTTGTTCTAGACACAGTGACCACAAACATTTCCAACAAATCAGCAAACAGATTGACTTTCCTAGTTTTGTTCTATTCACAAGAAATTACAAGCGAATTCCCATTTTTATCAATCAATCTTTGGCCCATCAGGATGCATCCTTCTGGTGTTGGCTATTCTATCAATCCTCACATCAAAATTGTTCATGGAAAGAACTTTTAGACTGAATGACCCCTTGGTTGGGATGCCTTTTTGTTGATTTTATCTTGTGTTTTACTATGTCCTTATCACGACAGCCTCAATCTTTGATATCTTGGTTTGTTATGGTGAGTATATAGTAAAATATGTGTCATTTGTGATATGATCTACTTATCATAGATTTTTAGTGCATTTATGTTTTGATATTTAGTTATGACTATGTATGCCTCACTAGGGGCAGGATTCATGTATCTCAAATCCCTAAAAAGATCTGGATGTATTGCGTCTCCTCATGAGTAAAATTTCATAGATCTTATCATACCTGATATCTTGCATTCTTGTTCCTAAAAACCTATTTGTCTGAGAGTCTAGTCCACGCAAAGGAACTATGTCACTTGTGTTTTCTAACACATGGTACATAACTCCTTTTGCAATATCAAACTAGGGTGTGCTCTGCAACATTAACACAGTATCAAACCCACTATTATCATGTAGTTAGCATTTGCATTTTAGCTAGGTCATAATGCACTTTGATTTTTCTCTTGGCAAAGGTTTCTATTTATTCCCCCTATCCAGTCACATAAGTGATTTTATTAGACCTATTTGATACAGACAAAAATTGTGTCCTCATATGTCTCATACTGCATTCATTCTAATGAATACTTTTATTATTCATTAATCATTATTCATTATAGTTGCATTGTTACTTCATTCATTAATCATTACTCATTAAGGTTGCATTTAGTTCCATTACATATTCTAGTTGCATTGTTACTTCTTTCATTATCCATTCATCATATTATAGTTTCATATAGTCATTCATCTCATTCATTATCCATTCATTTTTTAGTTGCATTGTTAATTCATTTTTAGGATTCATTACACATTTCACAAATCATATATGCATTTACATTTATTAACCATTACATTACATCAATACATGTCAAAATACATCCATCTATCAGCATTAACACATCACATCTAACATATATATATATATATATATATATATATATATATATATATATATAAGCATCNTAACATATATATATATATATATATATATATATATATATATATATATATATAAGCATCCCATCCCTGCATCACAAATACGTCAGCATAATCATATACATTCATCTCATCATGCATGTCAGTCATAAACATCATATAACATATGTAATATAACATCATAGTGCATCTATACATCCTGCATAAACATCACATCATATAACATCATAAATACTGTACATAAATCAAGTCCAAATAGTCCACAAAGTCCATGTATATATCTCAAAATGTCAAAGTCATACATAATGTGTCATATAAATCATACAAAAATGTGTATCAAAACTGGTCTGAGATGAATCATGGTGTGGCTACAGTGGTCTTGCACCACTGCCTGGATGTGGTGGTAACCCCACTAACCCCTGCAAAGCCAAACCTGTACTACATGATATAGACCTCTCTGTATAAGGTGACTCTCACTCTACCTCTGGTACAGCTCTGTAATATAAAGTCATATAGTAAAGGGCCCCTCACCCTCTTAGGCTAGCCTCCCTATGCGCCACAAAAGTGTCTGCTAGCACCTGCCCAAATCCTGTTGTCATCCCTATGTCTCAAGCTATATCTCACTCAATCATGTATGTCTCTGTGCAGATCTGTAGAGAGTCTTACTCTACTATCTATGCTGACATCACTTACAGCTCATCTATGTTCCCATACTCCTCAATAATCGCAAACTCTCCATTGTCAACCCAAGCCTATAATTAATCTAGTGCTCTCTACACACTATCTCCCTGAGAGGTCTCCACTGCTAGCTTCCCCTATATCCTGGCTAGCTCTAGTTGTAAGTTTCTCAATGTGGCCTGAGAAGTTGCCAGTACCCCCTGCAGCCTCTGGATCTCTGCTTGTACGCTCACCTCGATCACCCGAGATGTCAGTAGCAAGCCTTGTACCCTGCCTAGCTTAGTCTAAAGATTGTCCCTCTTGGCTACCACTGTGTCATGAACCTCCTAAGCTATGTGCCCAATTGGTGGTCCCTATACATGTGGCCCCTATGGCCCTTCTCCTTGTCCCTGTGGTTGATCTGGTGGTCCCTGCGGCTCCTATCCTTGATCTTGTCCCTATGCACTTGGGACTATCAGAGGCTGCTTCCCTGCAGGTATCTCTACCTATCCTCTCTATCTCTGCGCTACCATTATGGGTTAGATTCTCCTCCCCCCACCCCCCCTCCCCTCCATCCTCATCATCATCATTATCATCAACTTGCCCTCCTCCATCCCCTCCATCTCTAGGTTACTCATCCTCTTGTACTATCCCTGGCACTGTCAACCTGATCAGTCTATGTGCTACCCACCACTAAGCATATGTTGGGACCACTCCAGCATCCTATAGAGACTCTCGTGCCCTAATCCATGGGACCTCTATTATCCCCATAAATGATGCCTAGGTTATACATGGATCTACACCTATCCCCTAGATACTCCCCACCTCTCGGGTCACCAGTGGATGTGGGAACTGATTTGGAACTGCCTCCTAGACCTGTCCCATCTATCTCTGTACTGTAGATGGCATGTACCTAGAGATCATATATGTTTTCCTCCTGATCAACGAGTAGTTCATTTAAACAAATCTCATGTAATATGAGTCATAAAACTCATCCTCTATGTACCTGTCCTACTGTGGGATCTCATGTTCCCAAGCCTTGCACCCTACATACGGTGCCCACTATATCTTCCCCATCTCATCGAGCCTCTGCTGCTAGTAACCAACTAAATCTATGGTCTCATAGCTAATTAATGGCCTGTATCTGCATACGAATGAATCGTAATCCACTCTAGTCTCTTGATGCCTAATCAGTTGTATGACCGTAATGTGCTCCCATGCCCATACAAGAAGAAGCGTGCATCCTGGCCCGAGTGCCCTACCCTTACGGTAGGCACACATGTGTAAATCATAATAGAGCTACCCAAGAATAGTGTATCCCCACCAGTTATGGTCTCTTTCCTCCACCATGCTACTGAGAACCTGTGCCCAACCGATTGCGAATCCCTTACCTACATGATTAGGCATCAACCGTCCCCTAATCAAACCGGCCAAGTATAAGGCCACCCGCCGCAACCGTGGTTGCATCATCATTGCCCCCGTCTAGGACATCCACTGTCATGTAGTCAGAAGATCTTCCTACCTCTGACTAAATGTCATCTCCATGTATGGATCCAAACCCTTGAAGCGGTACTCATGTATCAGCCCCGAAATAGGTACTTTGTAGATCTTCTACATGTCGTGAAGGGTGATAGTAGCTTCCCCTATCAGGAAGTGAAAGCTTGAAGTGGTACTGTGCCACCTCTCAATCAAAGCAGACATAAGCACATTATGCACTCTCAGATGTGGTTAATGACGTACATGCTCTAACCTATAGAGTGTCACAATCCCCCACTCCACTACCGTCAGCTCCTGCTCTAGTGCCATAGTTGCTAGGTAGCACTCCCTTGCCCAGAAGGTGATGGTATCCTCCTGCATCCAGCAAGCTCATGTCAAACATTAGATAGCATTCTAGGGCATTGAAAAATATTGTACGACCGTTCGGGGCACCAAAAAATGCTCCCAAACCCTTGTCTTTCCCTTTCTTCTTCTTTTTTATTCCATTTTTGGGTCAATCCGTGCAGACGGTGGTTGACCCTCGCAGATGGTAGATTTTCACAGTTGTCAATCTACAAAGATGATGGATCTTTGTAGATGTCAGTCTGCAGAGATGGCAGTTTAGGCTACCACCTCTTTACCACATAGACAATGGAGTTCTAACTCCAGCGTCTCCATTGTGCACTTCCCCTTTTCCTTCCCTAGTAGATGGAGATTGAGCGATCTTCATCTGTGTAGATGCTGATCCATGATTGGTCATCTGCAAGGATGGCAATCTATCGATCATCATCTATGCAGATGGTGGTTAGGCAATTGTCGTCTGCGATGCGCGCCAGTTTTGACCGCATTTATGACTCCCTAAACACCTACAAAAGTATTAAATGCATAACGGACTAGGAGGTGGTTGACTACTCATTAGTGGTCCAACATCTACCAGTCACTAGTGGACCCAAATGTGCTCTCCAAGCTGTGCATGATCTCACTCAACTACCATCACTCTCCTCTTCTTCTCTCTTTTTGCTCTTTGTGAGTGAAAATGACTTGTCCATGTGCCCCGGTGGACTTTTAATAGCCCCTTGGGACCCATGTCTTCCATCTTTCTCCCCATTCTGGTCCCAATTTTTCCTCCATTTTTCTTGGAAATGCCACGCAATTGGTCTTTTTTCCCCATTTTCTTGCTTTTTCAAGAAAATTTTATTAAAAACTTATATTTTTCCTATTATTTTCTCGAGGGGGCACACTCCTCCGCTCTCGCTACCATAGGTTTTTCTGACCTCTCTAGGGCATTTTCTTTTCTTTTCTTTGATGCGACGCCACTTTCTACGCCGCATCAAAGAGGGGAAAAATGTAGACGTCTAAAATCGTCCTTATATTAATTTAATTAATATTCGCTTAACATTATAATTAATTAATTAATTATATTTGTTATATTCTTCTATTTATTTAATTAAATATAATTCACTTTCCTTAGTATTTAAATTTAATTTAAATACTACCCCCTTTGATGTATTAAATTTTATTTAAATACATTCCCCTTCATTAGTCCCCTTTAAATAAATTTTTAATTTATTTATTCCTCCATATGACTTAAATTCTACTAAACCAAATTAATCTAAATTTTAAATTTAGATTAAGCTAATTTGAACCTAGATCCTACCCTACCTCACATCACTCTCACCAAATAGACCTACTCACTAATTAACTTGTTGCCCAATTTTTCCACCCTTGTGCACTTTGCTCTAAACCCTCAGAACCCTTAAACCCTAAGTCTTTCATGTTTGAACGAGGTAAAAACCCTAGGCCATGGCTCTTATATTTCGCAGTTACTTTTTCTAAGTTACTAAGAGCATGTGCTTTATTTCTCAGTCGCTTGATCGC
>MU228469.1:3000116-3014922 GCA_018584345.1 Thuja plicata | reverse complement strand
TTGACCTTGATCTTTAGTTAGATATGTTTTAGATCTGTTAGGATGCTTTAAAACATTTACATAAAGCTTGCTTGACCCTCAAGTTATGATTTAAAATAAATTAAAACTCTATAAATAGAATTACATTTCTTTATCTGTCGTGTAAAACTTAGATCCACTTTTTGCGGGTTCTCTAATTGACTGTCGGTTCTGACGGTCGGTTTTCTTAGTCGTCGGTGTTCCTTTCTTGAACTGGTCATCGGATATGCCTTTTCTATTCCATTGGTTTTTTTTCTCAAAACTATGTCGTTGGTAATGTTCTCAATGTTATGTTATTGACCCATCGGTGATGTCCTATTCACTTCATCGGTGCAACACTTGTCAGTGTTCGTCAGTCAATTCCATACTTAGCATTTTCTCATGACCTTTGTGTTCTATCAGGTATGCTTTTTGTTCACTGGTAATGCTTGTAGCCTGTCGGTAATGCTTGTAGTCTGTCGGTAATGCTTGTAGTCTTTTGATGATCTCTGTCAATATTTTTCACTAAGTGTACTAATGGCAAAATTAATGTCATCAATCTCCCCCTTTGACATTAGTATCAAAAACATGATATGTGCAACATACTAAGTGTATTTAGTATGTACGCCTATGTATACTCCTTCCTCAGTCATTTGACTGACTCCCCCTATGTATATGCTAGTAAGTGTAAGTATATATACATATTCTTATGTACTTTTCTTTTTGATATATATATATATATAACTTTATCTGTTTGTTCCTTCTGTACATACACTATACATTTTCTTTCCTCCTTTTTTGATTCTAAAGGCAAAGGTACTTACAGTTTGTCAAAAAGGTGGGAATAAGAGGACTTGATCTCCTCCATATTTTCCCATTTCCCCTTTAGCATTTCTAGAGCCATGTGCTCTAGTGATATATTTACATGTATATCATAGATGTTGTCTACTACAGACATCTCGGGGGTTGCAATAAGATTTCTTGCATCATAAATATGCTGTTGTAGAATTGTAAGATTAGGAAGAATGTGTGCCTGCAGTTCTGTAATCTCACCTCTTAGTTGAGTTTTAGCATCCCATATTTCTTTCCTTAGCTTTTTAGCCTCTATGACCTTGTCATGATGCACCTTTATGCTATCTGCATGTGAGGTTAGGCTCTATGCACTTGCTGTGACATTAGAATCTATTTCTGCTAATTTGTCACTGTTTTCTTTTGTAAAATTCTCAAGTGTGCACATCTTTTGAACTAAGGTGATTGCTTCAGCAATCAATGGCTCTAATTGATCAGTGAGTTCAGAGAGCTTTACCTTGTTCAATGCCACTTCTTGGATGATTTTATCAATTAACCTGTATTGGTACTTCTTTTTTGCTTGTTCTTCCATAGCTTGTTCTGCATCGATATTCTGTTCTGAGATTGCGTCAATAAGAACAGCAATTTGTTCTTTAACTGTAGCCTTTGCTTCAAGTTTTACTTCAGAAACAAGTTGTTGGAGAATGTCTCTTGCCTTGTCAAGTGCCATTTTTTCCATGTGTTCTTGTATCATTTTCTTTTGAATGGATTTTATTCGACATAGCGCTCCAAACTCTTGAAGTTTATCACTGTCCAAAGTGGTAATATCCCAGTTTGGAACTTCTATCACTTCATCCAGTGTTATAGCCAAGATGTCTTTCTTTACTATTTTCTTTTTCTTCTTCTTTGGCTAGTTGACAGATTGATGTACTACCATCTGTAAAGCCTGAGACTGGGTTGATTTTGTAGGTGAGGGTCAAGAAGATGAGGTGTCCTTGTGTATTTGTTCTAAGTCCACCGGCTGGTTTGGTGAAGACGTCTCCTCATTTTCCTTGGGTGTATCAATAGATGTATTTTCTTTAAGTTTTATACCTTCATCTTGCTTGACTCCTTCACTTTTATCTTTTTCTTCAACCTTTCTCAATGCATCATCATTTTTGTTATCTGCCTCTTTGTTTTGATCTTTTGATATTTCTTGTTGGTTGTCAGTTGCATCCTTCATTTTTGTATCTGTATCCTTGTGAGTGTTGGATGCACCTTTATTTTCATCAGTACCCATATCCTTGGGTATATTATAATCTTTCTTAGATGATTTATCCAGACTTGACTAAATATCAATAGCATCTATTAATATATTCATGTTTGTCGGTGTACTGACTATTGCAGTGTCAATATTTGTATCATGTCCATCGATATTGCCCTTTGCAGCATTAATGTCTTCATCTTTTTTAATATCTACTGTCGGGTCTTTTCCTATAGTGGTATTGACAATGTTGTCTAATTCATCATTTATATCAACATCTAAGTTACCTTTTATTGACAATTCTTCTTTGGTAACTTCTTCATCCTCTACACTTATGTGGATGGGGCTTGCTGGTACTTGATCATCATCACCATCTTTTGGCTAGTCTTCATCTATAATGTCAGTCTATTTTTGGCTTGTTATTTGTACCTCTTCACTGTCTAACTCAATTGTTGAGTTATCAGTTTTAGTGATAGTTTCCTTCTCATGACTGCTTTCCTCATCAAGGTTGAGTATCTCACTCCATATTTTATGTGTTTCTTGTTCAAGCTCTATAAGCTCTCAACTTGGGTGAGAAGCTTTTCACATATTTCTCCATGATTTCATTGATTTCTTCTCTCATTGATTTAGGAGGCATAAGAGAAACCAATACTCTTTCTCTTATCCTTTTCTCCTCATGGAGTGCAAAAGTAAATCTAGAAGAAATAGTAATCAATAGTTCTTGTGGTACATCACGTGTAGTGAATTGTAGTGGGACGTAATAGTGTCTGCACATCTTAGCAATAAGTGCATCTTTAATCTTATTCTATTCTACAGTATCCCATCTTAACCATTTCCTAATCTTAGGATGTCCAATAGATGCAACTTCAGAAATATACTTACATATTTCATCAATGTCTTCAGTGGGTGATGTAACCTTTGCTTTTTTTACAGTGTCAAGTTCATCCATAGCTGAATCCTCTAAGTCCTCATTAGTCTGAACAAATTTTCTCCTTCTGGCAGGTGCCCTAGCTAGTTGTTTTTCCTTTTGTGTGTCAGGTTTCCTCTTATATACATTTCCTTTCACCATGGGAGAAGGAGTTGCATCTTTTGTTGTTTGACTCCTTGTTCTTGACTTCTTTGGTGGAGGAGGAGGTGGTGAATTAGACTTCTTTATCTCTATTCATTTTTCTCTATTGTATCACCAATGGGAAGCTGGTCCTCAGTGAGTTCCTCCTTACCCTCTTGTTCCTCTTCACCTTCTCTTTCTTCTTCTCCTTCAGAAGATATGTTCAAGTTCTTCACCATTCTTTTTGACTGTTTTACAGCCTTCTTGATAATAAGATTTGTTTTAATCTTCTGTTTGACCTCTTCATAGGTACCAAATCTCAATTTTTTGTTGTCTACTAGTTCATTTAATAGTGCCTTGATGCACTCATTGGCTAATCCTGCTTTGATTTCATAATCCAATTTTGAAAGCCATGATTTTCTTGGTACTACTGCTTGTATGTATGTGAAGTCAGTATCTACCATGAAACTTATTTCTTCGCGGTGTTCCTCTATCAGATTCTTAGGAATTCTAGTTCTTGCTTGCAGCATTTCCTTAATGGTTTTGAAATACTCATGCATAACATTATCAAAATCAATTCCTAGTGATTCTATGAATTCACCTATCTGAATGGTTATGGGTCTACTTGTGTCCCATGCAACTTTTCCAATGGAAGGAAAGTATTCTTGAAAATAAAAAAATATGCATATTCTGAGGGAATAAACTTACATGTGTTTGTCCTTGAAGACCTTATTGTGGACATGTTCTCAAATTGATGTAACAGGATCTCTGCTAGATCCATCTTCTTCCCCTATTTGATAATCTTGTATGTTGTGCTCATAGCAGTACTAGATATACTATTCATTCGGCTTGCTTGGAAGATCTTATATCCAACAACACATGCTCCAAACTTTAGCTCTACGTTGGTAATGGTGTTGACCTTTAGTACCCTTTTATCTGATTTAGCACCAGTCAATTTTTCAACTTCAGCTAGAGATGGATGCTTGTGAGCCTATGGTTTATAGATTGTAGGATAACTAGTAACCTCATGAATAACATCCTTTGTTATTGCCTTTGGCTTGTTTAGCCATAGAGTCTTGTCGTGAACTCTGCTAAGAACATTTTTAATCCATTCTATTTTGAAAACCTTGGGAAAATGTAGTGCATTTGTGAGTCCCTTTACTTCCAAGTGTTTATGCTCTTCTTTGAGCTTTCTAGCATCATCACATAGTGCCCTATAGGCATTATCTAGGTATAGATCTCCGAGATCTTGTAGTAAATGTAGGATCTTACATCCTCTACCAGTAAAGCCCTAGGTGGGATTTGGGAGAATGCTCCAGAATCATCAGGTTATGAAGCTATTTCAGGATGTAACTTGTATTTAGGTTTAGCACATGTTCCTCTGCTAATAATCTTGAAGGATTTCTTCTTATCCTCCTTAATTTTCTCTACTCTAGAAGTCGATGCCATCTTGTTTGCAATTTAGGGCTTTTCGTAAATAAAACAATGCGGTCGGTGAGTGTATTTACTTACAGATTCTCTGTGATTTCCTGTGAATGTGAATGCTTCATATCAAATTGGTTTTTGCTGGGTCACTTTCCAATTTGCTCTTAAATTGCTCTGGTCTTCTCTGCTCAAAAATCGTGGGTGTGAAAATGAGTTTACTCGTCGGGCTTTTATAACCTCTTTGTACCCTAAGTTGTCATTAATGCTTACCAACTCATCGATATATGAAGATTGATTTTGTCAGTAGAGAAATTCATAACATCTCCAGTGTCTATGGAAAGCATCGAGGTAGCTAGCAGTTTTGTAGACTTCACCAATGATTGTCGGTGAGGTTGCAAAGACAGCTTTTGTTGATTCAACGTTCACCGATATTTGTCAGTTTACACTTAGCTTTTGTAATGATCGATACATTCTAGTAAGTAGTGCTAAATTTTTGATGTGTGTTCACCGATGCAAATTGTTCCCAATAACCGATGGTTGCTTTTCAATAGTTTAGCAAATAATAATATATTACATCTTTATTCATGCTAATATTATAATATGAACTATGTGTAATGGAACTGATGCATAGTAAAACTTGTTATAATGCATTTCCATACTTACTTGTGCCATCTAGTTGGATGTAGTGATGTCACTAGATCCATTGGATGAGGTGTCACCATTTGCATTGCTTATTCTAGCACCTTTAGTGTTAGTGGCTTTTACCCACATCTTGTTTCTTATTCTTTTGATGTCATCAATGGTATTTCCATTGGGATGTGTACTTGTGTCTGTCAGTCAGTCTTTGCAATATTTTATCACATGTCCAACCTTATGACAGTGTAAGCATGCCATTCCTGGATTGGTCCAACCTCTTGACCTTCTGGTCCAATTTCTCATACAGTTGGCAGCAATATGACCATACCTTCCACATGCTATGCAATTTACCCATGTGTTATAGTCCCAAACATATGAGTTACCTACTCTTGCTGGTTTGTAGATTTTATCAGTTTCCTTTGGTGTCCATGCCTCCTTGTTCTTTTTCCAACATTCCTTATGTGTGTTCCCATTCATCTTGCATGTAGGACAGTACTTGTCCATATAGGTTTTTCTCTTTGGATTTGTTACTTTAGATCTGCACTCATGTGCTTTGTGTCCTTTCTTTTGACATTTATAACAATTACCAATAAAAGTAGATTGTGCTTGAGAAATACCTTTCATTTTGCTTCTACAAATGTTTGAGGTGTGGCTTGGTTTTCCACAGTGATTGCATGACAGCTTCTTAGATATTGGGTTTGTGAAAGCATTCCTCTGATCTAGTTGATTAGAAGATTCACCATTCTCATTGTACCCTAATCTTGTATAGTTGTTGACTCTCCTTTGTCCATCAAGAAAATCATCCATCCTTTTGTTGCTATCCTCAGCCTTTTTAATTAACTTATTGTGTTGATTCTGGACTTTGATTTCATGCTTCAATTTTTTGTTCTCTTTTCTTAGCTCACCAATGTTCTGTATTCTTTCAATGAGTTATGTATTTAATCTATTTGCTTCTTGACTCATAAGAATAATCTAGTTGGTAACCTCATGGTGATGCTCAGTGAGTCTTAGAATCTCTGATTCTTTCTCTTGTAGTTTCTCTATAATTTTCCTCCTATCATCAATGGCTAGAGTTATTTCATTTTTGTCTTTTCTTGCATCATTCATGATGTCAATCATTTTCACCATTTGAGTCTCTTGACCAATTTGCAGCATCTTGATTTGATCTGTCAAATGTAGATTGATCTCTTGTATACTTGTAATTTTTTCAATTGATGTGTCTGAAGCTTTGCTCATTGATGATTCCGCTATTTCAAAGTAATCTTGTATTTCCACTTCTTTGTAGTCTTTCTCATTCAGTCTATTTGTCATAATATTTCTTTCATTAAGAAATTTTCTCAGTTTTATCCTTGCCTCCTTATACTGCTCATAGTTTATTTGCATCTGTAATTGCTCATTCTCAATAGTCATGTCTAGTCTGAACTTGTCCATTGCTCTGATCTTTTCTCAGAATTCTTTAAGCTTTTCAAGAGAGAGACTTAGCTCTGATACCAATTATTGGAATTATATTGGAATGATGTACTGAGAGGGGAGGGGTGAATCAACACATCTAAAACTTTTCTTGGTTATCCCATTAACCCTTAATCATCAGTCTGTAAATTATCTTATCTAACTGTTCATCTTTCTTTATGTATATGAAATCATATCATAAGTTCTTTAGTATGTGACCATAAAAGAAACATTCATGAAAATAGATAACACATAACAAAAGATATGATATCACAGAAAATTTCTGTTAGGAAGTAAAAACTGCGGTGGGGATTGTTACCCACAAGACTTCACTATCTGCAGATAAGAAGGGGTCAGTTAAGGCTTACAATTGGTCACTTTTGATGACCTACCATTTTAGGAGTATTACAATGGAGACCTGTTAAGATCTACTCCATTTGAAGCTTTAGCAACACTGTTAAGTGTGCACTCTGTTAAGAGATTTGTAAAGAATGGTTAAGTCCACCTTCTGCAAAAGGATTTTAGATGTGATGCACTTGTTAGAATGTAACTACACAAGTATTTGATCTGATGGTGTATGAAATCTTTAATTTCTGATAATAGATCCTATTAAGCTTCATACATATAACTAATCATCCTTCCATGGTTGAATAATACCTTTATCTGCTCGTTAGTAGCCTCTATGTGTTCTTGACAACTGATGTGATCTGTTTCTTAACTTTGCATGAATTCTCCCTTCTAATCCTTAGATGATCTTCATGGCTATCAACAAAAATGAATTCATATCTCATAATTGATTTGAACATCTATTTATACTAGATTTTGGCTCAATTCTTGATTCATGCCTCGCAAGTTAACTCTAGATCCAAGGTTTACAACTTGACCTTGATCTTTAGTTAGATATGTTTTAGATCCATTAGGATGCTTTAAAACATTTACATAAAGCTTGCTTGACCCTCAAGTTATGATTTAAAACAAATTAAAACTCTATAAATAGAATTACATTTCTTTATCTATCATGTAAAACTCAGATCCACTTTTTGTGAGTTCTCTAACTGACTGTCAGTTTTGACGGTCGGTTTTCTTGGTCATCCGTGTTCCTTTCTTGAACTGGTCATCGGGTATGCCTTTTCTATTCCGTCGGTTTTGTTCTCAAAACTGTGTCATCAGTAATGTTCTCAATGTTATGTTATTGACCCATTGGTGATGTCCTGTTCACTTCATCAGTGCAACACTTGTCAGTGTTTGTCAGTTAATTCCATACTTAGCATTTTTTTATGACTTTTGTGTTCTGTTAGGTATGCTTGTAGTCCATCGGTAATGCTTGTAGTCTACAGGTAATGCTTGTAGTCTGCCGGTGATCTCTGTCAATATTTTTCACTAAGTGTACTAATGGAAAAATTAATGTCATCACATTTCATGTTCTATGCTTTAGTTCATTTGAAAATCTATAAATCACATATTAGGCTTAAATGGAATGAATCTTAGCTTAGATATTTCATATCATCCTAGCTTAGTCATTGAATCTTCATCTTAGCATTAGTGTTGCATTTTCATTAATAGTGAAAGCTTGAGACAAGTTCCTTATACTTGCTCTTGAGTGATTAGCTTATCATTTTCATGCATTTCATAGTGGGATTATGATATTGTGTTGGGAGAGCACACCCACATAACATCTCTAAGAGAAAATCAACAAGGGATTGGGTGCCCTTGTTCAGCTCATCGGAGGTTATGATGGAAATCATATTTTGAAGTATGCTTTTTAGACATGTTAGTGTAGTTTAATGATTTTATATCTCTAACATTTGCATGTCTGAGCGTGCTCCCAACAGGTAGGTTTTAAGAATATACAAGCATTAGTGATGCTTTTTTTATTCATGACTAAGAAATTTTTGTAACTGAATTGTATTGTAAGAGTTGTAAGCTTAGAGGCCCCTAATAGGGTGTTGTGAACCTTTAACAGGGTTGTTATTCCTCTAACAAGAAAATGTACTATGTAATATTCAGCTCCTAACAGGTAGGTCTCCTTACAAGGACACTATACTTTAGTGCATGCTTGTGGGTATCATCCCCACCGGGGTTTCCCTTGGCCAGGGTTTCCTCGTAAACAAATATGGTGTTATGAGTATTGTGTCATTTACTTATGTTCTTTAATTTACTGTAAATGTATGATTAATACTTAAGTGGAAGAAGAATTTATTTAAAGTGCTATTATACTGATTCACCCCCCTCTCAGTATAATCCAATCCTAACTATTGTCATCTTATTGTACTCTTGCAGGTATCAGCTGATGTCAGTGGGAGGGCACAAGGGGGTTCCTTCTTCATGTGTCAACAAAGAAAAGGTAATTAATTTTTTAAGATTAATTATGCATGCATATGTATTCCACTTATGTGTAGTAATAAATATTTTACATGCACTATATTTTATAGGGTGTGGCTCTTGACGTTGTCCCAACACAGGTTCAGGAGCCTAGGCTGACAGGCATCTCGATTAGGAGTGATATCTCAATTGTACGTAGATTTGCATATTGTTATTTGGATTTTGTAAACAATATTGTTATGATGAAGCAAATTTATATATAATTGAATATCTTTTTTACTCTCATAGGTTACTCCCAGTGTGAGGGAGGCCCCATGAGAATCTTTCATATCTTTGTTGACCCAACCCACTATTCCATAGGAGAGATCAGTGGACATAAGTTTTAATTTTAGTTCAATCAATTTGTAGTTTTATTACATTATCATCCTATTTTATAAATTTATTACTCTATGTTGCACCTTGGGCCCCTGTACCACTCTACTAATCTCATTATTGCAAATATATATTTATAGGTCGAAGTTGGTATTGGTGGCATTGTCCCTTCGCTACCAAGGGATTATGTTAGGACACCTGATCGTGGTAGGCGACCGAGAGGCCAGGTACAAATGTTTGTATTCAGTTATAATTTATAATTAAATGAGTGTTTGAATTATGAATTATATATATCTACAAATCATATAAACTAAGAAATCTCACTTGGGTTTGAAATCATTTTTTATGCAGGATAAATCAGAGCCAAATTGTTCTTCAAAGAGGCTACATTTTGATGATCCCCCTACAGCATAGGATGTAATTTTAATTGTGTTCATTTAGAGATGCCACTTGGCACATTTTGAGATAGCATATATGCCACATTGTACACCTTGAAACATTAATTTTGTAGACATTTTGAAATGGCATGTGCCATATTTGTATATGGAGATACTTTTGATACTTTCTATATATAGAACATTTTCATTTTTATGTTATATTTGTGTCATCTTTTCTATACACATTTATTATTCATGTTTATGGAATTTAATTGTGAAGTTATATCTTGACTATTATTATGATTGTTATATCTTGAAGTTATATTTTGAAGTTATACTTGTTTATCATTATGATTTAATTTATATCTTGTTGAAGTTATATGTCAATTTGTTTGAATTTGTTATAATAGATGTAATAAATTACTGAGATCGCTCAAATTCTCTTTTATTTTGTAGCATACCCAAATCCTTCCTTCAATAATATATCAACTTCTAGACTGTTTTTGGTTGTTTTCTCCAAAAAGTTGAGCAGTGACTATTTTTGGTTGTTTTCTCCAAAAAATTCCAAAGGACTTCCAAAACTAACAAGTGTTTAAGATACCCTTTATCAAGTTATAAAATATATGTCAGACTCAACCCACATTGTTTTGTAACATCATGCTCAAAATTTATTTTCCTCAATCACATACCTTGGGGACACTTGGGTTGAGCATGGTTGCAAGTGTTTCAGTGACTCCATGGGTGGAATGGGGTTGTGACTGGCATTTACCCAACCAACCAAAGTCGATGGAGCAGATGGTTTGATGCTAGGACGGACAGTTTGAAAGATACACTACGAAGATACTTTCAACTAACCTTCACTACAAGTTTTGGCATCGACTGAGATTGCCTTTCCAAATTCAAACAAAGTTGAATCACCCAAAACTAAGAGAGGTTGTTGTAGACCTTGGCAACACGATCCCATAGCCCTTGACAGTTTGTCGATACCTATCACAAGGTCCAAGATACAAGCCTTGGAAGATCGCTATCCAATCATGCTCAATGCACCTTGGGGACACTTGGATTGAGTGTGGTCGGCTCTAGTTGGCTAGAGATGATGGAGTACATGGTTCCATGCCAAGACAAACAGTTTGAAAGATACACTACAGAGCTACTTTCAACTGACCCTCGCTATAAGTTTTGGCATCAACTGAGATTGCCTTTCCAAATGCAAACAAAGTCAAATCACCTAAAATTGAGAGAGGTTGTTGTAGACCTCAAAAACATGATCACGTAGCCCCTAAAGGTTTTTTGATACCTCTCATTATGTTAAAGAAATGATCCTTGGAAGATTGCTTCTCAATCATGCTTAGTGCACCTTGGGGACACGTGGGTTGGGAGTGCTCGCGAGTGTTCCAGTGACTCTATGGGTAGAATGGGGTTGTCACTACTATTTACTGGCCAACCAAGGCCAATGAAACACATGGTTCAATGTAAGGATGGACAGTTTGAAAGAAACACTATGGAGCTACTTTCAACTGACCTTCACTGCAAGTTTTGGCATCGACTTGAGATTTCCTTGCCAAATGCAAGTGAAGTCAAATCGCCCAAAATTGACAGAGGTTATTGTAGACCTCAGTAACATGATCTTGTAGCCCTTGAAACTTTTTGATGCCTCTCACGAGGTCTGAGATAGGATCCTTGGAATATTGATGCCCAACCGCGCTTAGTGCACCTTGAGGACACTTGGATTGAGCATGGTTGTGAGTGTTCCAATGACTCCATGGGTGGAATGGGGTTGTCACTAGAGTTTACTCAGCCAACTAGAGCTGATGGAGTAGACGGTTTGATGCCAAGACAAATGGTTTGAAAGATACACTATGAAGCTACTTTCAACTTACCCTCACTGTAAGTTTTGGCATCGACTAAGATTGCCTTTCCAAATGCAAACAAAGTTGAATCACCCAAAACTGAGAGAGTTTTTTGTAGACCTTGATAATATGATCTTGTAGCCCTTGACAGTTTGTTGATACCTCTCATGAGGTCTAAGATATGAGCCTTGGAAGATTTTTGCCCAATCATGCTTAGTGCACCTTGGGGATTCTTGGGTCGAGCGTGTGCGCGAGAGTTCCAGTGACTCTGTGGCTGGAATGGGGTTGTCACTAAAGTTTACCTGGTCAACTGAAGTTGATGGAATAGATGGTCAGATGGGCCAGGATAGATAGTTTGAAAGATACACTATGGAGCTACTTTCAACTGACCCTCACTGTAAGTTTTGGCATCGACTAAGATTGCCTTGCCAAATGCAAACAAAGTTGAATCACCCAAAATTGAGAGAGGTTGTTGTAGACCTCAGCAATATGATCTTGAAACCCCTAACAATTTGTAGATACCTCTCACAAGGTTTGAGATATGACTCTTGGAAGATCGTTGCCCAATAGTGTTTAGTGCACCTTGGGGACACTTGGGTTGAGTGTGGTCATGAGTGTTCCAGTGACTCTGTGGGTAGAATAGAGTTGTCACTAGTGTTTACGTGACCAACTGGAGCTGATGGAGTAGACAGTTTGATGTCAGGACAAACGGTTTGAAAGATACACTACGAAGCTACTTTCAACTGATCCTCACTACAAAGTGAATCGTCTACATCTATCATATATATATATACATCTGAACTTATGATGCAGAGGCTTGGAGAACTCCACAAATGAGACAATAAGCCTCCACGCCTTTGTAAAACAATCCTAAGGTCTCACCGTGTACCCAAAGGATTCCACTTTCTCCAAGAGTTCAAATGACTTCCAAATGACACAAGACTTCCTAGGGTCCCAACAAACTCCAAACAACTTGTCTTGATAAGTTACAAGTGCATAATCTATGACTTTCAAAGACCATTCAGCACCTATTGATGAAATCTAATTCAAATGAAATTTCAGATCATCAAAGATTGTTTGAAATGATGAAAATAATATCCTTAAAGTATTAGAAACAACAATCAAACTTGTAAGAATTCAAACCATGCAAATGACATAAGTAAATAATAAAAAATTATGAGTTTTCATTGCCTATTTCTGAGAAAATCTATACTTAGATCCCTTGTTGGAACTATTGGCCACCCATACATGATTTTGGTCCTAATTCCTTATCAAGACTTCTAGGACATTTAACTTTTAAATCAAATTGATTGTTACAAATTGTCATTATAGGCTTCAAAAGATCTCAATTAACCATTAAGGATTATTTTGTCCTTCTATGTCTGATTGGATCCATAGTGACCCTAGGTGTCTTCATAGGTTCTCCTGTACAAGTTACAATCCACATACAAAACCAATTTTATTGACTCAAAATAGAATCTAAGAAAGGTGAAATTAATGTATTGAATTTAAGCTTAACGAACTTAGAAAACCTTGCACTAAGTTAACTTATTACCTAGTCAAGTGTTCCTAAGGGTCGTCTCTTTTCTTTAGGGTCCCCAATAGTGCTTCATGATCAACAGTACTGATAGTCCTAAGTTCTTATGTCTTTGGTCTTGCTTGATGCTTTGACAACTTGACATTTGTTGCTATAACAAGGTGTGAATACATGAGAATAGTTTTGTGCTTCTCATAGTCTTCAAATGCAGGAACTCCATTCTTTCTAATCATGTATGTTCACATCCATGTTCCTACAACAACAACTAAAACACTAGGATACGTGAACCCATCACCATCTTTCATCAGTTGTACAGGCTTCTGTTTACCTCATACACAATGTGCTAACCAATAATCTGACCTCTCATCATTCCCCTGTGGTGCAACTAATGCAAAAACATCTCCTACCTGTAGAAGATCTGAAAGATGCTCATACTCAACTGAAGTGTCCATGTCATCATTTCTTATAGAGAGTTTCAAAGATAAAGGAGTTAGATACTATGGAACCCATGTATCCACCCAATCACTTGACTCATGATGATCCCAATCATACTAAAAATACATGGGATAAAAAAAAGCCAACTCTCGTATCCAAATGGTCTATGTACTACTATTAGAGATTCGAAATGAATGCATTTTTGAAGAGTATTTCACTATTTGACAATCCAATCTTTCTCTTATAGTTCCCTCCTCAACCAACCAAATAAATCTGTGTACTGTAGAATCAAGAGTCCCCCCTGTGATAATACTAGAGTACACCAATCAACAATAGAATGAGCATCAATATGTACAGCACCTGAAGGCCTCAATTTCTCCTTAACTAGAGCTCTATTCACACACACACCTACTCCATCATGCTCCCCTTTCCCATGCCCTGACTCAAAAAAACTCCAAATATGAGGTACACCTCTCTCCACATGCATTCTACACAGCCAATAAAATATTTTAACATTCTTAAATTGATCAGTGCAATTATTTGACCAAATGAGATGCCTATCCATAGCCATATCATTTTCCTGCATGAAGTCAAAATAGTTCTGGAAATAATGTTGTACAAACTCATGAGAGTGAGACCTATCATCGCTCATATAAAGATGGTAATCTCTCATTATCTTCCGCTCATCTTTTGTGTTGTCAGGGGAATGTCTATATGTGATGTGTACAAAAATAGCAACCTAAATGGAATTGTAATATTGAGCTTGAGTCTCATTTTGGGGCTTCAATGTATAGTTCTCCACAAATTCTACAATGGATACAATAGTTCCAACGGGGAAAGTGTCCTTACACATCCTAAATTGTTGATCCAACCATTGAGACATGTGACTATGCCTTGCATACTTGTAAAAAATATTTGTCTAGAAATTTAAAATAAAATCAATAACATTGTATTCTTTTGCAACTGACTCACATCTAGAGCCTTCACCTCCACTGTTCTATGTATATTTTACTGTTTCATATACCTTATTTTGGACGAGTGTCTTTCCAAAATCGTGTTCCAAACCCTCATGAAAATATGTCCTAAACTTGGACAAGCCACCACATTCTTAGCACTTGGCATTTAACCCATCAAGAAAGTCTAAAATTTTATGATTCTCTGGTTTGTGAGGCAGGGAATGTTTTGCTAAAAGTTACACCAGTCTATAATCGGGTACCCAAAAAAAATGCGGGACTAAATGAAATAATTCAACGTTTACATATAAAATGAGGTTTAATATGTATTATATAAAAATTTAAATTGTATTACATAAATATTATATATATA
>MU228469.1:2975532-2988074 GCA_018584345.1 Thuja plicata | reverse complement strand
TGACATAAATGTCAGATATTTGTAAAATATTTGTTTGGCATTGTTGTCAAAGGGAGAGAATGTATCCATATTATCACAAGAAATTATTCATTATCAGATTACTCCAAATAGGGAGAGATCATATCCATAGGAAGAGAATTTGTATGAAGGAATCATATACAAAGGGAGAGTTGCTTACAAAAGACAGAGACATCAAAGAAGAAGAATAGTCAAAAGAGAGATATTGACACAATGGAAGGATGCAACACATCAGAACAAGAAACACAAAAAGTTGCAAGAATCAAATCTAAGCTAACACAGAGCTTATCGATGGTCAGACATTTTTATCGGTTATCAAAACAAAGTGTTTGATAATTTGATGAATCTCAACAATTGTATTTCATATTGTATTAGAAATAGTATAGTGTGGTAATATAGTATGTTTCCATCAATGCCAAAGGGAGAGATTGATGACATGTAACTGATTGAATGTTTGATAATGTTAAGTTGAAGATGATGCAAGACATTAAATTAGTTAATGGTTTGTATTTTCATTGATGTCAACTTGATATCATCTATACGGTCATGTACATAATTCCAAATACTTTAGATTATCAATGGAACAGAGATTATGCTTTCAGTAATGCATAAAAGTCAAGTATTCACTAAGTGACAGACAACACCGATGGAATTCACACCATCAGTAAAGGCAAAGAACAAAAATCATAGTGATACCCGACAAGCAGAAGATAGTGTTGCCTGACGAAGCAAAATTACAAGATGCGTGACGAGTTGAAAATAGAGTTGCCCGATAAGCAAAATCAAATGATGCCCAATGGATGGAGATCCCAAAGCTGACTAGAGTTACACCAATAGAACTGGTAGTTGTCACCAATGACTAACTACAAAGTTGACCGACAGAACAAAGAGTTCAGAAAATGACAAAAAATATAGCTGGCAGAGCTTAAAGATAGACTTAACTAGTTGTTTTATTTGTTTTATTCGACCAAAGTTAAGTAATTGATTTAAAAAATATTTGTACAGTTGGCAAGAAGATAACTACGAGATAAATCAGGAGTTAAAATTGTAAATCAAATTGGAAAAATTGTTTTTCATGCCAAGAATCAAGAATCAAGAATGAAGGAATATTATGTCTATATAAGAGACAAGTGTAATTCATTTCTGTAATCACATACACTGAAAGGGGAGTAAATAGAAAGAGGATGCTGAAGAGAAACTAATGAAGGATAACTTCATACATTCCTGATCAATCAAGATGAAGGGGAGCTAATGAATTTTGCAGACACCGACGAATAGTGAAGCATAGCATCACAGAGTAGAAAGTGTGGAGCAAAAAAAATTGAATTGATACATTGATCAGAGAGGTAATGTACTTATATAGATCTAAAAATTTGCAATTCAAGTTGCATTAGAAATAGGTCATAGTGTTTCAGTTAAACCATTGAAGCTTCAAGTCTCTTAACAGAGAAGGACTTAACCATCTTCTATATATTGAGGTACATCCCAAGGAGTGCCAAAAAGGTCAATTCATGAAAGTATCATTAAAATTGCATAAAGCCTATTCATAGCCTAAGAAGAAGGTTGATTCAAGGATGGTAGCAAGATTTGCGTAAAGCCTATTGACAGTCTAAGAAGGAGGCTAATTCAAGGATGGTAGGAAATAGACGCCCGATACTAAGTGACAACCTCTATGTATAAAATCCTCTAACAAGGTCACACCTAACAGTGTGTTTGTAACCTTTTAATAGGGTTGGCTCCTAACAGGGCTCACTTCAGAAGAGTGAAAATTTGGGGTACCGGTCCCGATGGTTTTTCCCTTAACAGGGTTTCCACATTAAAATCCATGTGTTATGTGTGTATGGCTTATTACTGTATTGTTTTACATTTCACATATGCATTTCTAGATTGATTGGTATACTCTTCATATTTACTAAGTATCGATAAATAGTTTTATTGCTTATCGGTAATCAAGGAGAATAAGGATAGACAAGAAAAACTGACAGACAGCTAAATCATTATTAGTATATCATGGCATACATCTTGTAGGGACTTAATAATCTGAGATGTATTTGATTGGTGGTTAAATTTTAAAGGATAAGATTTTTGAGGCCACTGATTCAACNTTCCCCCCCCCCCCCCCCCTCTTAGTTATTACTAACACATTGTAACCACCTAGATTTGGTCTTCTTTGAATATAGACCCTATTTTCCCTAAGTGTGATCATACCCCTAATTATGTCCAAATGACCCTGTTACTGCTTGGCATAATTCATTCGAATCAGATTTGATATTCTAAGTGATCTAATCACTAATTTACATTAATCACTTTAGCCAATCAAATCAATTCAATCCAAATGCAATCAATTCAAATCATACCTGGCTAAGGTAATTAATTTAAAAGAAAATTAATGAAATCCTATTTATACCTCATCACTTGCAAAATCAATCCCCTAGCCTAAATTGATTCAATTTGGCTATAGTCCTAATTAATTACTGCAAAGCAATCAAAAGCTTAAATGATTAATTAAATCCCTATTATTGAGTGAATATGTTATTACAAAAATTCATTTTATTAATATTCCTTCAAACCTAACCAATCTCAAATATCCAACCATGAGTTCAAACTCATCCCAACCCCTTCTCACATGCTAATTCTTCTTAATTAGCTAATTAGCCCTAATTATCTAATCCCCCCTCCACTCATTCTCTCTCCTCCCATCTATATCTCCTTAATCACATCCCTTAAGCCCTAATCCTAATCCTAAGCTACCCTTAAGCTTGTCACATTCCATTAAGGAATGATTAACAACTCCACCCACTTGAGAAAGTCAAGGAATCTCAAGATTCCTTTCCTCAAGTCCACTTTGTCAGGCTTGACTCTAAACCCTCACCCATGCTTCTTAAACCCTCACCCATACCTAATTAATGCTTTCATAAATGAAGCATTAATGGCTCTTACATATTCCTTCCATACATACCTCATTAATGAGTCTTACACCCTCATTAATGGCAGCCCTTCTATAGTCTTCTCCCCTTCCTCCATTTCTCCTATAAATAGGATGGATTTTGAGCTCAAATGGCCCTTGATTTTATGAAATATATTGTTGTAATGGTCCTAATTTTGAATAGTTAATAGAATCCTTATGCTGCCCATATTTGGAGAATTAAGGAAGCAATCTCATATTGCTCATGTTTAGGACTTTCATAGTGCTTTCTAGCTTAAATCTTAGTTATATTGTTGTAAACTCCATTTCTAGAGCTAGCATGCATGTTTCTGAATCATTAAGATTACTTTTCATTTGAATCTTTCATTCATAGGTTGTATTTGACACTAGAATATGCATAATCATAGGGCTATTATGTCATTTTTCATACTCCTCCTAGATAGGAAGCAATAGATTGATTTTAGTGATTGCTATGTTTGCTAACCCCTTTGTTTTCACTAATGTAATGATTTATTGAAGTGTTGTGTCTCTTAACAGGTGCAAAAATCACACACACATCTCTGGTGCCCACCATGGGGAAATATTGCATGAAATTTCCCCAAATTCTGCTCTCTGCCCTTAACATTTTCAAAATTTGTAAGCAGTTTAGTGTTTCTGGGAGCAACTTATCGTTTCCTGTCATTATTTTATCATTTTTGAGAGCAAATTATCATTTCTAGTAAATATTTTATCATTTCCAGGAGTTTTATTATCATTTGTCATTACACTTCCAGAAGGTAAAATTTGGCCTAAAAAACATTTCTGGTAATTATTTTTGCGTTTTTGGTATGTATTATCATTTCACGTAAAAGGAATATCATCCTAGGTATGTTTTATCATTTGGGGTTAATCTTTTATCATTTTCAAGGTTTATCATTTTGGGTCTCTGAAATATTGTCTGTCGTCTAGGGGGCAGAAATACAGGGTTCTAACATTTGCAAATTTGATTTATAACTTGCTAACTTGGTTGTTTTCATGATGGTCATCCTATTTTTAGCCTAACTTATGTTTGCAGATTGCTTTCAGAACTAAGAGAGAGAAAATAAGATACTAACTTGTGGTTTTACAAATTGTTGATCCTTTATCTTGACTTATATTCTTTTCTTATTCTTTTGAAACTAAAAACATTTTCCAATCTTATACTAAATTGACTAGAGGAATATGCTCTTTTCCTTTTTAAGGAAAATCATAAACTCACAAGTCAATTTATGATTTGAAAAGAATTTGGAGTAATTGAACAAAGAAAACCTCATCGTCTAATTTTGGGATCAGTAAATAAACAACACAAATCACTATATCTTGTAGTTCAATGAACAAATACATCATATAATTTATTTTGGAATTAGAAATTGAACAATCAAAGCACTAAATCTGTGGGATAAATGAACAAGTTCAATCATTTAATTCAATTTGGATCAGTAATTGGACAAGCAAAGCACTAAAAACTATGTTCAATTGAACAAGGAAAAATTTACCTTCAAGCATCCTGTTTTCTTAAATAGGAACAATCTAAATCAAGCTCAACATAGCTTGAAGGAATGAACATTGATTTTCATGTTTTGGGAGAAAATGGCATGGATTAGGAGAGTATATATGCTCTTCTTCTTTTGAAGAATCAAAAATCTAGACATCCTAAGCTCGTCAATCTTTTGTATGTTTATTTTAAATAGTAGAGGGCCTTTTGGTTGAGGAAAAAATCTCTTGAGAATGACCCAAGTGAGGACAGGTTTTACGCCAACCCTTCCAACTCACTATAAATAATTGCTTCCTTGTAGGCCAAAGCCTCAGAAGACAGAGCTGGTTTTGTTCATGGAATTTTGACATCATTCCTTGAACATGCTTAGGTATGTGTAGAGTGGATCCGCTTGAATCTTACTTGTGAGACTACAAATATTCAGGTACTCATAGGGCTATACGCCTCAATTTTTCCTTGTGCAATTCTATGGGGGATGGTTTTGAATAATAGACAACACTTGAACTGAAAAAATTCTTGATTCATCCCCGAAAGGGTGATAATCTTTGTGCAAGGCAAAAATTAATTACCCCAAGAAACTCTTCATATCATTCCCTCACTTGCGTTTGGAGTCAACTAATACATCATAATGACTGGAGACATTGTGTGCTTGGTGATGGCTATATTCTGATTAGCATTTGAGTGTGTACCTAAGTGAACAAGCAAAGATTTTCATTCTCCACCTAGCAAATAGGGATAAGATGTGTGTTTGTTTCACCCTCTTAACAATGCAACAATGCTTAATATGACTTAAAATCGTTAAAAATATAAACTCTTCAAACAAGCAACAAAATTCAAAACCTTGGTCTACATGTGTTTTTCAATCATTGTAAAATCTCAAAAATGCGATCTTCAAACTTCACGCACTTTAAAAATGAAACTAACAACATTTGAACAGTGGGAACTTGCATCATTGCCTCTCAGAGGAAGATAGTTTATTTCATATTTCCTTTTGACTCTTTAGTCTGTCTTTATTGCTTCTTTTGGTCTCACTGTGGCTATATCAAAAAAAAATTTAGACATCTACCTTGCATGTCTTGTTGGACTCTTACAATCTATCTCAATACGTGTGGTCTACCCACTTTTTATAACAACTTGATTCCCAACTCACTATCAGGGCATTCTAACCCTCTGACACTGGAATCATTTACTTCCACCAAAACTTAAACAACACTTCTACCTATACACACTCACTTGAATGATTTGAGACTCTGCTTGACACTCTTGGGAAACATTGATGAAAGTTGAGACATAACCACATGGTTAACACAAGACATAACAAGTACACATCTAAAGGATTGGAAGTGCCTCCTAAATCAACACACTTTCTGGGAGAAACATCTCACAGCTCCCTACTCAATCTAGACTCTCCAAAAATGAATAGAAACACTCATGAATGGAGTGCAGCTTTTTAAGAATATGACAATAGAAAGAGTCAAAAGCATGAAGATCTGTATGAGAATGAAGAAACCACCTTTGAACGTCATCCATTTGGATTGGACAGTGAGGGGGATATCCCTAAAGATGAGTACGATAAACTTAAATAGAGTAAGAGGTTCCACAAGATATTGGAAAGGATAATTGATGATGATAAAGAGAAATACTTCCTCCATCTAGCATCCATGGGTGTCAAATTACCTAAGGATTACGATGTGGAACAACTCAAAGAAAAGGATGTACCAACTCCTATATCTATTCTTTCCAAACAACTAACATTGATGCAAATGGAGCTTACAAACCTCAAACAAGAGAAAGCTAAAATGAAATTACCATACTCTTTGGACTCCATTTGTCCATTTCCTTTTGACAAGAGTATCACTATGGTCCCATTTCCTCCCAACGTGGCAAGACCAAAGTACAAAAATTATATAGGTCAAACTGACCCACACGATCATGTAAGGGAATTCTATGCTCTGAGCATAGAATACATGCACGAACCTAGATACCTCATGCGACTATTTCCAAGAAGTCTAGGAGGTAATGCCATGGAGTGGTTCTCAAAGTTGAACCCTAAGGTCAAAAAATTTGAGGAGTTGATTCAATGCTTTATTCAGCATTACTCCTATAACATACCGCATGATGTGACAATGATGGACCTATGTAATACCAAACAGAAGACTGGTGAATCATTTACACACTTCCTACAAAGATGGAGGAATATTTTTGCACGATACTCAAGAGCTATCCTTGAATCTAAGAAGATGGAAATCTTCATTAATAACTTGGTACCAGAATTGAACTACTCATTACAAATGCAAGACTCACCAAGCTTCGACAAAATGATTAAAAATTCCCTTTGTATTGAGGAAGTCATGGTCAAAAGAGGGGAGATCACTCTTCAAGGTGAAAACAAATCAAACAACTCCAACTCCAAGCCTGAATGGTGGAAGAAAAACAAGAATGTTGTCAATGATGGTGTAGTAGACACATCCAATGTCGGTCCTAAACCTGAAGTATTCAATCTAACCAACAGTATGCAAGAAAGCAAAGATTCCAAGGTCCTGACCCCCATACCCAAAACAAACAATGGTAATGACAAGGGATGATCATGGACCTCCAAACCTCATAGAACATTCACTCCTTTGGGAGAACCTCTTGAGACTATTTTGGAAACACTATTGGACAACAAAGTTCTTACTATTCTTGATTCAAAACCTTTGGAACCAATGGTCAAACCCAAATGGTGGGATGATAACTCCTACTATGTCTTTCACAAAAACAAAGGACATAAGACTAACAATTGCCTTAAGCTTAAGCATGTCATTCAAAACCTCATTGAAGGAAGAAAGATCAAAGTAGATGGTCACACTACCAATGAAGATCATACAGCATTTAACAAACCCTTTCCTAACTACGACAAAGCAGAAAAATCTAAAGGGAAAGGTAACAAAGTCAACTACACCTATTCCAACAATGACAATGTGATTGATATGCTAGATGTTAAAATAGAATCAATCAATGTGGTCACAATAAAAGGTGTTTCATTCCACTTGAATGTAGTAACACGGAGCCAAGCACATGTCACGATCAAAGGACCCCCAAAAATAGCATCAATGTCCAAGGTTCCTATCATTACTATTCCCAAACCAGCAACAAAATAGATGGTTACTATTCCTGGAGAAAAGTATGACTTGGTAGACCAATTGCAACAAACCTCTGCCAAAATTTCCATTTTTGAGTTGCTCAAAATATCCACAGTACATAGGGAAATCCTAGAACAAGCTCTACATGCTTCTAATGTCCCAAAGGATATTGATATAGAAAAATTCCAAGCGATGGTCAATCACATCTCAGTGCCACATTACCTCTCCTTTTCTAAAGAGGATGATAATTCCTTGACACATCCACATAATCAACCCCTCCATATTGAAGTCATCATTCATAAATCTTGATTTTGATGTGTATTGATAGATGGAGGCATAGGATTGAATATCTATACTCTTGATCTAATCAAGAAACTAGGTCTTTCAGAACAGGCAATTGATTCCAGGAGAAAAATAACTATCAAAGCTTATGATGAGGAAGAAAGATCCTCCAAAGGTATTATTGTTCTACCTATCAAAGTCATACCAATTGATAGGAATGTCACATGTCAAGTTCTAGATCTACCTCTAGCCTAGAACATCCTATTGGGGAGACCATGGATTCACGAAATGAAAGTTGTGCCATCTACTTACCACCAGTGCATAAAGTTCCCACATAATGGGGTGGAAGTGACAATTCCTGTAGATGCTAACTATACTTGCAATAATATTAAAGCAATTAGTATGATCCCGCATAAAAAAAAGGCTATGGATGCGGTTGCTCCTAAAACTACCAAGGACATGGTTATGAATAGTTTTGGAAAAAACCTAAAACTTGAAGAAATAGGTATGGGAGAGTACAAGCTAGACCTGACTCCATCACTGACAGAACATCCAATATCACCAAGATCCTACAAAAAACCTTCCTCAACATTCACACCTACTACACACAAGGATTCATAAGTACACAAAGAAACTGGCATGATAAAGGCATCCACATCTTCTTCAGATAACACCGAAGAATAGGCACTCTTGGACTGGCTTTACAAAGGAGAACCAGTGAAAGTTGAAGTCAAACATGTAGAGATATCCCCAGAATAGTATGGAAAGGGATATGATTTCCTCAAACAAATGGGATACAAAGGAAAGGGACCTCTAAACAACACAGGACGAGGGCTTATTGAGCCTATACCCATGGAGTTATAGAATACTAGAGACAAAACAAGACTGGGTTTTAATACTAAAACTGATAAACCCACTTCAAAAGGAAGCCCAAACTCAGATAAAGGGAGTGATGAAACAGATGAACTAGAGCAGTGGTGCTATGAAATATTATTACATGTTGGCATAGAGAATCCCAACTACCAAGGAGAATGCTATGTACCCAGCTTTGAGGTACCCCAAGATCTTCATACCCCTTTGTTAGCACAACCTCCCATTCAAGAGGTAGGAGACTCAACAATAGATGATTTAGAGATACCCTTGATAGCAACAGCTACGGAAAGCACACCCTAACAACAAGATTTACATCCTAAATGGGGGTAGTTAGTCATGATCACACATGTCCTTCATCTAAAACACTTTGATCCGTAGGTAGCTAACCGGGTACATCAAATAACTATTGCTAAATACTTAAATAGATTTGATGATGAGGTTACAGACTCTCATGATTATGAATGGGATGAGCTATTTGTTGCTACAGAGGACATTGAAATAGATACAATTCACATGTGTGTAGCTCCCTCAGCTCCTTGTGAATACTCTAACACTCCTCCCAATGACACTGACAATCCTGAAGTAGATGAAGAGTTCCTTCCCCCGATCATTAATGAATAAACTGGTAATTATATAAGTCTAGAATAATTTCAAAGGCTACAAGCAAGAAGCCTCCTTTTATGGAGAGATGGTGATGAGATTTCTACTGACGAGTCACTAGAGTTTGGTCTGCATATAACTAACAATGGCCCTTTTAACAATGATCTCACTCTTATTGATCTAAACATTGAAGAAATTAACTTAACAGAACATGTCATGTCGATTAATGGTCTCAATGCTAATGCGATGCTATCCTTCCCAAAGTTTGACTCCCTATCATTGATACTTCTAGACCTAATTGATTGGACTGAAATAGATCCTACTCCTATCCTCGACTTTCCCAATGACTACACCCTAGCTTGCTATCTCAATGCTTGTGAACCTGACCCTTCTTCCACCAACGCAAGGAGTGAGAACATGTCATAGGAGGATATCAAGTTTCTCAGTCAAAAAATAAAAAATACAAAGAAAAAGAGGACTGAAGGTGAAAACCACTTTGTGGCAGTATCAGATCCCAAAATAGTAAAAATCAAAGATGTATCCAACGGTGAAAACCTCTTAGAGGCGCCAAAGGATGAGATTATTGATATCCTCCTTGAGCACTTTTAGGAAAGGTCTTCAATTCTACTAGAACCAACACAGCCAGTTAATTTGGGCATAATTGAAGACCCTCAAGTAGTACACCTTGCACAATCTTTATCAGAAGAAGAGAAGGCATAGTTTACAGATTTCTTGAGGGAAAAGAAGATCAACTTTGCATGGTCTTACATAGATATGCCTGGACTAGATCTTAACCTAATCATGCACCACTTATCTATAGCTCCTGGGATCAAGCCCGTGAAACAAAAACTTAGAAAGATGCATCCTCATGTTGCATTACTAGTAAAAGCAGAGCTAGAAAAATTATCGAAAGCTGGATTTATCAGAGTCATTTCCTATGCCGCATGGATCTCCAATGTGGTCCCCATGTCTAAATCTAATAAATCTATCAGGATCTGTACTGACTTTAGAGACTTAAACAAGGCATGTCCAAATGATGAATTCCCACTACCTAATATAGATATGATCATAGACCTCACAGCAGGTTACCAGATGTTTTCATTAATGGATGGATTCTCGGGCTATAATCAAATAAAAATTACCCCCAAGGATCAAAATAAGACTACATTTACATGTGCATGGGGCACATTTTGCTAGAATGTCAAGCCATTTGGGTTAAATAATGCTAGTGCAACATATCAAAGACCATGATAACCATATTCCATGACATGATGCACAAGAACATGGAGGACTATGTCGAGGACACATTGGCTAAATCTAAAGAAAGAGGTACTCACATTGATGACTTAAGAAAGATATTGGATCATATGGAATAGTTCCAACTCAGGTTCAACCCAAAGAAATGTGTCTTTGGGGTCCAATTAGGGAAGCTCCTAGGATTCATTTTTTTAGCAAAAGGAATTGAGGTAGACCCCACTAAGGTTAAGGCTATACTAGAGATGGCTCCTCCACACAACATCAGTCAAATGAAGATACTACAAGGGAGACTCTAGTCCATCAAGAGATTCATGTCCCAACTTGCTAACAGAGCACAACCCTTTACCAAATTACTACATAAAGGGGTCACCTTCAAGTGGGATGGACACTGTGAAGCCAACTTCAGAAAACTAAAAGGGTACCTAGCTACTCCTCTTATTCTTATGGCACCTATTCATGAAAAGTCATTACTCCTGTATATCTCATCTATAGCTACATCATTAGGAGTATTATTAGCACAAGAGGATGAAACAAAGAAAGAAAGAGCTATCTACTACATTATTAGAATGCTAGTCTCCTATGAGCTCAATTATAGAATTATTGAGAAAGCATGTTTAGCAGTTGTCTTTGCATCACAAAAATTGAGACACTACATGTTGTCACATACAGTAAGGCTCATTGCTAAGATTATCCTCTAAAGTACCTTTTGAGAATTTAGAAGTCCCATTCCATTATCAAGAAGCAATTTTATCCATACTAAAAAAAGTAAAGGAAGGAAGCTTTATGACACAAATAAATAGAACTAACTAATCGAAGCCTTCAGAAAATGTTGGAATTTCAACCTGCTACAAAGATCATGCCGACCGAGGCTGAAGATGGTCAAATTTTAAAATCTTAAACTGACCCAGTTTGGGAAATCAAATTTCCTATCTCTATCAAAAATATTATCTTTTCACAATGTTTTTTGAATTTTTGACCAAAGCCAAATCCGAAAGTTAGGTAGTTATTTTTTAGTTAGTTTAGTATTTTTTCAAAATATTTTATAATAAGGGTTGTGTCTTTTCACCTTAAGAAGGTGTGAAATCCACTCAAACACATATATATACATAATGTAAAATGTAAAGACAAAACAATACAATAATACAATTTCACATATTTGGATAGTTTTGGATCAACAACTATAACATGGACTTGGATGTACTATTTCTTTAAAATCAATAAAGATAAGTCTTTTTTCTTCATATATGTAATTGTTTCATTAATCATTTCACAATTAGTCCCCCAAATAAACCAATAGAACTTCAAAGTGATAGTTTGATGTGCATGCTTCTTGATTTGATTCGATATAGTTTATATTTTCAATTGGTTTTCTCATTTTGCATGGTTAAATTCTGTTGATTGAGGCCTCAGTCAATTGGGCTATCATCTAAGAAGTATTACCCTTTTGATATATCTTTGAATTTGTTTTAGGTTTCATGTACATTCCATAACACCTTTGAAGTGATAAGTTTTCTTGTAAAACTGTCTCTAAGGTTGAACATAAGATTGGAATGATAGTGACTCTATTGCCCATAGTTGATTAAGGCATTGGTCTTTATTGCTTATTTGGATTTTAGTTATTTAGTTCATTGTTTATAGTTTTGTGATATCTTATCTATTTGCTCATTTCAAATTACATACACATTTAACAAAAATTCTTTCAATTACTTAAAGTATTTCAATTTATAGTTCATGATATATTTCTTTCAGTCAGATTTCTTTCAAGTATACTTGAGAGATGGAAGTTTCAGTTCCATACACAATTTATCTGCTATAAAAAGATTTTTCAGGTGAAGGTTCACCCGCCTTGGTCCTGCAGAGCCAGAAGTGCAGGGGAAGAGGATCATAATCGATCATTCCTGTTAGTTGGCCAAAAACAATTGGTTTTCTAAACATTGGATTGGCAAGTCCA
>MU228469.1:2952764-2966968 GCA_018584345.1 Thuja plicata | reverse complement strand
AGGACCCATAGGAAGTCCCCATGACCCCTTTCCATAAATTAGAATGTTCAAGTGTGTCCCAAGAGGTTGTAGGACCCCTTGGGATACACTTGATTATTTCAATGTTTCAAAAGGGGTCATGGGGACTTCCTAGGGGTCCTAGTACACCTTATCACATGTTAGGACCCATAGGAAGTCCCTATGATCCCTTTCGACACATTGAAACAATCAAGTGTGTCCCAAGGGGTCCTACGACTACAACCCCTTGGGACACACTTGAGTGTTCTGAATTGTTGAAAGGGGCCATGGGGACTTCCTAGGGGTCCTAGTATGCCTTATCACGTGTTAGGACCCCTAGGAAGTCCCCATGACGCCTTTTAACTCATTTTGACAATCAAGTGTGTCCTAAGGGATCCTATGACCTCTTGGGACACACTTGAGCGTTCCAATGTGCCGAAAGGGGTCACAGGGACTTCATGGGGGTCCTAATATGTGATAAGGTGTACTAGGACTCATTAGGTCTCTCTGTGACCCCTGAGAACACATTGGAACACTCAATTGTGTCTAAATATTATAGGTTCCACTTTGTTTTAGATCCCTTTCATCATCAATACAATGGGGAGGGAAAAAAAAGGAAAAAGACAAGAAACTAATGTTAAGAAGGTGGATAATCTTAGGTCGATTGATAAGAGATAATTATCTCCATCTACTTAAGGATCTATACAACTAAGTGGGTGTGTCCTAAGGCATTTGTAAGACAAGAATAAAAAAATACAATTCGGGGCTTAAAAAACCATATCCTTATGTGAATCACAAATAAACTTAGATACTACCTCAAAAAAATAGACAAGAAGATAACATTACACAAAAATGAATGAATTCAAATTTTATTGAAATATAAAATATGACAAAATACATTAATGTTTATAATATCACTTTGTGAGCATGACTGTACCACTAAAATGGTTAAAATGTTTTCTCAAGAAATGGTAGAATTATACAGCTATTTTAATCCATGCAAAGAAGGACAAAAAACTACTAAAATATTTCAAAAACAAAAAATAAATAATAATTCTTATGTAATTTTAAAGTAGTGTTGTTTTAAGAAAAATCATTGAGAACAACTACCATAATCTAGTAGGTCATTATGTCATACACATGATTTCATTTACTAATATATCAATAAATTAAAAACTAAGAACAAAGCATGTATTTAAGAAACATAAGGTGGGCTCTATGACCAAACTAATGCATTCCATCAATAAATTAAAAATTAAGAACAAAGTATGTATTTAAGAAACATAAGGTGGGCTCTATGACCAAACTAATGCATCCCATCATGCAAAATACAAGTATCCATAACTCATAATCACTCTTAAGAGAATGAGAAATATCTATTAAGAAATTTAATTGAAAGAAGTCGAGTGAAAAATAGCTTGTTGCAATGACTCTTTTTATTGTTTGACCTAAAGTCAATAATATTTTTTGATATAGTTGCATAAGCACTTATGCATCAATATTTTAGGCTATAGAGTTCCACCATCCATAATTGAGATGAAGAGGTTAACTATTAATTGAATTTAAACACTTGTTTACCAATTAAAAAAGAAAAAGGTGGAAGGAATAGAAAACAAAGGGTCCTGTAAAACTATTAAAAAACATAAAGACTTACAAAATAACCATATACATTAAATTTTGATAAATTTTAATTAAATTTACCTTAAGATATACTAAAATGTAACACTTTTAATGAACTCCAACTTTATTTTGTAAGAACTTATGATAAACAAAAAGAATTATAATATATTTTACTTATTTCTAATGCTCCATTTTTTTTTAATATTTCTAAAATAAGTTTAGCATAGTTTTTACCTTCTTCACTTTATGTTTTAGTGATTTATTATAAACAAAAGCAAACTATATATTTTTTCTCTCTCCTTTTTCTTAACTGTTATCTTAATTTTAAGTTTGTGTTGAATTTTCAATTGGATATATGTTTGATTATAATGATCTACTTGTTATGGTTTCTAAAATTACTATAATGAAGTAATATACATATACAATCTATAATCTTGGATTTACAAAAAGGATTTTTATTTATTTCCATTTTAAAGTGTGTGTGATGTGAAAAAACCCGATAACAAGATAGCATTTTCAATTTTTTTAAAACTTATAAGCATATGTATACATAATTATAAGCATTAAATTTTTAAAATACAATATTAAGTGTTCTACAATCTGAATATTAAATTGCCAAATTTTCAAACAAAACAAAGAGACCACTAAAAACTTAAAAACATAAAGACAAATTAATTTGTATTAAACATACTTGTATATAGTATTTTATGCACAACATATTCTACATTACTTCATATATAATTTTTCTATAGACATAACCCTTCTAAAAAATCACTGTGTTTTCACGAATTTAAAAAACTTGACCTTTTTTTTTTTTTTTTTTTATCATTGATACATTTTGTCTAGAGCTTAGCCCGTACCATTATTGGTCTCTAAACTCATTCTGGAACCACATAAAGTTAGTGCAATGGAAACAGGCCATAAAAACACAATTTTATCTTTTTCTTTAAAGATCAGAACTTTATTTTTGTCATGCTAACAAATCATTTGTCATAGCCGGCCATCATATCGTATTGATAAAATGCCTTCGAACGAGGAGATCCACATAAGACATTCTTACTTTTAGCGATGATGGGCGAATGGAAAGGGGAGTCAAAGCTCGGTGGAAAATTTGAAGAAATACCCACGAAAAAACAGGCACCCCAATCGTATCAAAGCACCGTCAAAGCACCTTTTGACAAGCCCACAATCTCTAACGAAACACCCATATTTAGTTGGTTTCAAACCAAAATCTCCACCCCCCACAAACCCAAGGTGGGTGTTAAATACATAGACAAAGCAAAGATCCAGCTTTGAAACTCTGAGAGTTTACAACATGACTAAAGGAAACGAGGAGGAGGAGAAAAGAGGTGGTCGTTACAGAGGAATTCGGTTTAGGAAATGGGGGAAATGGGTGTCTGAGATTAGGCTCCCAAGAACCAAAAAACGCCTCTGGTTGGGCTCCTATCAAACTGCAGAAGAAGCAGCAAGAGCTTTTGATGTGGGCAGCTTTTGTATTCATGGTCCTCTCTCTTTTCTCAACTTTCCCAACTCTCCTCCTGTTTTAAACATCCCTCGTGGCATTCGCCTCTCTCCCCAACAAATCAAGGCTGCTGCCATTCAAGCAGCTTCTGTAAAGTCTCTACCTTGTGAAAAAGATGATGATAAAAAGGAAGAGTACTTTGCTTGTGTGGATTCAGAGTTTGAACCGCCTGAACACCACCAAATGTTGAGCAAGCTTTTTGAGTCTCTTTTGTGGGGTTCACCCAATGATCAAGTTTCCAGTACCATATATATCTCTGCATATCTTGGCGTTGTGTTGATGATGGATTGTGTAATACCTCATGACTATGGTAAGGAGATGAACTGTTGTACTTATGAATTCTCAGAGCATTTAGATGGATTGTGGATGCAGTCTTAAAGAGGTATGATTTAGTATGTTCTCTTATTTGTTTGTGGTCAGTGTGATTGAATTTTTTTGGCAATCCTTACAATATCTGTGTAAAAAATGGTGGAGGATAAGTGCTATTTGAACAGTAGAAAGACTCGTTGCAAGTGGGTCAATAGTTTAAGGATGGAACATCAAGTAATGAATGGGTGGTCCCGAAGTCCAGTTTTATGTGTTCTTTGAAATGGTTCAACAAGGAACTGGAGGTAGATCAAAGTTATGACTCATGAGCATATTCAAAGAAATTCTAGAAGGGTGTAAGAGAATGAGCCATATTCAGACTATTGGTTGTTGTGACTAACTTAATGATACAGCATCATAGTAGTAAACTGGTAGTTCTAGATTTGAGTCCTATTCATCCATGGAAGGATTAAATAAAAATATATATTGTTTAATAAATGAATGTCATAAAACTTTGTACATTAAAGTTCTAGAAAATTGTTATTGTGCACATTGAATAATTGTTATTGTGCACATTGTTTTTAAGTCTAGTTTATGATATATAATTAATAAATTATATGTTATATATTAGTTGGTTAAATTATATGTAGTTTTTGTTAATCTTATTGTTGTGTATTTTTTTATATATTAGATAAATTTCCTCTTTACAATATCGAAATGATGAAACTTTGCATATTTGTATTATTGTATTTGTCGTTGGCAAATACTATTGCATTTACCTACGCACAATTAATAAATAATTTATTAAATTTTTTTGGCAATTCTCATGAATATTTTTGAAAAAATAAATTTTTTTAGCCTCATGGTATTATTTTCGGCACTCCTTATGTTGTGTTTTTATCCTTATGACATTATTTTAGGCACATTATATTAATATTTATATTAATTAGGTACAAAATATATACACGTACACTTTTGATCATATTATAATTATATTGACATTATTAGAATTAATATAATAATATTATATGAAATAAATTATATTACTACAAACAAAAACTTTAAAATTAAATAGAACTATTTGTAAAACCTTAATTTTCAAAACATCTAAATAATAGTAGATTTAACTTTGTTGATCTAATGATTTTTAATAATGTATTTGCATTTAATAATAATTAGTATACATATAATTTAATTAACATATTAAATTTCATATAAAAATTCAAATCAATTAATTAATCAAACTATCAAACTTAAAATTAATTAATTAAAATCAAATTGTAACATCTAAAAATGGAAGATGAGATGAATGTTGGTACATTTGAAATTAGAATGTTTAATAAAATGTGAGGGATAAATAAGATGTTCATTTTATCCTTAGTTACACAAAGAATGATCCAAATTGATTAACCCCAAAGGAAGGATCAATGCATAAATGAATCAATCGATTGGAAATAAGAATAATGAAGATCTTAAATTCCATTTTATAGAAAAGCATGTGTAATAGGTTTAGAAAGATTAAGAACTTTAATTGAAATGAATAGGAGAAAAGTACTAACCTTGAAATGTTACAGATCTGAAGAATTTTTTTTTGGGGGTCTGCACTGAGTTTCTAGAAAATCTGCAATCGGATATGGAACAAAAACACGGAGACGCACAAAACCCAGAAATATTTTTTCGATCGGACACAGTTCTGATTTTGACCCTCAAGTCAATGTCACCATTGACCTAGAATTTCTGATTTTGGCCTAGGGCAGAATCAACCTAAAAAGTCTCTGACAGAAAATCTACTTTTGGATCTTGATAGTTTGTCGAAAAGGGTATCCGAATCTTTCCTCTGATCCACTATTCTAAACCTGTACCTGCAAGAAAAATGGATTGTTTGTTGGGGGAGGGGTTTGTCTTAATCAAACCCCGATTTAGGAATTAACCTTGAAATAAATAATGCTAGCAAGTAGTAGAAATAGATCTAATAATGAAGCTATGATATTCAGTAGATATGCAATTGTATTTCGAATGTAAAAAAGTATGTAAATATGAAAGCTTGGGCTAAATATTAGAAACCATAAACCTTTGTAATTGTATGCTTGGAATCCACCTTGAAGAGAGAATGAATGAGTCTTGAGGATGCACAAAGGATCTTGAAGGAAGATCACACCACCATGATGGATAGATCTAGAGCTTGAATGATGAATCTTGAATGCTTGAACCAAATCCCTTCAAAGGCTTGAAAGCTTGAATCCTTGATCTTCAATGGAGAACTTGAATGCTTGAGAGGAAGACTTGAACACTTTTGAAGGCTTGAAAACATGTAGAACAATGGATGCTTGAACTTTTTTCTTCTTGGATAATAGATGATTTGTACTTGATATGACTTAGTGCTTAGAGAAAATGAGAGGAGAAAACTTCTTTATATATGAAACTAGGGCACAATCTTATAGAGAGGCCTACATAGGAGAATTAAATTCCAATTAGACCTATACCCCTAGAAGAGGACCTATATTAAATATAATTTAAGATTCGTCACTTCAAAACCCAAAATAGCCAACCCGAAAGCAGGAGATGAACTTTTAATGACCTTCGACAGTTGACAAACTTTCAAACTAGAAAGGGGGACATAGGTCAAAGTCAAGGTCATCCTTGACCTAGGTCAAGGTCGAGGTTGACCTTGACCCAGGGAGTCAAAACCCCTAGAAAATGTGTTAGATGGGATGGATGGTTCCCAGAGAGGCCCAATCAAGGTCTTAAACAGGCAGAGAAGTAAGAGAGGGTACATAAATGAGGGGACAATATGATGATGGTCAAAAACACCTCCTAAAGAGGGCTAAACATTCTTGACATGGAAGTGCTTCCATTTTAAGATGATACATTAAGCCCCCTCTTTAGCGGGAGTATAAAAATTGAACATACTCGCGGTAAAGTTAGAAGAAAGACTCTGATAGATCACAACGAGGTAGAACATAATTTATTCAAGGACATGAGCCCCCAGACCAAGGATTCTAACTCAACATACATGCACAAAGATATGAAAGTAAAGAGCAATTAATCATAGAGAACATAAATGACTACATAAGTAAGACAAGAGCAACAATATAGATAGCATAGCTTCATGATCTAATCCTACTAGCATGAAAGCGAAATAGAGAAAAGAGATAATGATTACCTCACCTATTAATATGATCACCTTACCATGAATCACCAAGGAGGGAGAGCCCAACAGGTTCACCCATAAACTGTGCTTTGTAATTATAATGCATCTTTTGACGGCTTTTGGAATATCCATATATCCACATTCTTGTATCACTATAGAATATAAAATGCGTGTCTTTTCAGGATTTAGAAACTTATGTGTGTTACCTTCCAAGGATTTAGCATATTATAAAATGTGTATCTCTTCAGGATTTAGCAACTTATGTGCGTTACCTTCCGAGGATTTAGCAAAAAAAAAAAAATGTGTGTCTCTTCAGGATTTAGCAACTTATGTGTGTTACCTTCCAAGGATTTAGCATGTTGTAAAATGTAAACTATAGTATAAGGGAGATCTTATATATGCCCCCTCCTTATCATGACTACCCATTAGGTGGGATAAGGAAGAGAAAGAGGATACCTACTTCACAAGGTAAGGAGATATATAGTTTAACAACAATATACACTATATCCTTAGAAAAGAGTATTGACCCTTACCTCTAAGAGAATAGGTAATCATGAAATGGATATGTCACATATGGAAAAAGGATCCTCAAAGGGGAAGATAACTTATCATCAAGACCCCCACCGTAGAGGAGTGCTTAGGATAAAATGTCATCTTCTAAAGAAAAGAGGGACCAAAGATTCAATCATCAAGCCCCCTGCGGTCAAGAGGAAGAGGAATCTTGGAATGAACGAATCAAACACTAACCTAAAGCAAGGGAAAGAGTTTATAAAAAAGTATAATTTGCAAAATAAAGAAGGGGTGATGACCTAAGACAATCACCTCTCATATAAGAGGGTATCCATAGCCCAAAACATAAATATTTATAAGGAAATAATGTTGTAGAATAAACAAATGCCACTAAGCTAAGGAAAGTAGAACCTTAGATAGAGAAAGAAGGAAAAACCTTGCCCCCAAGGAATAAAAGCAAGGGATATACCAATTGTATCAAGAGATGTTATAGAAAAGAGATATCTTTACAAAAAAAATGTCCTAGAACAGATATCATGAATGATTATGAGCAAAGGAAGTATGTATCATAATAGAAAATTATAAGGATAGAATGTAGAAAGCATAACCGATTAAACTCAAAAAAAAATACATGCTAAGAGAATAATGGATACTAGAAGATTAAAAGTAAATGCCTCTTTCCCCCCAATTAAGAGACAAGAAGAGAAAAAAAATAAAAAAATTATCTAATTTATAGAAGAACGAGGAGAATGACCTATATCAAAATTATGAAGAAATTGCAATACTGCATGGGAATGAGATATAATTCCTAAAGCAGTTCTTTCTCTAACATATAGTTTTAAATGTACACAATCATCAAGTAAATGTGTATTACTATAGTGAAAAGGACATTTGTATTTAGAGAGAGAATTTTTTGGCATAGGTTTGAAGATTACTTTTTTAGAATTCATTAACTGGACATACACTTTCTTAGCCACATCTTGAGGAGTATTAGGGTGATCTAAGGAAGGTGTTGGAAGAAGAACATGAAGAGGAGGATGATAGTTAAGATCAGCCACCTTGAATTGAGAAGGTGGGAAACCTATATGATGCATATCTTGTTTAGGGGATGAATGAATCGGGTTTTTGATGCCATGTTCATTAACACCAAGCCCTAAACCCTTATAGCCTTGTTTATCCACCATAGTATATATGGTAGTGTACACATCTTGCAAAGCTTCTACGGGAGGTGATTGATTATGGTGCTCATGAGAAAATGTTGTGTATAGTGGAATGATAGGTTTAGAAGAGGTTTCCTTTTTCCCTTTAATATCATCATGGATCGGATAAGAAGGGGAAGGTAAATGAAAGAATTATTGAACATCTACATCATGGACCTTAGCTTGAGCCCCATCATAAGTGTGAAAGGAACTAGGTATTGAAGATGGAGAAACAGGAATAGGAATATTAGGAATTGGATAAGGCATGATAGGATTAGAATTAGGAGGATTAGGAAATAGATTAGGAATGATAGGATTAGGATTAGGAAGATTATTAAATGGGGTATCATCTACACAATTTTTGACATAATCCAAAACAACAATAAGTCCACTAGACAAATCCTTGATGAAAGTTTTGAAAGTTGGAAGACTAGTATATTAGTTAATCTCAAAATAGCATAAGCAAGTGAAACATGAAGATTAACAAACATGATGAAATGGATGATACTTTCATAAACATCATAATTACTATAAAGAGATGCTAAAAGAAGCATAATGAGAAAAATAGCCATACCTCAAAGCATCTTAAAGATCTTCATAGTGAATGAAATGCAAGAAAAAAATTATATTTTTATGAGTATGTAGACTTTTTATATTTTAAAATGCAAGAGCATAAAAGAAACCTAATTTAGTATGCATGAAATATCTAGTCTCTAAGGGAAAGAGGCAAAGCATCTAACACCAAAAAGAAAGAGTTGTCTATCGCGGGTTCACCAAAATCTAACATCTAAAAATGGAAGATGAGATGGATGTTGTTACTTTTGAAATTAGAATGTTTATTGAAATGTTAGGGATAAATAAGATGTTCATTTTATCCTTAGATACACAAAGGAAGGATCCAAATCGATTAACCCCAAAGGAAGGATCAATGCATAAATGAATCAATCGATTGGAAATAAGAGTAAAGAAGAAGATCTTAAAATACATTTTATAGAAAAGAATGTGTAATAGGTTTAGAAAGATTAAGAACTTTAATTAAAATGAATAGGAGAAAAGTACTAACCTTGAAATGTTACAAATCTGAAGAATGTTGTTTTGGGGGGTCTTCATTGAGTTTCTAGAAAATCTGCAACCGGATCTGGAACAGAAACACAAAGACAAACAAAACCCATAAATATTTTTCTAATCTGACACAGTTCCTATTTTGACTCTCAAGAAATCTCACCATTGACCCAAAATTTATGATTCTGACCTAGGGCAAGATTGACCTAAAAAGTCTCTAACAAAAAATATGCTTTCAGATCTTGATATTTTTTTGAAAAGGGTATCTGAATCTGCACTCTGATCTATTGTTCTGAACCTATACCTACAAAAAATGGATTGTTTGTTGGGGGAGGGGTTTGCCTTAGTCAAACCCTGATTTAGGAATTAACCTTGAAATCAATAATTGAAATAAATAATGCTAGAAAGTAGTAGAAATAGATCTAATAATGAAGCTATGATATTCAATAGATATGCAATTATATTTCGAATGTAAACAAGTATGTAAATATGAAAGCTTGGGATAAATATTAGAAACCATAAACCTCCATGATTGTATGCTTGGAATCCACCTTGAAGAGAGAATGAATGAGTCTTGAGGAAGCACAAAGGATCTTGAAGGAAGACCACACGACCATGATGGATAGATCTAGAGCTTGAATGATGAATCTTGAATGCTTGAACCAAATCCCTTCAAAGGCTTCAAAGCTTGAATCCTTTATCTTCAATGGAGAACTTGAATGCTTAAGAGGAAGACTTGAACACTTTTGAAGTCTTGAAAACATGTAGAACAATGGATGCTTGAACTTTTTTCTTCTTGGATATTAGATGATTTGTACTTGATATGACTTAGTGCTTACAGAAAATGAGAGGAGAAAACTTCCTTATATATGAAACTAGGACACAATCTTCTAGAGAGGCCTACATAGGATAATTAAATTCCAATTAGACCTATACCCCTAGAAGAGGACCTATATTAAAAATAATTTAAGAGTCATTGCTTCAGAACCCAAAACAGCCGACCCAGAAGTGGGAAATGAACTTTTAATGACCTCCGGCAGCTGAGAAACTTTCAAACTAGAAAGGGGGACCTAGGTCAAAGTCAATGTTGTCCTTGAACTAGGTCAAGGTCAAGGTCAACCTTGACTCGGGGAGTCATAACCCCTGGAAAATGTGCCAGATGGGATGGATGGTGCCCGGAGAGGCCCAATCAGGATCCTAAATAGGAAAAGAAGTAAGAGATGGTGCCGAAATGAGGTTCTTAGCATGGAAGTGCTTCCATTTTAAGATGATACACAAACTATATTAAAATCAACTAATTAATTAATCAAACTATATAACTTAAAATTAAAATCAAACTATCAAACTATAATACCAAAAATCAACACAATTATCAAATATTTTATTTTAAAACTTAAAATCAACTAATAAATCAATTATCTATTCCTACTAATCATTTTTTTAATATGTCCCTAAATTTGCAAAAAATATTTTTACTACAATACTACAAAGGCAAGTACTCGCCACTAAGTGACACTTGTTAAAATTATATATAATTGAACAGTAAATATTTGTTTTTGGCATTGATGTATTCTTGTGCACATTTGAACTTTTAAGCTATAGCTTGCAACAAAAGAGGGGATAACTCATATTTTTTAAGAAAAAAGGAGAAAAAACTTAAGATAAAAGAGTATATAGTTCTTTGGATGCACCTTAAGGTTATCAATGATGCAACCTCCAATACAATACTGGTAGTCTATAAATTTTAGATTAGCATTAGAAGAAATTGCAATCATTGTCATACCACATAATTGTAATAGAAATGGGTAGAATTTTTTAGTATTTCTCATCTATACATTTAGATAATTAATATGAATGTCAAAGGTACTTATTTATTTTCCTCTTATTGTTAAGCGTATGCAACAACTACAAACGTAATATTATGACAATTGATTGTCAAAGATAATCACTTTTATGAGCTTGAACCTATATAGGAAAATTATTAAACTGCCTATTCAAATTGTATGAGAGTTTTCTTAGGAGTTCATTAAGAAGGCAATATTATTTATAAATTCATTAGTGTGGGTGACTTCCATTTTCACCTATCTTGTATGTATGTTGGATCTCTCCAAATATTTTTGTTGTGGATTTGTGCTATTATGTCATTGTGTCCATTTTTTTAATTATAAATATGTAGAGAAATACAATTCTTGACATATTAATTATCATCCTTGAAAGAGCCAACTTTATCTATTCATGCACTATGATGTAAAATGTTACAAAATTTTAAAGATTTTTGGGATCTCTATGAAATTATCTAACTAGGGTATTGAATTAGAAAATACAAATAGAATAAATACATTATTCAAAAGTAGAGTAAAATAAAATATGATAGTACATTCCATGGATACCACTTTTCCATTCTTAATCACATAAGACATGGTAAAAGAATTGATATTCCCCCTTTTTAGTATTCTTCTCTTTGTGCAATTATTGATAAAGGGGACTCACCTCCCATCTATTGAGGTTTGATTTTCATCTTATATCAATATGATTTTGACTATTCCCCTCATTGTAACAAACCCTTGACCGATCCTAAAAATCCTATTAGGAACCTTGAAACCATATGTAAGGTTTATCCATATAGATTTAGTGAAGAGCAAGCCTCATTCACCCGAAAAAAAACCACCATGGCTTAAAAGAAAATCGAAGCATCTAAATGCTTGTTAGAAAATGAGTCAATGGAAGTGGCATTTTTAGAGATCATGTCTAATAAAAAAAATTCCTTCCTCCAAAATAAGTAATATCTAAGGCTTGTAAAAATTATAATAAGATGCTTAAAATACAAGAATCACAATATACCTTAAAAACTGTGGGTCAAAAAAAGAGGAGGATGTCAAGATTGAGAAGGGAAAACAAGACTACAAACCTGGTGGTCACCATTCTACTTAGTTGATTGAAAAAGAGTCCAAATGAAAAAGTATCCAAAATTAGGGGAAAATAAGTGACCCAATGACTGATGACGACTATTCCCCTAAGGATGAGAATCATAGTGATAATTATGAGGATTAGGACTACAATACAATGAAGTATTATATGGGGGAATGTAGAGGGCGTAATGTTGGTCTTAATAAATAGTTAGAGGAAGTGGAAGAATTAATGGTGCACAGAATGGGCTCTCCTACAAATTTTGAGGAGATAAAAGGAAACATGGTTATCATTAATTAAGATATCTCCCAGAATGAAGATAGTGAAATTGTATCTATCTTAAGGGTTCACATAGATGACATATAGGTGAGATTAAAAGATCTTGAGACAGTGGTTGAAGATTTCAAAAATTGAAAGACCTAGATGGGAAGGGAAATTGTCTCTCTATGTGTTATAACTAATAGTATTATGAGAAAAGGATGCTATGGGTTTAGTCTCTAGCAAAATTATGCTAATGATAAAAAGTAGGAAGCACTAGGGGAGAGGAAAATAATAGATGGAGATCAACTTAGACTAGGACCTAGACTACAATGATTGGAAATATCGCCTCTAGAAGCTCTCAACAAATTGGGAAATGCTTAGTAGCTCTTTTGATAGTTGTGCTTAGAATTGTTGGTTAGTTGGTCTTTATGTCATTTTTTTATGTTATGTCTATTAAGATTTATGTTTCGTCTAAAATTTGTAGGCCTTGGTTCCTTCTATGGAATCATAAATTGCATCCCTATGCAATTTTTTACTTAGTTAGGCCCTATTTTAGTGCTCCCAACCTATTGTGCCTCACATGCTTGATCCAACCCTAATCGTGCATATATTTTTGGAATCCTCTCTCCAAATAGGATTTTTGATCTAAATTTTAGTCCATGTTGGGTGGACCAAGGTAATGAGAGGACAAGGGCAAATTGGGCCACTTTGTTGCCAAAAATTTCCCCATTCCTTAAGGTTTGACCCCAAATTTGAAATGTGAAATAGTTATTTTGTTTTAGTATATATTCTAGACCCTTGTCGTCTCTCTCCAAGTTTTGCACCCTGAAATGGTTAGGAGAGATATACAAAAAAGGTATCATCCCTTAAGATCACATTACATTAAAGAGCTCCCAAAAATAAATTTTGATTTCAATTCCTTAGGCAAGACCTTAAGTATTGAAGGCATTGAAGAATGGAAGTAATTTGAAGATCTAAGGATTTGTAAATTTTTCACATCCCGGAGACATGAATGGACTATAGGAGAAGACATTTTTTCACTTCATCTTCAAAGAAACTATTCTCCATAGCCATCAAGTCCTAAGGAAAAAGGGAGTTAGGAATAACTTCCAAGAAAGAATAAAAAATATGAGCACCAATAGGATCAATTATAGGGCTAGGTTCATAATAGAGAAGAAGTGATTAACTATTTTTGATATAATATTTTCTTCTTTCTTGTAGATAATACCATTTAATCCAATCAAATCATAGATTATATTCCTCTTATTGTGTCTCAAAGCTAACTAGTTGAAGAATTTAGTATTTCTATCTCCTTTTATCCATTGGACTTTAGATCTTTGTTTTCAAAAAAGTTCTTCAATAATAATAACGTTTGGAGATCAGAAAATAATATCTTCTCTTTTAATTCAATCTGAGGGGTAGATCCCTCTTTTTCAATTTCCAACTGAATATTCAATATTTCTCTCTTAACTTTGTTTTCAGAGAAAATATTTCCAAAAGAGGACAGAAGTATATATATAATGTTAATTTAAATAAAATTACACCCTCTAACGCAATAATTTTGCAATTTTTCCTCTTTTAATGATTGGAATCTCTCTCTCTCTACATATATATGTGTGTGTGTGTGTGTGTGTGTGTGTGTGTGTGTGTGTGTGTGTGTGTGTGTGTG
>MU228469.1:2904895-2924149 GCA_018584345.1 Thuja plicata | reverse complement strand
TCTCTCTCTCTCTCTCTCTCTCTCTCTCTCTCTCTCTCTCTAGTATTATTTTTGGTAGTAGGGTTTTCATTAAGGTTAGGGTTTAATGTTATAATTAGGATTAATTTTTACGATTAGGATTATCATTAGGGTTACATAGCTTTATTATCAATTCTTTTTAGGTAACTCTATTAGAAAAGATTTAAAATTTAAAATTTTCTTAATTAATTAATCTCGATTTATGCTTGATATTCCTTATTATGAATATGATTATGAATTGCTCAATAATTTTTTATTTATGGGGTGGAGATTATATTTTAAAAAGTCTTTAAATACCTCGAAATTATTTTTACAGCTTTTATTTTATCTCTAATTTTAGTGGTGGATCCTATACGCACTCTTACAAAGTCATATATTGGGAATTTAAAATAACAATGTTTTATTTATTATAAAATTATTTACAAATAATGAAAAATTAAAATGGCAATAATTGTATTCAAATATTTGATTTAATGTGAGTTAGTAGCGGATTTTATCTCTCATTTATACAGCACATATATTGGAAAATGAAAATAGCAACCTTTTATTTATTTGTATTGATAATAAGGGCATCATAAAAAAATAACCGAATCAATTCACAGTATCACAGCAAAATGACCATGGTACAGAGGCAGCACCTCAAACTGAAAGTACCAAAAAATATTACAGTTTTATGAAAGAGAAAACATTAAACTAGATAAGGAGATCATCAAAGACATCCACCCAAGCAGTCCAACCCAAGGTGCCCTCCATCCAAATGATACTCTTCTTCTTCTAAATCTGGTGCAGCATGAATATCATGTTGTCAGAGGCGTTCTTACTATTCTTTTTGAGCTCACGGTTCAATTCTTTTATAGTTCTTTCAAAAAAGTGCAAATTTCCATATGACTCCTCCAGGCCTGACCATCCTTAACCTCATATGCAAAGAAAGTGGTGTGCCCGTTCTTAAGAAGTCTTTTGAATTTTTCCTTCTCCACCCTCACGGTAATTTGCACCTACGAAAAGATTTTAAAATATGTGAGACTTTTGAAAGACTCAATAAGAATCCTGGGATTACTTTGAAACCTTTCCTCATTCCTGCCTTCCAGATCTGCCAAAGAATGTTAGAAGAAAGAATATTCCAAAACAAGTTAGTATCCTTTTTCATTCCAACAATATGACCAGTAATGATCTCAAAAACATTAATATTACTAGGAATAAAGATACCAAACATGAGCCATATTTTTTTGGCCAACCTGCAGTCAAAGAAGATATGTCTACTAGATTCAGGAATTCTACAAATATTATAGTATTACGTTGTATTGAAATCCTTTCTAATAGGGAGTCTGTCCAGAGTCAACAGCCATTTAAAGCATTTGAGTTTAGGCTCAATGGAGCTTTTCCATAATCTGTCAAAGATCTTTTTCCATGCGGGGATATCAAGATTAGAGTACCAGATTTTATTGACATGACCAATGATGGAGTCATTATACCCAATCACACTGTAGATGTTTTTGGCTTTGATTTTATTCATAATAGTCCCATCAGGCCATTTAGCCTTCAAAAATATATCAGAATCAATATGAAAATAGGAGGGAAGATCTCTACAACCATTACTAATTAGATTATAAGTCCTTTTTTGGGATACGGGGATGTTAAATCTTGTCCTTAACTCATCCCAGCTAATCATAGAGTCATGTTCAAAAAGATCCATAAATTGAGATATACTCATCTTATGCCATAACTTGGTAGAACAACCTTGGGAGAGGGCAAGAGGCCTACCAGAACAATGCAAGTTCCACCAAATGGATCTCTCACCGAAGAGTTGATTTTCATCATGGAAAGACTTATTAGATGCAAGATTTATAACATTGCTGCAGGCCTTCCATATGGATTTGAAGATAGCCGAGCCTTGAACCAAAACAGGAAAATCCCCTAATAACAAGTCAGAAAAAGGTAAGTTCTTCCGAGCCTTAGCATTCTTGGGGAAGCCTCTTTCAATATTGCTCCTAACAATAACTTTCCACCGATCATCCCCAGCAAGAGAGTGGAAGATCCATTTGGCGTCCAAGGCTTAAGGTCCTTCAATCGTAGCCCTCCAAGTAGCTTGTCCAAATGGCACCAGTCCCATCTCACAGAATGGATTTTTGTGTTACCTTTGCCATCCGACCAAAGATAGTTCCTTATATCTTTTTGGATTTCTAATATTTGGTAACTGTTGAACATCCAGGCAGAAGAATAATAAATATTGTAAGATGAAAGAATATTTTGGCAGACTTGGATTCTACCAGCTAGGGATATAGATCTATTGTGTCATTTATTCAACTTTTTAGAAATTTTATCCTTGACCCAAAGCCACATGTTTTTGAGAGAAGGTTCAACAGAGAAAGGAATACCCAGATATCTGACAATGGTGTGTTGCCCTCCCACTGGAAATCAAATTTATTAAACCAGGTATGAGGTTTCTCACCCCATCTAAGACATATATAGATTTAGTATGAGATAAACGCGCCCCAAAAATAGTACAAAAGATTTTGAGTTTCTCTAGAAGCGCTTCAAATTTAATTTCAGAAGATTCATGGAAAATGGTAGTATCATCCACAAATTGATAGTTAATAAGGTTAGAACCATTAGGAATAAAAATACCCTTCACCGATGGGGAGAGGGTGCTATCTCTAAGGATATAGAACAGGGCATCTGCGGCAATAGAAAATAGGGAGGGAGTCAAAGGAAAACCTTGTCTAATGGAGCGGGCAACGGGGACAACCTTCGAAAGAGACCCATTGACGTCAATCTGGGCAAAGAAATCATTAAGCATCACTTTAATAGCATTAAAAATAAAATAGGGAATCCAAATGCTTCCAGCATCATGGAGATGAAGTTCCACTCAATTTTGTCATAAGCCTTTTCAAAATCAAGAAGGAACATAGCCGAGTTCTATTTAGAGTATTTAGCCCAATTTAAGGCCTCCCAGTTAGTAATTAAATTTTCAAGGATATATCTACCTTTTATAAATCCATTTTGGGTTGGGCATATGAATTTGGCTAAGATATTCTCAATCCTAATAGCCAAGATTTGGGCAAAGATCTTATAAGAGACATTTAGCAGTGTGATAGGTCACCATTTTTTAAGTAGGGCCTTATCCCCATCTTTAGGAAGTAGTTTAATGATGTCACTATTAATGTTTCTACCCAAAGTTCCTGAAACTAAGGCCTCCTTATAGATATCATGAAGATCTTTGCAATTCCAAGAGCTATTGGCCTTATAGAGCTCAACGGGAAACCCATCGGGTCAAGGAGTCTTGTCAACTTTAAGAGTATTAATGGCCTTCTCAATTTCCTCCATAGAGATTTTGTTACTGAGAGAGGAAGCATCAATGTTAGAGATCTTATTAGGAATCAGAGCTTTGCAACAGTTCCTAAGAGCGTTAGCTTCCTTCGTATCCTTGGAAGTGAAAATATTCTTGTAATAAGTGGCAAAAACATTTTTTATGCCATCAATATCAGTAATCTCTTGATTATTGACAAAAATTCTATCAATAGACTCATTATAATGTTTTTCTTTAATAAGATTAAAGAAGAATTTAGACCCCTATCACCAGCATGTAGCCAATGCGCCCGGGATCTAATTTGGGCTCCTATAATCTTAATTTGTTGATGTTGTCTAAGGGCATCTTTGGCACTAGCAACATAGGGAATGAGCGAGTCATCCGAGGGATTGGCTTGCATCCTATTTTCAGCCTCTAAAAGGTTATCATTAAGAATTTTCTCAGTGAACCTAGAGTCCTTAGCCTTCTTTTGACCTAAGGTTCTCAATAAGTTCTGCCAAGCATAAATGTTCTTATTCCAACGGTCAATGTGAGAAATGGTGGAATATTGGTTTTTGTTAATAATTTGAATGAGGTTGATAGCCACCATAATGTCTTCATCATGCAGAAGACTAGTGTTAAGAATGACTTTAGAATTGGGGAGCTTAGCAAGGGCAGAGTAATTGTTAAACTTAATACAAATAGAGATCAGATGATGATCAGAAAGGGTAGTGGGGATAACATGGATAGAGTTACCATATTTGTCAGGCAAAACTGAGAAAAAGTTTTTGTTAGCATAAAAATGGTCTAGTCTCAAATAGATTCTAGCAGGCCCAATTTGGAAGTTGCAACAGGTATGCCATAGGCCAAGGTTAGTATCCTTGCATCCAGATAGAGAGTCAAAAAGAAGTTTATTCTGTTTCAGTTTGTCCCACTAATTTTTTCACTGCCTTTCCAATTAAAGGGAAGGCCACCATTCTTATCATCCTGATTCTTGATCATATTGTAGTCCCCTCCCATAAACCAAGGTATATTAGGAAGAGAATCAAGCCATGCCCAAAGCTGAGATCTTTGTTTATAATCATTAAAGGTGTAAACTGAACAAATGCCAAATTCCATGCTATTGATCTTAAAAGTAATCCAAAAGGCTCTATTATAGGGGGAAATGCCATTATTTGTAATAGCCCTTTCCCATTTAGGATTAATTAAAATAGATATACCACCTATGCCTCTAGGGTGTTGAGTGACAAATTTAATCTCATCTTTCCATAAAAAATTAAGATTGGATTCGAGAGTGAATCCAGTAGCTTTGATTTCTTGCAGCATCAAGAAGTTAGTGTAGTTGACAGAATTAAGAAAATGTTTGATAATATATTTTCTATCTGGGGATTCTAGACCCCTAATATTCCATGAAATACAATTCATGAGGAAACATCTTGCGGGGAAGAACCAGTAACATTCACGGCCTCAACATTAGGCATTATTGCAACAACAGAGTTTCCTCCATGTTTTTTGCAGAAGGTTGTTTGTTTTTGGACCCTATTGGTCTTCCTCTTCGTTAAGAAGAGGGGACATCATACTTGAGATCCAGATCATCATCAAAAAATTATGATGCAATGTCAAGATCCATGAATGGGTTAGGGGAGAAAAGATGATTAAGATTATGTGAGGTATTGGCTAGAATTACTTCTACAACAAACTCATCAGAGATCTCTTTGAAATTCTTCGAGTGAGAGTCAGGGAGAACTACGTCAAGACTCGATTGCTCTGAAATGCAATGATTCAAGTCAAGCAAACCAGAAAGAAATAAAGTGTTGCGGGAAATTTCAAGAGAAACAATGAGAGGCTATTAAGGAGGTGTCTCCTCAAGGGTTTGCACAACGGGCGGGAAGTTCTATTTTTTGGCCCTTTTCTTCCTCTTTTTTGAGACGGTTTGAAATCTATCGGTATACTCAAAAAGTACAATAAGAGAGGACTGCGGGGCACAAGAGGAAGGTTGAGATGGAGGGAGAGGTGTAATAACAGGTGGAGCAAATAGAGGAGTGGTCGAAGGTGGAGGTTTTTTCAAAGATGTTTCAAGATTGGGATTAGATTTATTTTCAGACACAGTAGTATTAGTAGTTTTACTCAAAGGAGGGTTTCGTTTAAGAATAAGGCAGTCTTTTCAAAGATTTCCTTCCTTTCTGCAAAGAAAATAGGTGTTAAGTCCACCTAACACTTCAATGGGGCATGAATAAGTATCAGAATCAATGTTAATCTTAATATCTTTAGGTAATTCTCTTCCAAGGTTAAGTGAAATCAAAACCCAAGCATCCATATGCGGGACAAGTATGAAAATATCATCCATTCTAATAAATTTTCCAATAGGCTCCAGAATTTGGGGTAAGAAGCACCACAAAAAGGGCAGAATTTGTTTAACCAAAATCCATCTTGGGGCCAAAAGCGCCAAAACTTCTTCATGAATGGCCTCCGAGGTCCATGCAAGGGTACGAAATGAGGTGTTACCAATAGTCCAATACTGTCATTTAAGAATAGCAGCTTGAGAATCATGGTTATTGAAAGAAATAACAAACAAGCCCTTCTGTAATTGCCTACAAAAATAAATATGAAAACCTAGTTTAAGGTTCCAATAATTATGGAACCAGTCATCCAAGAACTTGCGCGGAGGGCATTTTTCAATTTCAACTATCGCAAAGAAGATAGCAGAATTCTTAAGCCTATTCTTTTCATTCCTAATTTCTATCAGTAATATTTCTAGATTTGGAGCAACAGAAAAAGATTGCAAAGCAAGCCCAGAATTCTTACCAGATTCTTCGGCTTCATTTGATGGAGCAAAGTTAAATTTAGCATTGGCGTTGATGGAGGACTGGGCGACGGCTTCAAAAAAGGATTTAGGTTTACCATACTGGGTGGCATTATTGTTGATATCAGGGGTCACAAATAGGATTTCAGACTCCATAGGAGTCCCCATTAATGGCGAGGTTATGTTATATGGTACGGTCTCTGCCGAGCGGCAGAGAAGAGAATTAAGAGAAGCCATGTTAGCACTATTAATAAAGGAAGGATCACACCTGTCGTTCGAAGCGGTTGGGAGTCACTCGACACAGATTCCAATATCACCAATGGAGCAGATCGATGGTCCGGGTGGAGTTTTCCTATTAGCAGCAGAATCTGACGATTTTCGTGTGATCGCAGAGTCCGGCGATTTTTGCGTCATCGCAGAGCAGAGCCAAAATATATTATTAATTGAACTCTGAAAATCCTAACCTTTTATTTATTGCAAAACAACATTGTGATATTTTACAATATTTTATTATATTATATAATCATCTAGAAATAAAGAAAATAAAAATAAAAAAATTTGTATTAGATCTTAACTTTTATTGTAGGGTAGATCCTATATCTCATTCTTATATCTCACATTTTGGGAAACAAAAGGGAAACCTTCTATTATATCATATAAATCATTTATAAACAAATAAAATTAATTAAAATGGAACCAATCATATTGGATCTTATCTTTGATTTTGTACACCTCATATGTTGGTAAATTAATGTAGCAAACCTTTTCTTTATTGGAAAATAATAATAACAATAATTTAGAAAATATAAAAAACAAAAAAAAATAGTAGCAATTCTATTATATCTTTATCTTTGATTCAATGGTGGAATGATGAATCTATCTTTCATTCTTACACCTCACATATTAGAAAATAAAACATTATTTTAGTAAGTTTATGAATTAAATTTGATTTGATTACCTTAATGTGAAATAGTATTTCTTACTAAATTGGAAAAATTTTAGAATTATTTTAAAATATACATCATTATCTTTACTTTATAATATATAATAGTTTTTGTGTTCTAAACTTTTTATAGACACCCTAAAATGGACATACTTGCCACCTTACATTAACAACACTAATTTTCATCTATTAATTAATGGTTTTTTAATCATTAATTAATCATCTATTTTCTTCTAATTTCATTCCCAAAATCATCTAATCATATCCCCAAAATTAATTAAATAATAATTAATTTTATTTAACTAATTAACCTTAATTGATTATCTTCATTAATTAATTAAATTCAATTTCCTAAAGTTTAAATTTAAATATTTAAAATTATTAATTAATTTCTTCTAATTAAATTAATTTCATTGAATTAATTTAATTTTATTCAATAATTCAATTCTAAATCCAAAAAGAATTCAATTATCTCACATGTTGAATACTTTAATTACAAAAATAAATTAAATATTCAATTAAATCCTTTCTTTAGTTCAAAAAAGAGAACTCTTAATCAGATTTCTGATTGCATGAATTACTCCACCTACCTCTTCAATTCAAAAAAGGTAACTCCAATTTACCTCTTCAGTTCAAAAGGTAACTCATAATCATTTGTTCAGTTAACCAAACTTTGTCTCCTCTCTCCAAGTTGAAGAGGTGAAGTTTACTGATGGCTTCTCCAGGTCTCTTTGATGTCAACCATTCATCCTCTAATCTTTGGGACTGATCTCAACCCTTCATATCATTTCCATATTCTATATAATCAACCCTTCATAACCATTTGAAGGATGCATGATTTCAAGCTTTCATGCGCCCTTACTCTGCAAGATTCTTGCTAGAGGCATTCAAAGCATTCTTGTGATCAAAATCAATATCATTTCTTGACACTCCCAAATCATAGACACTGTCGATACCAATACTGAGCACCACACACACAGCATTTCAGAAGGAGTAGAGAGAGGCAATAGAAGATTCGAGCTTTGTTGGTTTGCATTCGATTGTATTCCTCCTTGATTGCTTGTTATTTTATTGTTTGTGGATTTGTTCTTAGTATTTTTTATTGCTTAACCCCCATTGCAAATCGGTGTTACTAACCCCTCGTTAATTTGAGATTGTGGAGCAGGATTGGATCTACACATTTCAGTGAACCCGACATGAATCAAATAGGCCAAGAATCGATTGAAGATGACAAACATGATTTTCTGGCCTCGATCGTACGGCCGTAGATTCTCTTTTTTGTTAATTTTTTGATATCATTGTAATTTCGTAATTGCTAGTGTTTTTTCGTAATTGACAAAAATCTGTCGCAATCAACTGGTTAAATGTCGCATTCGATTTGAGGGTTTCGCAATCATTTCTATCATTTTTTAAAATTCTCTATTTTTGGTACTATGTCGTAATTGACCGATCTATTTCACAATCGAGAGTATATTACCGTAATTGAGATTACAGTGCCACAATTGACCGATCTATTCCACAATTGTCAGCATATTGCCACAACTGAAAGTATTTTTTTGTAATTGACAGAACTTTACCGCAACTGACAGAATTTTACCGCAATTGCCAAAACTTTACCGCAATCAACATGAATCATTATGCAATTGTTTAAAATTCATTTTTTTTGCTAAAATCTAACTTTTTCTTGGTTTCTGTGTAGAATCAAAACACCAGCGATAGAGAAAACTGGTAAAATGTGAGTATTAAGGGTTTTGAAAGCATTTATTGATTTCATATGTTTTGATTGCAAGGTTATTTTTTGGTACTAACTCATCATTTCAGCTTGTGGCATGGAAACAGATCTAACAAGCAACCTAAAATTTATTCACTTATGTTTTTAGTGCTTATAAAGATCATTGCATGCAAACATCTCGAACCTCAATTTTCCAATTTGATGCTTAAAATTGACATGGTGCATTAAAATTGAACAAAGGCAAAAATTCTTTCAATTTGGTGCATTAAAAACTAACAAGCAAATCATCATCTACTTTGGGCTTAAAATTGAACACTTGTGCTTGTATGGGTGATTAGCTTAGTTCACACTTGAAATTTTGGTGTTTAATCGATTAACCTTGTGTCTTGAGTCATTGGTGTGCTTGTGCAAATCTATTAGATTAAAAACCTTTATATATTTTTAGAAAGGCATGTCTGGGGAATGCGCTTCTTCCTCAGAGAATGATCTTAAACAGGTAATCCTTTCGATCTGTATACAAACAAGACGCGAGCCAAAGCTTCATTTTATATCTAGCCAAGCTCAAGCGCAGTGTGTTGATGATAGCCTGGATTGGGTGAATATCCCTAAGTAGCTAGCATGATCAACTAGGCTCTTAAGTGAGTCACATGCATACAAACTGATTGGATAGACTCCACAGACCCTACTACAACCTTGCTAAATAGATACCTACCCGTTTCACCTCTGAACAAGTACCTTATTATAGTGTAAGGGGTTACAATTCACCCCAAGATCCCTAACATATATGTGTTCCAGGATATTGTGTTAGTGAAAGAGATCTTCACTAGCACGGAAACAATATCTGGCAACAGCAAAAACATGGGCACCTACATCATGGACCTTCGTGTCCTAGTAGTGTGATAATTGTTGTGTGAGCCAATGAACATCCAAGCATTGGGCCTATAATATTGTATCTTGCAGCCAAATTTGACCTAGATTAATTTGTGTGTCCTTGTTTCAAACCTGTGTTAGAGTTACAAAATACTTTGTCTATTGTGCTTGTTATGCGATCGGTTTTCAAAAATGCAAAACCAACATCAAAAAACTGTCAAAATGAGTCCAATGTGTTCAAGGCTAGGCTATCAACATCAAAAAAAATTTCAATCAGAACCCTTGTTCCAGAAAATCACTTTTTATTAGATAGGTTCACCAAATTTGAGATCTTTTTCAGACTATCTCCTTTTGCTGCAATTGTCTGCATCTTGCCACAATTGACAAATTTTTACCGTAATCAATCCCTTTATTTTTGCAGTTGATCCTTTAATTGCCACAATAGGTGATCATTTACCACAATTGACCTAATAGTTTGCCACAATCGGTGGAAGATTTTTGCACTTGACCAATAGATCTGAACATTTGTTTTTACCTGAAAACCTTGGAAAGATTCCCCATCTCATGTGAAAGATCAGTGTCCACATCCCCAAAAAAATGAAGAATATTGTGTAAATCTCTAAACATCTAAGATCATCCCTCTTTGATAGTTTGGCTATTGTTTAAACATTGTTAGTTCAAAAGTTCAGATTAGATTATCTTGATCTTGTTATCTCAACTTCATCAATCTTTATCAGCGACTTTGTCTCATCTAAGGAAACAGTCAGAATCAATATCTTACATCACCAAAATCTAAGATCAAGAGTTGTCAAAATATGTCCCTAGAATTACCCTTGTCAAACATAACTTGGACTCTCCTTGAGAGTTTATCCTTTTTTGTTTGATTTATATCACTTATTTTAGTTCAAAACCTAGATAAACACCATGTCTCTCACACCCTATGGAGGACTTTATACTAGGTCAAAGGATAGAACTCAACCCGATGAATCCTATGTTAACTAATTTTCCACGTGGGAGAAAGAGAAAGATGATAACCCATTTCCCCCATATGAAGATGAACAAGAACCCAACTATTGTGATGAAAACAACCCTCTTGTTTATTCAAAAATCTTCCCCGATTTGGTACACAAACAATGGAATACTAATATCCTCATGCAACAAGTGCAAGACCTGCAAAATCAGCTAGATGATCTTCAAAGACAAATTCAACCAAAGTCTTACACTGTAGAGGACTTATAACCCTACCCTATTGACTATATGTCTCAGATCACATCACAAGTCAATGAACGTCCTCTTATTTCCTCAAATCCACCACTGATGATTTCCCAAATAAACACAATTGAAAATATGTCATCCTTGGGAGACCAATCTAAACCTTTCAAGAGTTTAATTCAAAAAATGGTTCATAGACATCATTCTATTATTAAGCAAGATCAAAATCATCTACGCATGTCTAGAAAGGATCCATTTCAAAACAATAACATTGTTGACACATCTATCTCCTATGAAGAAGTTGTCCCACAAGAAGCCTCCATGTTTCCCACCAGTCCTTCATCCCCTGAAGAATCACAAGAAAAATATTTTCCATTCCTATCGAATGATATATCCAGTGATGAGACCTTCCAAGGGCTATCCATAATAGATTTCAATGTTAATCCCTTTTACGACTCATCTATACTAGATCTAGTGCCACCATTTGCTCCATTCCTAGACAAACCTACTCCAGAGAGTCCCATTAAAAATCCTTCTCCCTCATGTCAAAACATTGAACCCTTCCAAGAATCCACCATACATATTCCAATTGATACCCTATGTCAAGAGGATGATGCAAAGCATGAAGAAAAAAGTCCTAAAGAAAATCAAGATCAAGATCCCAAGAATGACCAAACCTATGTAGTTTTTTACCAAGATCTTATACTTCTAGAAACTCATAAAGATATCACTATCCTTTTCCATCCTATCCAAGCTGATCCCCTCCCATCCCTGAGAATCTCATTGAAGAACATCATTTCAGATGAAGACTATAGAATAACAAGACTCAATGAACTAGAACTATTGGATGAGAGAAAATAGAATGCACGCAATCACTTACAAGGCTATCAGAATCATCTTAGAAGAAACTATCACAAGAAGGTCAAACCATGAACCTTTGAGGTAGGAGATCTTGTAGTTATGGAGAATCAAAAGAACCAAGCAGAAAGGGTAAAACCAAGAAATTTTGAGACTACTTGGCTAGGATCCTATGTCATTGTCACATCTTGCAATAGTGGGGCATATCAACTGGTGACTCAAGAAGGAGATTAGCTCCTAGGTTATATCAAAAACATGCACCTCAAGAGGTTCTACACCTGAGGTCTCAAGGTCAAAGGCACATATCTAAATATCTAGAAAATACAAAAAAAAAATCAAATAATACAAAAGGTTACCTTGGTGAAAACTTAGCAAACAGGCGCCTTGGCGACAAATTTTAAAAAAAAAGAGAGAGAAAACTAAAGAGAAACACAATTTCTCTCTCAGTGAAAACCTAGAAAATAGGCACTATTAGGCAGGTGCCAAGTGTTCAAATCTCACTTCACCATCAATGACACTCCAAAAGATCAAAGCTTGTACTCCCTGCATGCAAGATTGACTACCCAAGCTTATTTTTAGAAGCACATTCCCCTTTGAGCATCACGCTTATCCATGGTTTGTACTAGTCCACCAGCTTAGGGAGCAATTCTAAAAGTCCTAAAAAAATCCCTAAAAATCTTTAAAAAACATCGAAAATCCTAAAAAGAGCAAAATATCTTGAAAAAAATCAATTGTCATCAAAAAAATCAAATATTGCAAAATCTCAAGAAATAAAACAAACTATTTTATCAGCAAAGCGAAAGATGATCAAACAATCAATCAAAGGTCAAAATCGTGAGCTTCTCCAATCAACAATGGACTCATATGACTTCGCTTGATCAGAAAAATCCAATCTATATTCAAATCGAATCAATCAGTCAATCAATCTTCAAATCAAACAAATCAATTATCTTACACAGTGACGGATACACTCAAAACTAGACAGATCAATCTTATATGAGTCATCCATTCCTAAAACTAGACACAATCAAGCATCAAAAAATCAAGAAAATCAAGGAAAAATAAATTGTTGACTAGGTCAGTCATGTCATCTGTTATCAGTTTATCTTACGTGGTTATGTTCTTATGCTACTCAAGGATACCACCGAGTGATGAGAGTATATCTATGATGGATCATGATCTTGTTTTCTTTGATTTTTGTTTGTGGAATGTTTCAATTCTAGGGAAATGATGATTTAGGATAAATGCAGTAGGCGCTGTCACATATCTAGTAGCCACACAGTTCCACGATCTGAGCGTAACCCTGGAAAAGAATTGAACAATCCTTTTCTGTTATGTGTTTCTTTCTACTAATAGAATCATAGTGGTATCCAGATGGTCTATATCTATATGCATTGGATTTTCTATCTTGGTTTTTTATTTTGGATTATTTAGAGATCATAGCAGTATCTAGATGGTCAATATCTAGGTGCATTTGGTTCTCTTTCTTTTCAAAATCAGAGATCATAGCAGTATCTAGATGGTCAATATCCGGGTGTCTTTCTTTTCAGTTTCTCTACTCCTTCTGGTTATCATAGATCATAGTAGTATCCAGATGAGCAATATTTGGGTGCATTGGATTCTCTTCCTTTTCCATGATAAGGTGCAATTATGAACAAAATTGGAAAACTCAGTAGAGACTTGGGTCCATCATCCTATCTATTAGTCTAATCTATCAATTGATTCTAGAGATAACTTCCCACGTACTAACTTTCGTCTAACTAACACATACATTACTTAGATATTTTGTGCATAGTAGATTGCATTCATTTATTTGCATAAGAGACAAAAAGAAAAGAAAGCATGTGCATACATAGTGATCAAAATAAAATGCATCCATTAAACATCATCAGATAAAGTGCATTCATAAAATACCATCCTGCATACATATGTCAGTATCATAGGAAAGTAAATCATACATCTAAGAGTCTGCATAATAGAATCACATCACATGCATTTCATCATGAACCATCAACATATAGACCATACATATAGAAAGTAAAATTGTACATCATATAGAATCATAAGGTTACATCTCATATATAGATCTCATATCTGAGTACAAATGAACAGTTGCAAGTCTGACAAAAGTGGGTGATCAACACAAATGTCTGTAAATATCGGTATGTCAGGGATACAAATCATCAGTACAACATCAGAAATATCAGTATAACATCACTACAAAAATGGTATAGTAAAATACACAATGGATCAAGATAGAGTATCAACAAGTGTCAGAATGTTGGATCTCTCTAGTAAAGTAGAGATCAGACCCCTATTGGTCGTGATCTCGGGCATATATGAAATCCAGTATAAACCTATATGCCTAAGGGCATCTCTCTCATCCTCAAAAATATGGAATTGATATACTAGACCTATTGGTCTCGACTCTTGGCACTGCAGAATAGTCCCAACAAACTGCAAAGAACACAGAACAATCACCCATCTGTGTCAGGACAGAGCAAAAATTAGACAAGTACAAAAAAATCCAAGAACACAACTTAACAAAGTGATTATGGTAAACAATAAGCATTTGTGGTACTTTTATAATGATTGTGGCTTGCAAATGGAAAATGCGGCACACAATTCACAATTGCTCTATTAAACACCCATAATTGTAGAATACTTATCAATTGCGACAAGCAATTCGCAATTGCAGCACCTAAACCGCATTTGCGGCAAAACCGCAGACGATTGTGGCACCTTTACAGATAAATCTTAAAAGACAGTTGACCTAAAATGAAATAAATGCACAAGGTATGATAAAATTGTAGAATTTGAGAAATCCAACTTCACAGCTTGCCAAGAACACCTGCATGCAAATACCTAATGCTGAATGGAAACTACAGAGACAGAAGCCTTGGAAAATCTCAGTGGAGTGAGAGAAAAATTGTATTTCCCAAAAAGTTAATGAACAATAATTACAAAAGCGGCATATAAGGTAAGAAACCCTAAAGCCAGAAAAAGCTAGGTTTGTGCATTAATAATTAATAAACATATTAATTATTATGCACCTACAAATGACAAGCTTAAGTGAATAGAATAATAGTGACCTTGAATAATTAAACCGAAGTGATTTAATTATAAAGACAAATGTACTATTACTCTAACACCCCCCCTTAAGCGAAGCTCAGGAGGTAACTAACCTAGCACAGCTATGAAAGCAAAAGAAATGGGTCCCGGCAACAAGGCCTGATCAGGTACCCAATACAAGGAAATCTCTATGAACCGGAGATAAAGGAGAAAACCCAGTGGGAAAAACCCCTCTCCAAAAAGAGATAAAACACACATGCTAAAAGAGACATGAAGGAAGGAAGGCCTCATCAAGACCCCCCAAGGACAACTTCCATCACCGCAAGTATAGAACACAACTAAAGATAGCGCGGAGATGCAAAAGGTTTGGTGATGATGTCAGCAACTTGAGCGTCAGTGGGAATGTACTCCAAAGTGAGAACACCATCCTAAATCTACTGACGGATGAAATGCATATGAAGCTCAATGTGTTTGGTGCGCTGATGCTCCACCGGGTTGTGGGAAATGTGAATAGCACTCTAATTATCGCACCACACAAAAGTGGGATGATCAGGAGGAAAGCCAAACTCAGTCATCAACTATCGAAGCCAAAGAATCTCCTGACTAGCATGTACTGCTGCTCTGTACTCAGCCTCGGTAGATGAAAGTGCGCGAGCATTCTGCTTCTTGCACGACCATGTGATAGGACCAAAGCCAAGACAAAAAACAAAGCCAGAAGTAGACTTCTGATCATCAACATCACCAGCCCAATCTGATTCAGTGTAGCCAACAATGTGAGGAGCCCCTGACGTGTAGTGAATGCCATACATAAGTGTGCTCTAAATGTATCTCAAAATATGCTTGGCAGCTTGCCAATGACTCTCATGAGGCTCATGTGAGAACCGAGAGACTATACCAACTACAAAGGAGAGATCAGGATGAGTGTGTGTCAGGTATAACAAACTACCAACCAACTGTCGATACAATTATGTAGCATCCACTGAAGGTGAATTGCAAGAGGTAGACAAAGTAACACCCGAATGAAAAGGTGTGGGAGCAGGCTTGCAATCAAGCATATCAAAGTGCTAAAGCATGTCAAGAGCATACTTCTGTTGGTAAACAAAGATCCCAACAGGGGAATGAACAATCTGCAGACCCAGAAAGAAGTGTAATAGACCAAGGTATGTCATCTCAAACTGCTCCATCAATGCACCCTGAACATCTTGAATCATAGAAGATGAGCTACCTATGATGAGAAGATCATCGACATATAGCACAAGGATCAATACCTCATCCTCAAGATGTTGAATGTAGATTATAGGATCAAAATGCCAGCGTGTGAATCCTGTAGAAAGTAGAAAGGAGTCCATCTTCTCATACCAAGCCCGAGGGGCCTGTTTGAGACCATACAAAGAACGCCGAAGTCTGCAAACCAAGGAGGAATCCTACACAAATCCCTGAGGCTGCTCCATGTAAATCTCCTCAGTAAGATCACTGTGCAAGAAAGCACTCTTCACATCCATCTGAAAAATGGGCCATCCCTAAGAGGCTGCAAGGGATAAGACAAGGCAAATAGAGTTCATCTTGGTGACAGGGGCAAATGTCTCAGTGTAATCAATACCCTTAACCTGTGAAAAACCCTTTGCAACAAGACGTGCCTTGTACTTATCTATAGAACCATCAGCAGTAAACTTAGTACGATACAACCACTTGCATCACACTAAATTTATTACCTTAGGAAGAGAACAAAGATCCCAAGTATGATTCTTCATCAAAGAAGAATACTCCTCCATAGCACTGTCCCACTCAGTATGTCCTATCACTACCCCAAATGTCTAAGGATCACCACATATAGCATGACTCAGAAGACTGGAACCCGCAATATGAGACCGGGTGCGACAGGAAGTGGAAGGGTCACTAGCCAGAGATCCTGCAGCATCAACTGTAACACGAGCCTAGCGAGGCATCTGTGGAAGATCCTGTGGTGGAGGTAAATGGGGATCACCAAGATCATCATCCTCAACATCCTGAAACAAGGCTGGAAGAGATGAGGGAGTAGTGGTAAGTGAAGTAGACTCTGGAAGTGGGGTATCTACTGAAAGAAGGCACTCATCAAACTGGGCATCCCGTCAAAAGAGGACCTCTCTGGAATCAGGATCAAACAACATGTATGCCTTAACATCCTCGCAGTAGCCAACAAAAATGAGGTGTCGGTTCTTCCGCTCCATCGCTCTCCTCTGAGCATCAAGCACAAATGCCCATGCTTCACTACCAAAGACTCGAAATGAAGATACATTAGGCTTGACATGAGACAAAGCCTCCTCAGGAGTCATATGTCAAATTGCCTTGTGAGGCATCTGATTCTGAATATAGTTGGCACAATTGACTGCCTCTACCCAAAAAGATGAATCCATGGACCTGGACTGTATCATACAATTAGCCATCTCCCGAAGTGTTTTGTTCTTTCTCTCTACCACACCATTCTGCTGAGGGGTGTAGGGCACTCAAAACTGATGCTAAAGACCATGTTCAGAGAAAAAATCCCTGAAAGCTTGGTTCACATACTCCCCCCCATTATTTGTGTGTATCCAGCAAATAGAAAACCAGATTGCTTCTCCACAAATGTTTTAAAGACTCAAAATAAATCAAAGACATCAGACTTGTACTTCAAAAAGTACACCCATGTGCACCTGGAGAAGTCATCAATGAAAATAAGCACATATCTGGCACCAGAAAAAGGAGTGGGAAATGACATGAGGTCACTATGAATCAACTCGAATGGTGCCAAAGCATGAGTAGCCCGTCCGTGAGGAAAGGGATCCCTGTGTTGTTTGCCAAGAACACAACACTGAAAAACCCTATCAGTGCAAGTAACCTGTGGAAGCCCAAGAACAAGTTCCTATGTGCTCATCTGCTGAAGATATCTGTAATTGACATGGCACAAACGCTCATGCCAAAGTCTACTCACTAAATCTGCATGTGCTATAAGACAGGAACCTGTGCCAGTAGAAGACTCAAATCCATCAAATCTATATAGGCGGGATGCAGTGTCAACACTCCCAGTAGCCACAATCATGTCAAAATCATGTAAGTCCCTAATAACCACATCATGTGGTGAGAACTCAACTATCTTACCAGAACCAGAGTGGCAAATTTGATAGATAGACAGTAGGTTCATCGAAATGTCAGGGACAAAGAGAACATCCTAAAGAGAACCCCCAGCTAATGCAACAGAACTAGAACCCAAAATAGAAAGATGAGATGAGTTCCCAACAACAATCTGTGAAGTAGCACAAGGGGCAAGTGAGGTGACCAACTGCTGAGTGTGAGTCATGTGGTGAGAGGCACCAAAATCAAGAATCCAGGTGGGCCCAGAAGTCGTAGCTCATGCAGTAAGAGCATGACCTTTCCCGCAAGGGGAGGATGTGGACTAAGGAGCTAAAATGTGATGCACCTGCATGGCCTCCTCTAAAGCCTCCAAATGTTTCCAGCACCTAGAAACAGGATGTCCATCCTTTCCACAAAAATTGCAGGTCTCAACTGATTTCTTCTTAGTCTTGGAGGTAGACTCAGTAGACTTCGAAGAAGATTTACCCTTGGAAGGGTTAGCTGGAGGTTTTGAATCATTTTTCTGTGTAGGTTTAGAGGAATACTCATTTCCTACTAAATCTTTCTTTGGTTTGGCTTTCTATTTTGGTTTCCCCTGTGAAGACTGAGCAACCAATGCTTGGCTAGAAGAGCCAGAAGCATCCATCTGTTGGATCTTTGCCTGTTCCCGTGTCAACCGATCACAGAATGTCTTGAATGAAGGCATGGTGTGTCTAGTACCCAAAGCATCCATGGTGGAGTAGAAAGTAGAAGAAAAGATCTGATACTGGCCTCGCAACTTTGAGAGTATCAGGAAGATACACTCATCATCTATCTTGTTTCTCCCACATCCCTGCAAAACTGAGCATAGAGATTTGAACTTCATCAAGAAGTCCTCCATAGTGGGAAAGCTGGTAGGAGTCAAATTAGTCAGCTCTGCATCAAGTTGTAGTGCCCAGAACTCATTCATAGTACCAAAAAAATCTGAAAACTTGCCACAAATGGCCATAGGAGTTGTCAAACCATCCAGGTGAAAAATGAGACTATCAGAAATGTTTAGTGCAATCAAGCCCATGGCTTCATCCATTTTATTCCTATGCTGAAGAACCTCAAAAGGATGCTGCAGGACAGGTTGATTTTCATCTAGACATGACCATAAGCCACGTGACATGAGTAGCCTGGTCATGTGTGTTTTCCAGGTGTGGTAATTGTACGGTGTCAGTCGGGCCATAGAGGGGTCTGACATTGAGAGAAGAAAAAGACAAAACTAGAAGGGTCATTTTTTGAAAGTAAATGACAGAAAGAAAAAAACACCCCCCCCCCCACAATGTATGATTCTATCCCCCATATAGCAAATAAACAATTACTGAAAGCACAAAAAATGAGAAGAAAAC
>MU228469.1:2856301-2877450 GCA_018584345.1 Thuja plicata | reverse complement strand
GTGTGTAGATAGTTGAACAAGCTTCATTGCAAAATTTTGATTGCCTTCTTGTTGAAGTTTTGGAGTAGTTTAAAGGTACATTATACATTATTTATAAATGATGGGACATAAATTTTGAATACAATGGGATCCACTTGCTAATGTTTTTTCTTGTTTTTTTCTGGATAAATTTGTAGAAAATCGATCCAGCAAAACCCAATGTCTCTCTTGTGAAATTTTTGTTGTAAAATGTTGATTAATGCTAATCTTGATATCAGAGCTAATCTTGATTAGTGCTAATCTTGATATCAGAGCTAATCTTGATTAGCACTCTGTAGAAAATGGCAATTGAAGGATGCACTACATATACTCTTTTCTACAAACAACAATTCTTGACATGTTTTAAAACTTTATGATTAGATTGATTTATATTATATCTCCAAGCAGAATAACCATTAACAGATTTCCATTAAGGAATATTGTATTTAGGATTTCTATTGATGTTATGACTACCGCTGAGATTATTCCTCTTCAATGAAGAAAATGGTGCTGCTGAGTTTGATCACAGCAGCAACAAAACACTGGTTCTTGACAGGTTAACTTTCTTCAATGTATATGGTGAACTTGATGCCTAAAAAGCCACCTTATTTACACATCTAATACAAATTCAGATGAATATGAAAAACATCATTTTACATTAAGTCTATTTAAAGGGAGATGGAACAGACGCAAAGAGAACAAAAGCTTACTATATACAAAACTGCTTTACCAATTCACCAATTCCAATTTTCCAATTTCAGATCAATTCCAACAACCAAACAGACCCTAAGAAGAACATCAAAATTTACCTCAACATCAATGTCGTCAATAATTATTCTAAATCAGGATATCGTGCAAAATAATTATTGCAGATATAGACAAAGAAACATCCCTAAATTTGATCAAGGATGATTTTCCAGCCATACAACAGTAAAATATGGAGAAGAAAAGAAGTCAGTTAGATAACAATATACCCTGAACTCTGATTTATTCTAATTTATGCACTCTCAAAACAGAGTAGTATTGGTTAGATGTGCAGATTTCATTTTATTATACATAGTATATATATATATGATGTATACAAGCAGCAAACTTCAACAGGTATCATGGCCTGGAGAGCCCAATCTGCATAGAATGCACATTATGCAGGGAAATCTTAAAGGCCTTGGCAAGAACAGTATCAGGAACAGTAGGCTTCGATGCAAACAGAGTCTTAGCAAGTAATACAGCCCCGGGATTCTGGCTATTCAAGCTCGACAAACTCACGGCCGATCCATCACCCACATTCTGGATAAAATGCACCATTCCCTGCGGAAAAACGAACAATTCCCCTTCCTTCAAGATCTCTTCGAACAGCCGGTTCTGGGTATCAATAAATCCGGTGCGCAGAGTGCCTTTCATCACATACAAAACCTCCGAAGCCCTAGGATGAAAATGCGGCTGCACAATTCCGCCTTTACTGTAATCGATTCTTGCAAAGGACAGCCCCTGCGTATTCAGGCCCGGAAAAGATGAGGCCGTGGCGATCGTGAGAGCAGATCCGAGTGAATTTGATGTGTTTCCGGGCTTCGTAAGCAGCGAGCTTTTGAAATCTCCGGCGACTGCCTTCGCCGGATCTTTGCAGGGGACGCCATTTATTGAGGGTTTGCTAGGGTTTGTTCCTACGCAGAGGTCTTGGAGAGGGTTAGGGTCTGAGGATGAGGAAATGTATATGCTCAGCAGAAGGGGAAGAATTCGGAGGATTTTGATGGAATGTTTGGCCATTGTGTCAGAATTTGGTTTCTTTTGGGGGGATTTGATGGGAACCCTGGGATTTTATAGAGGGGCAGAGTGAATTGGATGAGAAGCAAAGCGAGTGAGGAAATGGAGTGTTGTCTGGTTTAGACATTGATTAAGATAGGTGGTGCAGTGCAGTCAAAGCCGGTGAAGATTGGCGTCGCTTCACCAGAAATTGAAACTTGGTGAGATTCAATTTGTGACAGGAATGCATTGCCCGAAAAGCCTGGTCTGGTCTGGAAATGTGGTGAAATGTGGGGTCTGCAGTTAGCTTCGTTGGGCTTCAGGAGGGCAACGCTCCGTGGCTTGTGGAAATTGTTTTTCCTTGCAATTACTTGAATTGCAATTCTGGGAGACGTGATAAACCATTGTTCCAGGGTTTTTAGTTCTGCAAAAAAAATTGTCTATTTTTTTAAAAATAAGTCTACTATGGTTCGTCTATTAGTTGAGGTTTTTAATTGTGAGCTTCTTAAAATCGTTTGTAGCAATTTCAATCACTCCCAATTTCTTACAGCAGTTTATTTGACAAGTCTGTGCTTGTAACTAAGGTTTCAAGATCACATCATCTATTATGATATCTCATGGGATGCTTTTTGTCAAGGTGTTAAAAAGCTACCAAAACAAAAGTGAGATCCATGCTTGTGCACTACGTCATGTTTTATTGGTATATGATGTGGCATCACATGATTTGTTGCTTTTTAGGACTAAAGAATACATTTCATTCAATTATGGGTAGTTACACTCACAACTTTAAAGTCACAACTATCGATACAATGTTGTTGAAAATATTGAGGATTTTATTGAAAGTGTTATCACTGCTCAAGCATTGGGTCCTTTCCTCTAATCTAAACAAAGGAGTTTTTTTTTTGAGGTTAAGGTGTTTTCAAGGAGGGATCATATATGTCAAAGTCATATATGTGCGGCTAATGAATTTGAATCTCAATAGATGACATAATAAAATATATATACCATATCAATGGGCCCTTGGTATGTTTGTGAAGTTGAATGATATTTAATGAGCCCAACAAGGATCAAGTCTTGTTGAAAGCAAGGTTTTGACATCATAAGGGATTGGGTCAGACTTGTGCCTTGGACATTTTTTTGTAGAATGTATACCCCTTACTCCTTGACTTTTAGACAACATTTAACTCATAACCATTATTGAAGATTTTTTAAAATAAAATTAAATGTTTACTCGAAGTAAATGATGTTAATAAAGGGGTTAAGGAAGCAAAAGCTTATAAATATTTGGTTGTCACTTGTACCTTTTCATGGAAAGTATAATATAATCTAGTAATTTGTGTGTGGGGACTTCAAAATAGTGGTTAGGCCTATTTTGCGTCAAACCCTCATCCTTTTCCTCTCTCACTCCAGTCAAGAATCTATCATATCCTACTAATGGTAAGTTTGTCATCTCTATCCTTGACTTTGTTATTGACAAGAACATTTCTTGTATGGAAATCTCTTTGGTCTATAAATTAATGGGTCCCAAACCGAACATAGAAGTGGTGTGTTCCTTTGTAAGAAGGAAATGTAAAGTGAAGGGGCAAGTGGACGTCTTGACTATGCCCAAGGGTTTCTTTGTGTTTTCTTTCTCCTACTCGAAGGACATGTCTTCCATTCTTTGTGGGGGCCCTTGGGTAATTGGTAAGGCCTCTTTGGCCCTTCAGAAATGGGAACTGAGTCTGAATCTTAATGTCTCTTCCTTTAGTATTGTCCTGGTGTGGTTAGATTTCATGGTCTACCCCTGGAGTTTTGGAATGAGGTTGTTTTCAAGGGGATTGTTGATTTGTTTGGTTCGCTCATTCTATAGATAGTACAACTGCTTCTAATAAATGCCTTGTTTTTTCAGGATTATGTGTGGTTATTGATCAATTTGTAGATATGTCATCATCCATTGAGCTTAAATATAAGATGGGTACTATGTAGCCTCAATCCTGTTCCATAATATCGAATTAACGAGGGGTTAGTAGCACCGATTTGCAATGGGGGAGATCAATCAATTGCTACTAAGAACGAAACTACGAACAATAAAATGACAAGCAATCAAGGAGGAATACAAACAAATGCAACCCAACAAAGCTCAAATCTTCTATTGTCTCTCTCTACTCCTTCTGAAACATTGTGTGTGTGGTGCTCAGTATTGGTATTGGTAGCGTCTATGACATGGGAGCGTCGAGAATATGATATTGAATATGTGATCGCAAGAAGGCTTGATGCTTGCACCAATCTGGGAGAATAATGGCACGTGAAAGCTTGAAATCCTGGATCCTCCAAATGGTTGTGAAGGGTTGATTATATAGAATATGGAAAATGATTTGAATGGTTAAGATCAATCCCAAATATTGGAGAATGAATGGTTCAGGTCAAAGGGAATCTAGAGAAGCGATTAGTAAACTCCACCTCCTCAACTTGGAGAGAGGAGATAAAGTTTGGTTAATTGAATAGTTGATTATGAGTTACCTTTTGAACTGAAGAGGTAATTTAGAGTTACCTTTTTGAACTGAAGAGGTAGGTGGAGTAATTCATGCAATTAGAGATCTGATCAAGAGTTCTCTTTTTTTGAGCTAAAGAAAGGATTTAATTGAATATTTAATTCACTTTTGTAATTAAAGTATTCAACATGTGAGATAATTAAATTTTTTTTGTTTAGAATTGAATTATTGAATGAAATTAAATTAATTTAATTAGAAGAATTAATTAATAAGTTTAAATATTTAAATTTAAACTTTAGGAAATTAAATTTAATTAATTAAATGAAGATTAATCAATTAATGTTAATTAATTAAATAAAATTAATTATTTAATTAATTTTGGGGATATGATTAGATGACTCGGAGAATGAAATTAGAAGAAAATAGATGATTAATTAATGATTAAAAAATATTAATTAATAGATGAAAATTAGTGTTTTAATGTAAGGTCGCAAGTATGTTTATTTAAGGGTGTCTACATTTGCCCCTCTTTGATGCATTGTGGCTTGTCATATTGTGTCAAAGAATCTTTGTTTTGATCTTGCCCCGGCTTGCCCCAGCGATAGCGGGTGTATTTATGCCCCCTCAACAAATTTGAGCGAAAAGTTGCGGCATGAGCGTTAATTTGTTCACATTGCAAAATGTCTATCTAGGTATATGACTGTTCTTGAAAATACTTCAATATGCTCCTGATATCAACTGTTAAATTTTCTGGGGGCCGGGACGATAAAATTGAGGTCCTGTAGGAATTAAGGTTTTTTTGGAACCCTATAAATAGCTTGGAGGGCCATTCATTTGTCAATTTTCTCTCTTGGAGCTCTTGATCATCTGGTGAGTTTGTTTATAGTTTTCTCTGCTATCTACGTTGTTTGCGAGCTATGTCGGGCCTTCCGAGTGTCGTACACATTTTTGATCGGGTCTGAACCTTCCGTCGGCCAACTGGCGTAAGACGTCTAGTGAGTAGTTTAGTCCTTCTGCATTTATTGCTTGTATTTATTGCTTTTGAAAATATTGGCTTTTTGGAAAATTTGCCATGTTGCCGCAATAGACCTCAATTTTCCCGCAATTACGGTTTAAATGCCGCAATTGCTGATTGCATTTTGCAATTGATAAAAGTACCGCAATTGTTGGTGTTTATTACCGCAATTGTGATATATAAGCCACAATTGTCGGTTGCATGCCACAATCAGTATAAAAGTGCCGCAAATACTTTAGGATTACCGCAATCGCTCTTTTAGTTATTTCTATGCATGTATATGTACTTGTCTGATATTGTGTTTCTGTCCTAACACTGATGGGTGAATTTTCTGTTCTTTGCAGTATACTAGGACAATTCTGCATTGTCAGAAGTCCAGACCTGTCGAGTTAGTATATCGATTTCATCTTTCTGAGGATGAGAGGGATGTCCTTAGACAAATAGGTTTATATTGGATATCTTATATGCCTGAGATCACGACCAATAGGTGTCTGATCTCTTCCCTTCTAGAGAGATGGCATTCAGATACATGTACATTTCATCTATTGACTAGGGAGTGTACTGTTACACTGGAGGATGTTTATCGCATCTTGCAGATTCCCCTTCAAGGTGCTCCTGTAGAGTACGCCCAAGGTCCTGGTATTGCAGCTTTGTCCGAGTTGTCCAATTTTCCACAGGATTAGCTTGGCATGTCTGATCCATACGATATCCCATGGTCTAGGTTTGGCATGGGGTTAGATAGGCTGACTACCTTTCTTGGTAGTTTGATTTCTGGGATCTTGTGTCCTGATCGTCACCAGCATGGCTTCTTTGTTGGTTTTGGCACTGTTCTATAGGGTATGGTTAGAGACCATACGATATATGCCTGGGGTCCTTGTATGCTGGCGCATATGTACTTTCATATGTTCTATGTGGCTTACCTTTGAGGTAAGTATCTTGGATGTGGTGCTACTCTCCTGTAGATCTGGGCATGGGAGCATATTGTTGTCTATAGGCCCATAGGAGCTCATGATCTTCCTCTTGGGAGGCCATATTTCTTCATGTATGGTGGCGCTATTGTTCAGTCCCATATGGGGCACTTGATTTAGTGGAGGAAGCATCTAGATATGATGTCTTACTTTATCTGGAGACCTTACAAGGATTGTCCCGTTTGGGATGGGGAGGACGCACACCTTCCCTGTTGTCGACAGAGGATATTTCCGATTAGTCATGTTAGTGTCCATATTCATATGATTGATTTTCACAATAGTGATGGAAGTTGCACCAGTTTGGCGAGAGACGGGATGTGTCTTATTCATATGCTTACTTTTCTTGTCGATCGAGGGATGTCACTTTGAGGGGTGTTGTCATTTCTCTTGATGCGGCTAGGACAGAGTTCATGGGTCTATTGCCTATCGCTTGAACATAGTGATCTTCCATTGTTGATGTAGGTATATGTTTTTATTTACCCTGGTTGATTATTATACTCCTTATGCTCTGTTTGTTATAGATGCATGTTGATTATTTGCTTATGCTTTATCATCCATATGGTGCTGATATTGTACTTGTTCTCTTTGCAGGTACTACCCCTCAGTATGATGCATGGTGGCTACAAGCACGACCTGTTTCCTTGACTGATGTGTCTCATCTTTTTGTTGGTACCATTATGAGGAGGCGCCAGCAAAGACGGAGAGGAGGTATGGATGGAGGTAGGTATGGAGGATGGGATGGTGGTAGGGATGGGGGGAGATATAGTGGGCGAGTTGGTGGGAGAGATGGTGGTAGGGATGGTGGGAGAGATGGTGGTTGGGGAGGTGGGAGAGACGGTGGTCAGGATGGTAGGTGGGGAGATGGAGATGGAGATGGAGATGACCCTAGTTCTGGTGGAGATGGAGATGACCCTAGTTTTGGTGGAGATGGTGGGAGAGTGAGGACTAGGGGTGGGAATGGGATTGGCAGGTGAGTTGGGTTGAGTGATGTCCTTGAGGGGGAGGAGGGATTAGAGTAGGGTGCACCTCGGCTAGTTAGGAGAGCACAATATCGTACAAGTGTTGTTTTGGAGGAGAGTGATGAGGAGAGGGTGGTTGCGGAGATGGAGACTAAGGAGGTGGAGATCGAGGAGGCAGGCACTAGCTCATCCATTGGTAGTAGTAGTAGTACTAGTAGGAGTGAGAGAAGTGAGGACTCTTAGGTAGTGCGGGGCACTGGGGAGGAGGAATTGGGTGACAGGGGTCAAGAGGGAGACATGGACGTGGCCATGGGTGGAATGGACGATGATCCATTGGAGATGGAGAGACTTACCCAGGAGATAGCCGATCTGCAGGCTAGGCTTATAGATTCTGAGCCACGAGCTACATCTTTGGAGCATAGGCTCACTGTCGCTGAGAGTCGGGTTATAGAATTTGAGGCCTGAGTGACAGTTGTAGAGGATAGAGAGCTACAGGTTTGCATAGAGGTCAGAGCCATCATTGATAGTATATAGGATGTGTCCCATCGGGAGGTTCTAGATCAGTTTTGGAGATCAGGGTGTGAGGCCCAGAGAGAGATTGAGTACTGGTCGTGCCATTATGAGGGTGTTATTCCTTCAGCTCAGCAAGTGCCCAGTTACACTGCTTCATAGATATCTAGTAGACCACAGAGGACTCAGAGCAGTGGTGTTGGAGCTTCTAGTCCACAGCAAAGGTTTGCACCTGATATGCCACCCCCCTCTTCCACCTAGCGATGAGGGTGGGGGTAGCTCATGTTGACTATGTTCACTGTTCATTTTTTATCTTGTTGTACCTTTGTTTGTAGTGATGATCCATTGATATATTTTGATGTTGTACTGATGATTGTATCTCTAATATACTGATATTTATTGGCATTTATGTTGATCACCTTCTTTTCTCAGACTGGCGACCGTTCATTTTACTCAGATATTTGAGATCTATATATGAGATACAACTTATGATTCTATATGATGTGCAGCGTTTTACTTTCTATTTGTATGGTTCTACATGATGATGCTTTATGACGAAATGTATGCGATGTGATTCTATTATGCAGACTCTTAGATGTATGATTTAATTTCCTATGATACTGACATATGTATGCAGGATGGTGTTTGTGAATTGCATGTTTATATGATGATGTTTTATGGATGCATTTTAATTATGATCACTATGTATGTGCATGCTTTCTTTTCTTTTTTCTTATGCAAATAAATCAATGAATGCAATCTACTATGCACAAAATATCTGAGTAATGCATGTGTTAGTTAGAAGAAATTTAGTGGGATATCATGCCTAGAATCGATTTATAGATGTGGACTGATAGATAGGATGTGTGACTCAAGTCGTTGTCGAGTTTTCCAATTTTGTTCACCATTGCACCTTATTATGAAAATGGAAGAGAATCCAATGCACCTAGATATTCCCATCTTGATACCCCTATGATCTCTTGATAACTAGAAGGAGTAGAGAGATTAAATAGAAACATAACCAAGTGCACCCAGATATTGACCATCTAGATACCGCTATGATCTTTGATTTTGAAAAGAAAGAAATCCAAATGCACCCAGATATTGACCATCTGGATACTGCTATGATCTATGGTTTTGAAAATAAAGAGAACCAAATGCAACTAGATATTGACCATCTAGATACCGCTATGAACTCTGAGCAATCTGAAATAAAAGAAAAAAACCAAGATATAAATCCAATGCACCCAGATACAAACCATCTGGATACCGCTATGATTCTATTGGTAGGAACAAGCAGATAATAGAAAAGGATTATCCAATTCTTTTCTAGGGTTAATCTTAGATCATGGAACTACGCGGCTGCCAGATATGTGACAGCACCTACCGCATTTATCCTAAATCATCATTGCCCTAGAATCTAAATGAAACATTACACAAACAGCAATCAAAGAAAATAAAATCATGATCCATCATAGCTACTATCATCACTTGGTAGTATCCTGGAGTAGCATAAGAACATAACCGCGAAAGATAGACTGACATCTGACAGACGACTGACCTAGTCAACAGTTTATTGTTCCTTGATTTTCTTCATTCTCTGATGCTTGATTGTGTCTGGTTTCAGGAATGGATGACTCATATAAGACTGATCTGTTTGGTTTTGAGTGTATCTGTTACTGTGTAAGACGATTGATTTGCTTGATTTGAAGATTGATTGATTGATTGATTTGATTTGTTTTGAATACATATTGGATTGTTGATAAAGCTGAGTCATATGAGTCCATTGTTGATTTGTGAAGCTCATGATTTTAACCTTTGATTGATTGGCTTGATCACCAGTCGTATGTTGATAGATTGGACAATTGATAAAGCTGAGTCATATGAGTCCATTGCCGATTTGTGAATCTTATGATTTTGATATTGATTTATTGGCTTGATCACCATTCACTTCTTGATAACCGAGTTAGTTTTATTGCTTGAGATTTTGCAATATTTTGATTTTTTTTTTTTTATGATGATTGATTTTCTCAGGATATTTTTCTCCTTTTAGGGTTTTTTGATGACTTTAGAACTGCCCCTAGTCTGGTGGACCAGTACAAACCATGGATATGTGTCGATGCTCAAAGAGATTTGTACTTCTAAAAATAGCTTGGGTAGCCAGTCTTGTGTGTGGGGAGCTCAAGCTTTGATCTTTGGAGTTCATTGATGGCGAAGCGTGATTTGAACACTTGGCGCTTGTTTGCCAGTTTTTCACCAAGGTACCTACTCAATAGTGCCTGTTTGCCAGGTTTTCACTGAGAGAGCGATTTTGTTTCTCTTTACTTTTCTATTTTTATTTTAATTTTTTTTTTGTTGCCAAGGAACCTGTTTGCCAGGTTTTTGCAAAGGTAACCTTTTGTATTTTTTTTTTGTTTTTGTATTTTCTAGATTTTTAGATAAGTACCTTAACCTTGAGACCTCAAGAATATAACCACTTGAGGTGCATGCTATTGATGTAACCTGGGAGCTGATCTCCTTCTGGTGTTTCCAGTTGGTATGCCCCACTATTGCAATATGTGACAATGACATAAGGTCCTAGCTAGTTAGGCTCAAACTTTCCTGGCTTTACCCTTTTTGCTTCGTTCTTTTGATTCTCCATAATTATGAGGTCTCCTACCTCAGAGGTTCATGATCTTACCTTCTTGTGATATTTCCTTCTAAGGAGATTCTAATAGCCTTGTAAGTGGTTGAGTGCATTCAGTCTTCTCTCATCCAATAATTCTAGTTCACTGGGCCTTGCTACTCTGTAGTCTTCATCTGAAATGATGTTTTTCAATGAGATTTTCAGGGATGGGATTTCAAATTTGAGGGGTAGGACCGCCTTTGATCCATATACTAGTGAGAAAGGAGTGGCTCTTGTAGGGGTTCTCACACTAGTTTTGTATGCCCATAGTGCGAGACTAAGTTGTAAATGCCAATCTCGCCCTGATTCATTGATTGTTTTCCTTCAGATCTTCAGAATGGTTTTGTTTGTGGCTTTCACTTGACCATTCATTTAGGGATATTAGAATGAAGAGAAACCTTGTTTGATGTGAAACTGTTCGCAAAAATCTTCAACATCTTGATTTTGAAAAGGTGTATCGTGATCTGTGAGTATGGTTTGAGGAAATCCATACCGACAGATGATGTTTTTTAGTATGAATATAGAGATCTACTTTCCAATGATGTAGGTGAGAGGAATGGCATCCACCCATTTAGTAAAGTACTATGTTGTTGTAATGATGTACTTGTGTCCATTAGATGAGGTTGGTGTAATCTTACCCACTAGGTCAAATCCCCATTTAGAAAATGGCCATGGTGAAGTGATAGGATTGAGTTCTTGGGTTGGTGGATGGATGAGGTCTCCATGAATCTGACATTGTCTACACCTTTGTACAATACTTGTTGGAATATGTCTCTACTGTGGGCCAGTAGTATCCCATTCTGATGATCTTCTTTGCTAATTTATTACCACCTATGTGGGCCCCACAAATTCCTTCATGTACCTCATACAAGGCTCTCTAGGATTTTTTAGAAGTGAGACATCGTAAAATAATTCCATTTAGACTTCTTCTATATAGAGTACTAGCGAGAAGGGTGTATCTAGAGGCTTGGCGGATGATGGACTTATTTTGGTTCCTAGACAAGTCGGGAGGTAGAACACTATTTTGGAGGTAGTTGTATACGTCATGGTACCATGGCATTTCATGACCAACAAGGACACAAGCTGACTCGGTGATCGAATCTTGTTGTTCTGGTATCATAATTTGCTCTACCAGAAACTCAAATTTGGTCTCATTGCCCAGCATATCGATCAAAGATACTATGGTAGCCATTACATATGTTGCTTTGTTTTGAACTGTGGGTACTTGTTTGAACACAATGTGATGGAAGGATTTCCACAACCTGTTCATTAGCTCTCTGTATGGGATCATCTTCTCGTCTTTTTTCATATAGTCATTGTTTACTTGGTTGATGACCAATTGTGAATCACCATAGACTTTGAGGTTCTTGATTCTCCATTGTATAGTTGTCTTTATTCCGATAACTAGTTCTTCATACTCAACTATATTTTTTGTGCATGGAAAGTTGAGTTAGAAAGACTTAGGGATTGCATCATTATTTGGAGTAATGAGTACTATCCCAGCTCCTACACCATTGTTCATGCATGATCCATAAAAGAATAGTTATCAAAGATCTATTGTTGGTTGTACTGTGAGAATGGACTCATCTGTAAAGTCAGACACTATAGGCTGATGATCAACAAATCATCAGGGGATCAATGTGTGCTATCATCTTAGTTTGAAGGCTCAACATGTAATGTCTCAGCTTCTAGGAAGCAAAGACTACTATGAGGAATGATTTTTCAATTGGTGAGTAGTTGAGCTCGTAGCCAACCAAAGTTATGCTAAGGTAGTAGATAGCTCTTTCCTTGCCTTGGTCATCATGTTGTGCCAAGAGAACTCCTAGTGATGACTCAGTTTCCAAGATGTACAAAAGTAGTAGCCTGCCTTGAATAGGTGGCACCAATATAGGAGACTTCAATAGATATTCCTTGAATTTTTGGAATGCTTGCTAACATTGTTTTTGTCCATATGAAAGTCACATCTTTGTGTAGTAGATGTTGGAATGGATAGCACTTGTCTGCTAATTGCGCGATGAAATGCCTTATGGATTGAATCCTTCCTTGTAAACCTCTTAGTTGCCTTAGATTGGTCAATGGTGGAATGTCAAGGATGGCCTTGAATTTTTTTGGGTCTACCTCAATGCATCGATGTGACACAATGAATCCCAAAAGCTCTCATGCAGTGACTCTGAATGCACACTTTTTTGGATTTAGTTAGACCTAAAATTCTTGCATTCGATCAAATATGGGCCCCAACACTTGTAGATGATCCTCTCTGAGCATTGAATTGGCTAGTATTTCGTTGACATAATCTTCCATCATTTTGTGAATGAGATCATGGAAGATTGTGGTCATAGCCCTTTGATATGTTTCCCCTGCATTTTTTAAGGCCAAATGGAATTACATTCTAGAAATAAGTGCCCCAAGCACATGTAAATGCATTCTTGTGTTGGTCTTCTGGTGCAATCCTTATTTGGTTATATCCTGAGAAGCCATCCATGAGTGATAGCATATTGTGTCCTACTATGAGATCTACTATCATGTCAATATTTGGTAAAGGAAAGTCATCCTTGGGACAAGATTTGTTTAGATCTCTAAAATCTGTGCAAATGTGGATTTGACCATTATGCTTGGTTCCTAGCACCAGATTAGATATCCAATCTGCGTATGGGATTGGTCGTATGAATCCAGCATCTAGTAGTTTCTTCAGCTCTGCTTTGACAAGTAATTCGACATGTGGATGCATCTTTCTCAACTTTTTCTTGACAAGTTTGGAATTTGGTAACAATGGTAGATGGTGTAATACTAGCTCTGAATCTAGGCCTGGCATGTCAGATTAGGACCATGCAAAGTTGACTTTCCTTTCTTTGAAGAAGCTAATGACTTCTCTCACTCCTCTGATGTAAGTGATTTTTCCAAATAGATATTCTTTGGGTTCTTTTCATCACCTAGGTTGACTTCTTATGTTTCCTCAACTAGTAATGCAGACTTTTCCTCTATTGAGGGGAGGAGGTCCTTCTTTCCATCCTCTAGCACCTCAGTGAGGTTTTCACTACAAGATATATATTTTATTGTCTTTTTTTCATTTTTTTAGTGAGAAAGTGCCTTGCGGTTTTCACTTACTGACCGTTCTTTTTTTCTTTTTCTTTTTCTTTTTTGACTGAAAAGAAGAGATTCCTCCCCAAAATAGGCTGATCTATCAAGGTCAAAAGAGAAACCTTCTTTGTGTTCCCCTGATGGAATTCCTTCTCTAAGTCCCATGAATTTTGTGATGGTTTCATCATGTCAAAGGTATCGATGCCAATTGTCCTTGTTGATCCCATTCTATTAGTTCACGATGTACTAGACAAAGGTCCTCGTGGGGGGATGACTCTACTTGGGTAAATGGGACTACAGTGATAGTGCCAACAAACCTAGAATGTGATGTGGATGAACTACCTAAGGAATTGTTATTGATATGTTTATCGATACATGGCTAGTCCTCTATAGTCATTTGGTCAAACATATCCTCAAGGTGTATAGTGTTGACTGACCGAGGGAAATAATCTAGGATGGTTGGTTCAGAATTGTTGATGGACCTCCACTCATACTCATGGGAATCGGTTGCGCTAGAACATTCATTTGATGTCTCACTTTCCTCATCATCTTGGATAGCTTAGTTAAGGGTTAATCGGGACTAAGGGGTTTCCACTTCAGATGGAAATAACTGTTAGAGTAAATTTTTTATTAAGGCATGTTTCAATTTTTGCCCCCGGTGTAACTCTGCAACTTGTTCTTAATCTATGGGTATGTCCCAAGTGGTAGTATTGGTTCTATTTTTCCCATATCCTAACCCTCTCTTATTTCTCTAGGTTGGTGGTAAAGACATTTCCATTAGACCTTGTTGTCTTGTCCCCAAACTAGTAGTAGCATCATACCCAAACTTTTGCAGCATTGTGAAGTCGGCTCCATATGTTGACACGGGTATGTGTGCTTGAAGTGTTTCTTGTGGGTCCTGATACTTTATATATGGATAAAAAGGGTTCTCTTCCACAATGTCCCCTCATTTGACAAATGTGGTGGGTGGACATCTAAATAGAACAGGTTCTGGGGTTTCAGGTGTTGTCACTTGTTGTGGCATGTCATATGATCTTGGGCTTTGTGGCATGTTGGTGATGGTAAAAGATTCCTCATAGCTGTACTCACCACATCCTTTGTCTGTAATGGATATCTTCCTCGCCCTTCTTGTTACATCCTTTGGAATAGAATTTGAGGTGGAAGGAATGCTTGCCTTCTAGTTTGAAGGTACTTGATTGTCAGTACTACTTCTAATGGTGTTGCAGTATTGGAATGGGTTGGGATCTCCCTCAATGATTATTTATGCCCCCTGGTATGGTCACTTGATGCACAGGTGATAGGTAGAGGGTAGAGCTTGCATCTCATGGATCCATGGTCTTTCCAGTAACATGTTATATCCCAACTCTGGGTCAAGGATTTGGAATGGGGTATTCTTAATGACTGGGCCTATTCAGACTGGTAGTATGATGATACCTTTGGAAGACCTTTCTTCTTCATCATAGGCCCTGATATTGATTCTCCTCATGACATCAATGCTGGATTCAGAATATCCTAAGTGTTTGATTATTTTTAAAGTACATAAGTTTAATCTGGCTCCACCATCAATGAGGACCCTACGGATCGTGTGTTTGTGAACATGGATGAGTAGGTGCAAGGGATCATTATGCAGAGGCTTGTGCGGTGGCATGTCATGGTCCGTAAAGGTTTCATGCTTTTTGGATGTGGTTCACCATGGTTTGGAAGCTTTCTGGATTTATATCCCTTGGGACAGCTGCATTTTTGAGTGCTTGGTCGAGAGCTTGCTTATGCTATGGGGATATGCGCAAAAGGTCGAACATGGATATCTGGGCAGGTGTGTGCTTTAGCTGATCCACAAGACTAATTTGTGGACCAGAGGTTGTTGGAAAATTAGCTGGTATAGCAGATGTGGAAGGCACTCCTTGTAAGACAACCTTGGAATGGCACTTGGTGATAGCACCTTTAGCATTTGGGTCTCTGATACTAATAGTGGCCACACGACTATTTGAGGGATTGAAGCAGTTGATGGTGTTGTCAGCGTTATCATAGGTGTATTTGACTTTTTTGGATTGTCCACCAGGCCCTCAGGATTTTCCTTTGTTATGATCATGCAATGTGTTGTTGAAGATTGTATGATCAATCATACCCATGGATTGGATATTTTGACATCGATAACCCATGTGGCAATCAAATCTTGAATGGCATTTTTTAATTGATAGAAGTTGGGTGTCTTATGTCCCTTTACCCAATGAAATTTTCAAAATTCATTATCATTGTACTACTTTTCTTTTACAGCACCATATTCATATTCTTTGATTTTGGGCAGAGTGATAGTACTGGATTGTATCATCTTTCTTAAGGATGGTTCTATGGACTCCCCCAATGGTGTGTAGTCTCATTTAGGAAATGGAAACCGTTGTGGGAATTGCACAGGGGTTTGATTGTTGGACACGATTGTGACCTTAACAGGAGGTGGTTGGTTTTGATTCTGCACTTCTTGAGTGGGCACCATGGGTTTTTGGTTTTCCATAGGTTCTCCTTGTAGTGACACCTTTGGTTGAGAATAGTTGACCATCTTTACGTCAATGAAACCATCACTGGTGATATTTTTGTTCTTGTTCCACCACTACCCCTTTATCCATTGTAGTTTTATTCATGTTTGTCTGGGTAGGGTCTGCAAGGATACTTCTTTTGACCAGGTGTTTCTCACAGCGAGCTCCTCATTTGATGAGTTTCTTGAAGTTAGGAGCCAGCTGCAATTCTGTGGTAAATGACATATCTAGAATCAGATTGTCAATGAACATGACTATGAGGTATTTCTAGGGCACATCATATGTTATTCTATTTGCAGTTTTCCTCCACCTTTGTAATAATTTCACAAAGGATTCTCCATCTTTCTATTTAATGTCATAGAGGTCCTTGATGTTGACCTTGCATTCAATATTGTGACGAAAGTGAGCAATGAATTTTTCGGCCAACTCTCCCCAAGACGAAATGCCACGAGGTAAGTGTGAGAACAATTCCATTTTTGGTCTAGCTAGACTTTGTGGGAACAGTCGCATTAGGTATGTTTCATCATGTGCAACCTCAATGCAACTAGAAAAGAACTCTTTGATATGTTCTACAGGGTTGGTGTCGCCTTTGTATTTGTCAAACTTGGGTACCGAGAAATGAGTGGGAAATAGAGACATGTGTAATGAATGATCAAAGGGGTATGGGTACAAATCCTCTATGGTGTGGGACTCGGTTTTCCCTTAATTTTGCATGTCCTTAATTTGGGTTTGTAGACTTTAAACTTGCTAGATTAACATGTCTGTCTAAGATTGAGGAATATTGGCAGCATCGAATCTTTGTGTCGTGGTAGGTATGAGGTTGCACCTCTATTTCCCTTGAGTTGGGACATATGATCTAGTCCTTGGAACTCGATATTGGTTCTCTGGTGTATGATTCTGATGTTGGGGCATTTGATTGGTCCATGATTGTTGTTGTTGTCGTGGTTGTTGGGGTTGTTGGGGTTGTTGTAATCCCTATAGGAACAAAGGTGTAGCCTTGGGTGGATGATGACTATATGTTGGACCCACAGATACAGATCCCTGTGGGAGAGAGGTATTGACCCCAAGGAAAATAGAGATCATAGATACTGATCCTTGTGGGAGTGAGGTATTGACCCCAAGGCTAGCGAAGATTGACTGTAGTATCAGAACAGTTGCAAATAGGTTGTTGTTTATTTGCAGAATTGATGACATAGTATGAGAGTTTGATGTAAAAGCCCATGAGGCTGAGGATTCAGATACACTAGTGAAAAAGGGTGCACTTAGTTGGGAGCATGTCATGCTTTGTGTGGATGATGTGCTAGCTTTATTTGCAGGGCTAGTCTAGTTTGACACAGTCTGCACTGATGTCCTTGTCGTCGATGATGGAAAGATTTGGGATATCACAGGTTCCATTTGAGAGGGTCGAGTGGTGTTTTGGTTTGATATAGGGTTCTTTGGCCATATTGTTAACACATTAAATTTAATAGGGAGTTTGAATACCTTCTTAGTCAACATGGCTAAAAATATTTTAGGATTTCTCTCTACTACAGCATCAACTACTAGTGTTTAATAGGCATCTTTCTCTATGTCTTTGAGCTCCTCCTCTGTGACATTTTGGAACAGTGTTGGTCTATGGGGATTCTCAATGTAATGAGTAGGACTAGTGTTTCTGAAATGGTCATCCTCTCACTCTTGTTCCCACTGGGGAAACTGGTTGATGTAGGACTCATTGGGTTGTGTCCTAGCCTTCGACCTAGTGTAAGGTCCCCCATAGGGTGTATAAGACATAGTGTTGTCTAGATTTTTTTGACTAAAATAAGTGATATAAAGCAGACAAAAAGGGATAACCTTTCTAGGAGAGTCTGATTTATACTTGGACAAGGGTAATTTTAGGGACATATTTAGATTTCTCTTGATCTCAAAAGACTTGGTGATATAAGATATAGATTTTGACAATAACCTTGGACAAAGTCGTTGATAGAGATTAATGTTTTAAGATAACGGGATCAAGATAATCGAGCTTGAAATTTTAAATTAACAATGTCTTAGACAATAATCATGCTTTCAAAGAATGGATGATCTTTAATGTTTAGAAATTCTCACAATATTCTTTGCATTCTTTTGAGATGTAGACACTGGTCTTTTACAAAAAATGGGGAATCTTTTCAAGGTTTTCAGGAAGAAAACAGACGTTTAGAGTTCCTGGTCAAGTGAGGAAAACTTCCACTGATTGTGGCAAAGCAATAGGTCAACTGCGGTAAACAATCATTGATTGAGGTAATTAAAGGTTTGAGTGTGGCAATAAACAGGTCAATTGTGGTATAAGTTTATCAATTGTGGCAAGATGCGGGCAATTGTAGAAAAAAGGAGACAATCTGGAAAAGATCTCAAATTTGGCGTATCTATTTGATAAAATTGATTTTTGGAACAAGGATTCTGATAGAAAAATAGGTTTGATGTTGACAGCCTAGACTTGAAAACATTGGACTCGTTTTAAAAGTTTTTTATGTTGGTTTTGCATTTTTGGAAACTGATCATAGAACAAGCACAATAGACAAAGTGTTTTCTAATCTAGCACGGGGCTTGAGACAAGGACAAATAGATTAATCTAGGTCAAATTTGGCTTCAAGATACAATTTTATAGGCCCGACGCTTGAATTTTTGTTAGCTCACATAGAAAGTGTCACTCACACTAATAGGAAATGAAGGTCCATGACATAGGCGCATATGTTTCTGTCATTGCCAGATATTGTTGTCGTGCTAGTGAAGATCTCTTTCACTACCACAATATCTAGGAACACATATGTTGGGAATCTTGGGGGAAATTTTGCAACCTCTTGCACTATAATAAGGTATTTCTTCAAAGGTGAATCAGGTTGGCCTCTATATTACAAAGGTTGTAGTAGGGTATGTGGCATCTATCCAATCGATTTGTGTGTGACTCACTTAAGAGCCTAGTTGACCATGCTGGCTACTTAGGGAGTGTATAGTCAGAAAATGGAAGCACTTCCATTGTAGACTGGTTTAGCCTTCCAAGTAAGTGTTTTTGGGGTCATTTCAAGCGCCTTTAATGGGTTCCTGATTTAGACCTAGCTTTCCCCCTATTCTGCCCCAATTCCTCACCTCTCTCTAGCCAGTTTCTGGCATTCTAGACTGCAGATTTGAGATCTTTGACCTCAGGGTCAAGGTCAACCTTATAGGTCTATTTTGACCTTGACCCTAACCTAGGTTAAGGTTGACCTCACCCCTAAACTAGGTCAAGGTCAACCTCAACCTTGACCTAGGGTCCAGATTTCAGGGTCCCACAGTTTCCGAGTGTCGATCTTTGAAAAAGTTAAATCTCGCTTCCGGGTTGGCTGTTTTAGGTTCCAAAGTGATGATTCCTAAATTATATTTAATATAGGTCCTCTCCTAGGGGTAAAGGCTTTAATGGGAATTTAATTCTCCTATGTCGGCCTCCATAGAAGATTGTGCCCTAATTTCTTATAAAAGGGAGCCTTTCTCCTCTCATTTTCTCTAAGTCCTCTATTGAAGCCTAAGCATCATCAAGCAATTGAGAAGCATTATCAAGTGAATTTCAAGCAATCAATCAAGAAATATTTGAAGCAAGGATTCATCCATCATCAAGCATTCAAGCATTCATTTTCATCAAAGAGATCCATGGGAGGCCATTGAAGGATTCAAGCTACATAGTGCCCTTTTCGTGATCTCTCCATCCATCTTCTTCCAAGCCTCTTCATACTCAAGAACCCATTCAAGATTTGATGTTGGAGATCTATAAGCAATTTATTGAATACATCCTACATTATAAATTCTAGATCCATTGTTGCATACATACTTGTGGACTCAAGGATTCAAATCCTCCACAAGGACTTTTAAGAGCAAGGTGAATTTATGCATTTACTTTGTTTACTTCTGCAATTTCAATTATATATTTAAGGTTAATTCAAAAAATAGGGTTTGACCAAGGCAAACCCCTCCCCACCAACAAACAAATCTCTTTTTATTGAAGGTATAGGTTTAGGATTGAAGATTTGAACTCAGATCTGGATACCCTTTTCAGCGAACTATTTGATCCGCAAATAGATTTTCTGTCGGACCTGTGCAGGTCAGGGTCAAGATTATTGGGTCAAGGGTGAGATTAATGGGTCAAGGTCGACCTTTTTCTTAAGATGGTGTCAGATTGGAAAAATATTTCTTGGTTTTGTTCATCTCTGCGTTCTGGTTTTGGATCATACTTCAGATTTTTGAGAAACAGAGTACAGATCCTAGAAAATAGCATTCTTCAGATCTTCAATTCTTTAAGGTTGGTACTTACTTTCATCCTTTTCAATTATTTTTATATATCATATCTCCTTAATCATAAAAAATAATTTAAGATCTTCTTCCTTACTCTCATTTCTAAATGGTTGATTCACTTGTACATTGATCCTTCTTTAGGGTTAATCAATTTGGATCTTTCATTTGTGCATTTTGGGATAAAAGAGGAACATCTTATCTTCCTTCCCCCTATATACTCAATCATAATAATCCAACACATAACATACATAAAAATAAAACAAATCAAATGTAAAGGTTAAGGAAATACAACACCCCTATCCAAGAACAATTCAATTTTCTTCCTTTACATTTTGGTGAACCTGCGATAGACAACTCTTTCTTTTTGGTGTTAGATTTACATGTTTATGATAGAAATTGCATGTTCTTTCAATTAAATTTAAAATTAATAAATCAAAATCTTGTGTTAGTTCATTTGCATTACATTGGTGTATGAGCTTTACCACTTCTAGTCCTGCATATACTATCCCAGTTAGAAGAAGCCGTAGACTTATGGGTTCCTTTGATCCCGAGTCTTCATCTCCTTTCCTTAGGATCCCGGATGATAACTTGATAACTTATGATTCCAATCCTTCTATGGAGCATAAATATTCTCACTCATCTCATGATGAGGATGATGCCTTAAGAGTTCCTCCTGAACAAGTGTAAAAACTCTCAACCAAACTTGATAAAATGGGAAATTGGCTTATCCAAGAAACCCATAATCAAGATTCTATCCAAGCTATAGAGGCTATTAAGAAATTCCTTCATGATAATGATCAAGGTGTTAACTTCTTGCATGGTCTTACTCATCTTGTGCATTCAAATGTTAAACCTTTAGCTCAAGAGGCTCAAGAGTTAGGATATACACCTCCTATCACTAGTCAAGGACCTT
>MU228469.1:2830555-2856251 GCA_018584345.1 Thuja plicata | reverse complement strand
GCATTCCTACTTATACTCCTCCTTTGATGACTACATCTATCCCAATTGCATCTATTCCAGTGAGTGCTCCACCAGTATCTCTACCTACCTCACAACCTTCATATCATAGTGTGCCTTTTACTTATTCTAATCCACTTCCAACTGTGATTCCTAATGTTCCATCGGTTGTGTCTTCTATTCCCACTGATTCCTACATTTTTCCTAGTGTTCCTAATATTTCTATGCCACCTATTTCCTCTAATGATTCCACAATCATTAGTTTGGCTCAAACTGTGTCATCTTTACAACAACAACTTGCATCCTTAACCCAATCCAAGTTTAGAATTCCTACATGTGACATGGGTAGTCCTTTATCCTTAGACATCATTCGTGCTACTGTCCCTCACCAAGACGATATGCCTCGTCTTGAGAATTACAATGGTAAAGGTGATCCTATCACTCATGTTAAAACATTTCAAATCCTTTGTAGTGATTATGCTCATGACCATAGGATTTTAGCTAAATTGTTTGCTAGAACTTTTCATGATAAGGCTTTGCAATGGAATTTTTCTTTACCTCCTTATTCAATTGATTCTTTTCCTAAACTTGCTAATGCCTTTATCCAACAATTTCAAAATAACATTGGTCCACAAGTTTCCTTAAGTGATTTAATACATTGTAAACAAAACATTAAGGAAAAGTTGATTGATTTCATTCGTAGATTTAATCATTTGTATGCTCAAATTTCTTATCCTATTCCTGATATTGATGTTCAACACATGTTTATTTCAAATTTACAAAAGGCTATTAGAGATAAGATTTTGCTTACTGAATTTACCTCTTTTCAATAACTTTGTGCAGCACTTCACCATTATCAGTTACAAGTGATTCAATTTGAGAGCAACACTCCAATGGCTCTTGTTCTTGTCGATAAGAGTGACAATGCTCCTAATCCTAATAAGTTTTAGAAACCTAACAATTATGTCAATATTAATAAATAGACAAATGCGGTTGCTGATCAAGTTGTTGTTACATCCAATAATGTCACTTCTACATCCACTGCTTTCCGTATGAATCGTATGTTTACTCCTCTCTCTGAAACTTTGCATTCTATAATGAGTAGGTTGTTAAGTGCTAATATGATTACCTTGCCTCCTATTCGACCTCTTCTCCCTACCACATTAGCATCCAAATCCTTTGATTCTAAAACTTTTTTTCAGTACCATCGCCAAAATGGCCATGATACTGAAAAATGTTATTCTCTAAAGCATAAAATTCAAGATTTAATTGATTCTAAAGCTTTTTCTGTTGATAATTTTGATGGTAGTGGAAATAAATATGTTTCTCCTCCTAATCAAAACCTTCAAATCTATATGAATCCTTTACCTACACATGATACTAATACCATAGCTCAACCATCTTCAGTGGATATTGTTTACGATTCAAAGATGGATGATCTTAATCACATTGTTAATCATGTGGAGTGTGTTGTTTCATCTCAACCTACTATTCAATAACCTTCACCTCTACTTCAACTTCCAGTTCCACCTAAACCTCAAAAACAAACTAAGAATAAGTGACCCAGGGAACTTTTAATCACCTTTGATGATTCTAAAATAATTAAAGCTCCTGATGGTCCCCTTTATATCTATGCTAGGATTTCTAAGATACCTACTCGTGGTTGTCTTGTTGATCCCACATCTTCAGTAAATGTCATTACTGAGGAAATTCTTTTTATGAAAAACTTACAACGTGATTGTTATGATCCATCTGATGCATGGATCCAAACTTGTAATGGCTTTCTTTATCCTACACTTGGTTCTATCAACTTACTGGTGGAACTTTGTGGTAAAGTTGTAGATACTACCTTCATTGTTATTCCTACTTCTGATCAATTTCAAATAAAATTTGGTTTACCGTGGATATATTCTATGCATTCTATATCTTCTCCTATTCATAAATGTCTTAAGTTCATTCATAATGGAGAAGTAAAAACAATTAATCATAGTTTGTATCAACCTTCTAGGCCTAGAGATTGTGCTACTCTTGATTTCTTCTAGCCTTCATTACCTAACTCATGTCCTCCTCGCCCTGATCATCTCTTTCACTCATACCAAGCTTACAAACATCGCAAAATTGCTAAGTTAATCATGCCTCGGATAGATCTCAACTGTGGTCTTTTTCCTACTCCTTCCATACCTCCTTTAGAAATTACTTCTAATTATAATAATCAAACTTCTACTGTTTCATTACAACCCATTGAAAATCCTCCTATAGAACTTGTGAAGGAATCTGTTGTCATTACTCCTAGTTCTCAAAATATGGTAAGCAAAGCAAAATGCAATAAATCTGCTAATGACCGTCGTAAGAAGCATAGAGCTAATGCTAGGGCTCGTGCTTCTCTTCTTCAAAACTCTTTACCTTCTTTTGACCAACCTATGCCTAATGTGTCGAAAGAAGTCAATATTCATAATGATGTTAAGATGAATTATTGTAATGATCATATTTGCATCTTAATTAGATCCTATTTCAATTAATCTTGATGAGGAGGATACTCTTGATGATCCTATTGATCTTAGTGATGAATATGAGACCATTGATCTTGACACTGACTTACCTCATATGTTTTCCACTCAATTAAAAATTACATCAAGTATCGAGAAATGTGATTCTCAAGAGGATCCTTGTTTGGAACTGGCTATCAATCCTACTATATTGGATATAGTCCCTCTTGCGATTTTCCCACCTTCCCTACATGATATAAACCAAGATAGGGAGATTGGGTGATGCGCTTGATTGTCCTATCCTTCATGGTATCCCTTTTGGTGTCTGCATGTTGTATTGTGCTTCTCCCGTAATGTGTTTGCTAAATGTTTGTTAGATTCTTTTATACGACCCTTGTTACTTTGTTGGTGCAAGGTGATAAAAGATTCAAACTTATTATACAATTCCTCTATATGTATCTTTATTCTTCTATATGTTGTTTTTATGTTATGTTGTACTTGTGATATTGTTCGTAAATTTTTCCCTTGTATAGTCTGCTTGGATCTGCGACATGGTAGCACTGATTCTTTTTTATCTCCAAGTTGTGGTCCAAAAAGATTCTTCTTCGTAACTCTTAAGTTTCTTTCCTCCATTGTGATTGTAGTTCTACTTTCTTTGGGGAATGATGTCAATTCATTTGTAATAATATCATATTTATATGTACATGTTATCTTATGATCATACTGACCCCACATTAGGTAGATCCCTTCTGTTCTCTTTTGTATGTTTATGTTTATTTCCCTTGATTTTTCTTCATTTGGGGGAATCTCGTAGTGGAAACGTAATCCGTAGAGTTGCTTATGTTTCTGTTAAAGTGTTAGCAATGACTTTAACATGGGGGCATACGCTTTACTCACTTTTTGCACACATGCACGTTCAAAATATTTTTCAAATACTTAAAAAAATTTCCCTTTATGGATTAAAAACTAATCCTTAAAGCATGGACATTTTACTTTTTAGGATCTCTTGATCCCTCCAATTTAAATTTGCATGGATCTCTTGATCCCTCCAGTTTTCAATGTTTTGATCCCTTAAGGATGGAAGGTGTCCTTAAGAATAGATCTCCCTGATGGGTTTACTAGTGAGTAGCCACATTCACTAGGCGGTTCAACTCCATCTTTCCAGTTACATTGTTTACTTCTGTGGTTCACAATGGGACATAAGTTCTCATTGGGCAAGATAATCACACCCTCTCTCTCTCTTTCCTTAACTAGTGATGTCTCTCTTATTGTGATCTTAGGGTTGATAAATACTTAAGTCCCTTGGGAGCTTGAGGATTTATATATCCCTTTTTTATTCTAATAAGATTGTTTTTTCTTTATGATCTCCTTTACCAAGAGTTTGTGTTGAGTCCATACTCTTGCTAAAGTCGGGGCTAAATGTATAGTCAAAAAATGGAAGAACTTCCATTATAGACTGGTTTATAATTTCAAGTAAGTCATTTTGGGGTCATTTCAAGTGCCTTGAATGGGTTCCTGATTTAGACATGGCTTTCCCCCTATTCTGCCCTAATTCTTCACCTCTCTCTAGCCAGTTTCTGGCATTCTAGACTGCAGATTTGAGATCTTTGACCTCAGGGTCAAGGTTGACCTTTTAGTTCTATGTCTACCTCAACCCTAAGCTAGGTCAAGGTTGACCTCTCCCCTGACCTAGGTCAAGTTCAACCTCGACCTTGACCCAGGGTCTAGATTTCAGGGTCCCACAGTTTCCAAATGTTGGTCTTTAAAAAAGTTAAATCCCGCTTTCGGGTCGGCTATTTCGGGTTCCGAAGTGATGATTCCTAAATTATATTTAATATAGGTCCTCTCCTAGGGGTAAAGTATTTAATGGGAATTTAATTATCCTATGTCAGCCTCCTTAGAAGATTGTGCCCTAATTTCATATAAAAGGGAGCCTTTCTCCTCTCATTTTCTCTAAGTCCTCTATTGAAGCCTAAGCATCATCAAGCAATTGAGAAGCATTATCAAGTGAAGTTCAAGAAAGAAATCAAGAAATATTTGAATCAAGGATTCATCCATCATCAATCATTCAAGTATTCATTTTCATCAAAGAGATCCATGGGAGGCCATTGAAGGATTCAAGCTACATAGTGCCCTTTTGGTGATCTCTCCATCCATCTTCTTCCAAGCCTCTTCATACTCAAGAACCCATTCAAGATTTGATGTTGGAGATCTATAATCAATTGATTGAAGACATCCTACATTATAAATTCTAGATCCATTGGTGAATACATACTTGTGGACTCAAGGATTCGAATCCTCGACAAGGACTTTTACAAGCAAGGTGAATTTATGCATTTACTTTTTTTACTTCTGCAATTTCTATTATATATTTAAGGTTAATTCCAAAGCTAGGGTTTGACCAAGGCAAACCCCTCCCCCCCAAAAAACAAATCTCTTTTTTTTGTAGGTACAGGTTCAGGATTGAAGATTTGAACTCAGATTTGGATACCCTTTTCAGCGAAATATCAGGATCCGCGAATAGATTTTTTGTCGGACCTGTGCAGGTCAGGGTCGAGATTATTGGGTCAGGGGTGAGATTAGTGGGTCAAGGTCAACTTTTTTCTTAAGATAGTGTTGGATCGGAAAAATATTTCTTAGTTTTGTTCGTCTCTGCATTCCGGTTCTGGATCATACTTTAGATTTTCCAGAAACATAGTACAGACCCCAGAAAATAGCATTCTTCAGATCTTCAATTCTTTAAGGTTGGTACTTCCTTTCATCCTTTTCAATTATTGTTATATATCATATCTCCTTAATCATAAAATAGAATTTAAGATCTTCTTCCTTACTCTCATTTCCAAATGGTTGATTCACTTGTGCATTGATCCTTCTTTAGGGTTAATCAATTTGGATCTTTCATTTGTGCATTTGGGGATAAAAGAGGAACATCTTATCTTCCTTCCCCCTATATACTCAATCATAATAATCCAACACATAACATATATAAAAATAAAACAAATCAAATGTAAAGGTTAAGGAAATACAACACCCCTAAATAAAAACAATTCAATTTTCTTCCTTTACAGTGATATTCACCTGATCCAAGCTATCATCAACACACCTCACTCGAGCTTGGCTAGATATAAAATAGAACTTTGGTTCACGTATTTCTTATATACCGATTGGAAGGATTAGCGGTTTAAGGTCGTTCTCTGAGGAAGAAGTGCATTCCCCAGATAGGCATTTCTAAAAAATTATAAAGGTTTTTAATCTAACATATTTGTGTCAGGGCACCAATGACCCAAGACACGGGTTAATCGATTAAACCCTAAAATTTCAAGTGTGAACTAAGCTAATTATTCATACAAGCACGAATGTTCAATTTTAAGCCCAAAGTAGATGATGATTTTCTTGTTCAATTTTAATGCACCAAATTGAAATATTTTTTTCCTTTGTTCAATTCTTAACCACCATGTCAATTTTAAGCACCAAATTGGAAAATTGAGGTTCAAGATGTTTGCATGCAATGTTTGTTTTAAGCACCAAAAACACAAATGAATGAATTTTAGGTTGCTTTGTTAACTATTTCCTTGCCACAAGCTATCAAAACAATGATTAGTACCGAAAACCTCTAATCAACAATTGAAGAATATCCAGCAACTTTGGGATTGTTAGGATTGTTAAGGCTAATGGTAACTTGGTACTTTGTTGTGAAATGTTTGATAGAATCAAGATACCCGTTGTAAGCGTTGCTTTGATCTTCTGTTGTGATTGCCAAGATGGATCTTTGTTGCAAGTGGTAGTTAGCGGTCCTTCTTATGGCATCTCTTAGTGATCTAGCACTCGGGATGCATCTGATTATCCTCTTGGTCATTATTCATTGGTCAATCCTGCACAGAAATCAAGAAAACAATCAGATTTTATTAGAAAAAATAGTGAATTTGATTCAAATATGTAGTGCATCTGTCGATTGCAGAAAATTTCTAACAATTGCGACAAAGTTTTGTCATAAGCAGCTAAATTTTCTTGATTGCAGTTAAGTACTTTTTGTTGTGGCAAGATGCAGGTGATTGCGGTACGGATCAGTCAATTGCGGTAAAATTTTCTCAATTGTAGAAAATGATATCAATTGCGGCACAGATCGGTCAATTGTGGCACAGTGCAAAAAACAAAGAATCGAATAACGATAGAAAAGAATTGTGAAACCCTCAAATCAATTGCAGCATTAAAGCAGTCGATTGTGGCAGATTTTCATCAATTGCGATAAAATACCAGTGATTGTGAAATTACAATTATATATAAAAAAACATAAAAAGGAAAATTTGTAGTCGTACGGCCAAGGCCAAAAAGTCTTGTCTGTCATCTACAATTGATATTTGGGCTATTTGATTCATGCCGGGTACACCATAATGTGTAGGCTCAATCCTGTTCCACAATCTCGAATTAACGAGGGGTTAGTAGCACCGATTTTCAATGGGAGAAATCAATCAATTACTACTAAGAATAAAACTATGAACAATAAAATTACAAGCAATTAAGGAGGAATACAAACGACTGCAAACCAACAAAGCTCAAATTTTCTATTGTCTCTCTCTACTCCTTCTGAAATGTTGTGTGCGGTGCTCAATATTGGTATCGATAGCATCAATGACTTGGGAGTGTCAAGAATATGATATTGAATGTGTGATCGCAAGAAGGCTTGATGCTTGAACGAATCTGACAGAGTAATGGCGCACGAAAGCTTGAAATCCTAGATCCTCCAAATGGTTATGAAGGGTTGATTATATAGAATATGGAAAATGATTTGAATGGTTGAGATCAATCCCAGAGATTAGAGAATGAATGGTTCAGATCAAAGGGAACTAGAGAAGCCATCAATAAACTCCACCTCCTCAACTTGGAGAGAGGAGATAAAGTTTGGTTAACTGAACAGTTGATTATGAGTTACCTTTTGAACTGAAGAGGTAATTTGGAGTTACCTTTTTGAACTGAAGAGGTAGGTGGAGTAATTCATGCAATCAGAGACCTGAACAAGAGTTCTCTTTTTTTAAACTAAATAAAGGATTTAATTGAATATTTAATTCATTTTTGTAATTAAAGTATTCAAAATGTGACATAATTGAATTCTTTTTGGTTTAGAATTGAATTATTGAACGAAATTAAATTAATTTAATTAGAAGAATTAATTAATAAGTTTAAATATTTAAATTTAAACTTTAGGAAATTGAATTTAATTAATTAAATGAAGATTAATCAATTAATGTTAATTAATTAAATAAATAAATTATTTAATTAATTTTGTGGATATGATTAGATAATTCGGAGAATGAAATTAGAAGAAAATAGATGATTAAATAATGATTAAAAAACCATTAATTAATATATGAAAATTAGTGTTTTAATTTAAGGTCGCAAGTATGTCCATTTTAGGGTGTCTTCAGGTACTTAGACTCAAGTCATCAAATTTGAATCACTTCCTTTTGTTTTCTTTGTCTGCAAAAATTAGACCATTGGGTGAAAAAATGTCCTTCGAAAGCCTCATCCTATATGAAAATAGTTTGGAAGGAGAAACATAGGGAGGGAATTACCATGGGTTAGGCCTCTGAATCGATCAATATGAATAGGCCATGTGAATCTGATCAATGATCCTTGAAGGTGAGAACAGCCCCAGGATGTCATCGACAATACTCATCAACTGAGCTATGATGCAAAGATTCAGCCTCCAGCAATTGCAGAGGAACCCTCAGGGGTGGTTTTGGATTATAGTAATGAAAAAAGAGAGAAGCCTTCTGAAATGATCCCTCCTAATCTTCTAGAGTAGACAAAACTAGTAGTGGATTTGAATAAGGTGGATTCACCTTCCTCCCCCTAGGTGTTTCCAATGTTGATCATGTAGTAAGAAAGAATGATGCTCTTCCAAGGACCACCTTTATTCTTGAGGACTCAGGGGTTGAAAACTTGTGGTCTGATCAAGAGGATGGCTCACTTTTCCTCTCGGTATCTACTAGGAGAAATAAATGAATGATCTTAGTTGGAGTTGTCACTTGTAATAAGTTTAAGGCTAATTGTGGACCTACCAAATCAATGGGTAGAAAACAAGAAATCAAGTGGCTAGATGGCCTACCAAATTAGGTGGCTAGATTAAAAAAATAAATTGGCATTCCCTTGCTTCTTTATGATCTCAATACCCTAATGACAACTAGCTAGTTATAGGATATTTCAATACCCCTCTTAAAGAGGAAGATAATTTTGGGATCACTAATGTTTCATAGGATAACAGTTATGATCTCAGGAACTTTATCCCCAATCATGTTTTGATGGATCTTGACCTTGTGAGAGCTTATTTCACTTGGTCAAATAGAAGGGCTAGTAATGATTTGATTCAAGCTAAGCTAGAAGGGATCTCATTTCTTCAAATTATATTTTGATGTACTCTTGCTCTCTTACTACCCTGTCAAGAATGGGGTTTGCCCATTTTCCCATCAGCTAAATGGTGACTACTAATGCTATTAGAAACAAATTCCCTTTTAGGTTTGAGAAAATGTGGCTTCTTCACCTTTAATTTAAAGATAAACTATGTAAATGGTGGAATGTCGCGTTCAAGGTACAACAATGTTCATAATTGCTAAGATATTGGCCCATGTGAAAGCTAAGGTGAGAAAATGGAATAGGAATTATTTTGGCCATATATTTTCTCATAAATCCCCACTTGAGTTATGATTAAAGTACATTCAATCCAAAATTCAAGTTGAGGGTTATTGCAATGACTATCTTACTCAAGAAAATAACATTTTGACCCAATTGCATGATATAATTTCTAAGGAGAAGTAATTTTGGAGACAAAGATCTCGTGCTCTTTTGCTAGAAAACAGATTCAGGAACTCCAAGTATTTTCATTTGTCTACTCTTAAGTGTAGATATTATAACACAATCAACCATATCTTGAGGAATGGTACTCGCATTGAAAAGGAGGAAGATATCATGCACAAAGTTGTTATTTTTTCATCTAAACTTCTTTTAAATAATGATGTCTCTCCGGGTATTCATAGCCAAACAGAGCTTCTTGATATTATCTCTTGAATTATCATTGAGGATATCAATAATAAGATCACTACACTTCCCTCAAGAGAGGAGATAAAAAAAAAAATTTGTTTTTTTCATTTGAAGGGAATAACACCCCAGGCTTGGATGGCTTCCCCATGTTCTTCTTTTGGACCTTTTGGGATATTATTATGGAGGATGTTTCCAGAAGTATTAAAGATTTCTTTGGATGTAGAAGATTGTTAAAGGAATTAAATTCAAATTTTCTAGTATTGATTCCAAAGTCTTCGGATGTGAATTATTTTGCTAACTTTAGACCTATTAGTATTTGAAACTCTTTCTACAAGATCATCTCTAAAGTGTTGGCCAACAAAATCCATTCCATTCTCCCAAGGTCAATATCCAATCAACAAAAAGGCTTTATTTTGGGCCATCAGATTCTTGATTCTATTGTTACAATTCATGAGAATATTTATTCCTTGAGTATGAACAAGAAGCAAGGCTTCTTGTTAAAGCTTGATCTTATGAAGGTGTACAATAGAGTTAATCAGTCTTTCCTTCTTAAAGTTCTCAAGTCCTTCATTTTTGGAGCTAAGTTTATTCATCTAGTTTGGGAGATGGTTTCTATGACCAAAATTTTAGTTCTTATCAATGGCTCTCCTTCTTGTTCCTTCAATCGTTCCTATGGGATTCACAAAGGGGATCCCATTGCCCCTCTATTATTCATAATCATGGAAAACATCGTGGGTAGATCTCTTCAACATATGGTTAACAAAGATGAGTTGAAAGGTCTCAAACCTTCCTCTAATCTTTTGGTCTTCTCTCATCAACAATGTGTTGATGATATTATGATTCTTGGGGAGTCCTCTATCTTGGAAGCTAAAAATTTGAAGCAAGCCCTCTCAACTTGTCAGGATGTCTTTGTTCAAAATATCAATATGAAAAAAAGTGTTCTTTTCTTCTTTAATACCCCTGAAATAAGATAGCTAAGAATTGCTCAGGTTTAAGGATGCACAATCGATTCTCTTCCATCTACATATCTTTGTTTCCCTTTGGGTCTTAAGGTTCTAGAGGGATTTTGGATTAAACTTATTAGCAAATCAACTCTAAATTGGCAGAATTAAAGGGGGCTTTTCTTAGCCATGTCGAGAAGGTGCGGTTATTGAAAGCTTCTCTTCAGAATCTCCCTATTTATTCTCTTAGCTTATTCAGAATCCCTCTAAATATGTTGAGGCCATTGAAAGAATTTAGAAAAGATTTCTATGGTCTGGTATGAAGGATAGGAAGAGGATGGCTCTGGTTTCTTGCACTAGTAGAATTTGACAAATATATGACTAGGTGAATAAAACTTTTAGTCATGTGACTAAAAATGACTAAATTATACTATTTTTTTACAATTCACAAGTATGAATGACTAAATAAATGATTAATTTAGAAATCACAACTAAATAATTGGTCAGACAAATAAGAATGACTAAATAGATGACTATTGCTCCTCTATTCTTTTTTCTTTTGAATTTGATCATAATCCATCGAGCTTAAGCCCCCTCATGGGACGCCTACCTAAGTGGCCCATTTGGCCGCCCAGATTGCTTGGTACACTAAAACTACCTATTGCATGGAAGGCATTGCCTCTCGGTGCAGTCTTAAGGCCTTCACATATTTTATAAAAAAAATTAACATTTACATTATTTAACTTTTATTACTCATTATGTTAATGAATTATTAATGTTTTTAACTATTATTTGAAGCCAGTTTGATTTCCCTATTGTGTTAGCATGTCAAATGTATCAAAGAGCGATTGTGGTCAATTTCACTAATAAAATATGATTTAAACAATCTAGATGCATTTTGAGGGCTATCTTGTAGACACTTTCATTTCAAAAGGTCAAGTAGTTATTTCTAGAAGCAATTAGATTCATTTTATAGGGATTTTAGAAATGTAATTGGTCGAGTCTACAAAAATGAAGATTTTTCCCTTAAGAAAAGAACATTTTTCCCTAAAAATGAAGATTGATTCACTTCTATCATCATTGATATATACTCGACCATCTTAATAATTGGAAATAGAAATAACAATGATCACTTTTGGTATGTGAAAAGTTTCTCTTTTAGGCTTTATGTTAATTATTTTTTAAAAGTAAAATTATTTAATAATCTATGAAATCAATTACATGTTGATCATTTTTATAGATGTTATCTTTTTATACATGTTTGAACTCTACTAATTTTAGGAGCACACCATGCTTATCTTAATTTTCACAACATATATTAAAATGACAATGCAGATAAATGATTTTTTTTTCTCTAAAAATGAAGATTAATTTTCACATGCCTTCCATGCAATAGTTTTTTTTGGTGTATTTTAGCAATAGGTATTTTTGGTTCCTTTGTGGGGTTGTGTATGAGTTTGGAGGGTTTTTTTGTAAAACATTGTGATTGCACATTGGAGGTAATTTTAGGCAATTAATTTTTGGCGTAAAACATTGTGATTGCATGTTGGATGGAATTTTAGGCAATTTGGTGTTCAGCTCAAATTTTCTCATGTTTCAAAGAAAGACTCCATCAATTACTTTTGCAACCTCCTTCATTATAGAATTAGGTTATGAATTAGTGCTTCACTTATGTTCAATAATTGAAGTTTAGATATTCTTTACTTTTAACACAAAGACCTTTGTTCAAAATGTGAGTATTTTCATTATTTTTATAAAGATATTTGTTATTGTCCTTGTGGATGCCATTTCTGTAATATTTAGTGGCATTTTTGGTTGTATCAACTATACAAAGAAGGGTTTGGATTGATTTGTGATATTATTTTTGCTAATTGTGTCGTCATTACTTCTAGTCTCATACACTTAGCATTGTTGATATTTCATTTTCACACCATTGTTTTATGCTCTTTCTTCTCTACCAAGCTTTGTTGACTGCACTTATATTTCTCTTTGAGATCATTTCTCTCTTCATGACTTTCACACATGCAGGGCACTACATCACTATTTTTTGGTTTGTGAAAATCATTGATTGCATAAAAGTGACCTTAATATTTCTCTCTTCATTATCTTTGAGGCATTATTGTCATTTTTTTGCAATAAAAATAATTGTTCTTTCTCACTTTCACAACAAAAATTACTCTTCTTCATCTTTATTTGTTCCTCACCTATCTGTGATCTTTGATATCATTATTATCCTTGTACATACCTCTGCCTCTAGAAGTAGTGAGTACCTCTTGAAATCAACAAAAATAAGTCACTACCATGGAGATGAACCCTCTTCAAGAACAAATGTTATACTTTTAAGCATTGATGTCGTCAACAAAAACATACCATTTCCAACATGTTCTTCATTTGGATTGCATACCTGGAATGTTACCTTTCCATGTCTTACTATTAATACATTTAAATATGCTCCTTATCTCTTATTGTCTTTGGGTCTGGAGGTTGGTCTATTCTTTGATTTTCTTATGATAGTGTCTTTTACTTACTCTTTGATGACCCGACCATCACTAACCTTTAGCACTTGTTTTTTGGACACATTAGATAGCACTTTCTTCATAATTGCCCCTACATACAATATCACTTCAATAACATTGTATCATGCACTCTTCTTGCTATTTGTGATAAACCTATCCATATCATCTCTCGTAGCATTGACTGCATTATCATTATTCTTCTTCAAAAGATGAATGTTCTCTGAATGATCTAGTATTCATTAATTGAATGAAGTCTTTATAAAAGTGTATATATCTTTAGCAACATCCATTATCATTGTTTTTCATATTCTTGATAGTGTTGAATGCTTTGTTAGCAACTCCTTCATTTACTTTCTCAATCATGGAAATGAATGTCGCTTTTTCATGGAACAATTTGATGTTCATAAGGATGTCTTATCATTATATTTTTCACTTATCATTCTTTAAATAGAATTGTGATTGTTGTTTGAACCACTACTTCAAACTTGAAATACTTTAGTGTTTGATAATTTCTCGAAGATACCTTAAAGTTGTTTTGACAGTCACAAATGCCAAGTTTCAAGATGGGTTGAAAATTGAATTGTCATACTTGTTGTCACTATTTTGGGTGCATACTCATAGTCTTATACATCATTGCATTAGGCCATTGAAAACACTATCAAAAGTTCTATCACTGCATAAGGCATCACAAAAGATCTATGCCTCACAACACAAGCACACCCTCGGGCTTATTTTCTTCAATAGTTTTAGTCGGTTTAAGAGATAACTTGATAATGCCCATTTGAGTATCTCACTCTTGTGAGGTTCTCTTTCTTGTGATGTGTCACCATTGGGAACTTTGTGACTTTCTTCTTGATAAGTCACATTGGCATGACCAAGTTGTTATGTATAGACCTAAATTGGAAAGTTGATTTACCACAACCAGTAATTATGTCTTTTGACATTCCATAGTCCTCTTAGAAGACCAAGATCTATTTGTATTTGGTTAACATCTTTCTTTCATCCAAACCCATAGGAAATTTGTATCTGATAAATGTGAAGTTTCAGATATTTTGAAATAGACATACCGAAAAGATCCTTGCTTTGTTGCAAAGATTGAGATCATAAGCTTTATTTTCAGCACAATATCATTCCCTTCCATTTGAATAATTTGGAACTTGTTAGGTTTTTTACCAAAAACTTTGATGTTATTTTGATAGTTAGAAGATACCAGAAAAATGAGGCTAAGTGAATTGAAAAAAAACACACAATGCAAAAGAACAATTCTTAAAAAGTGTTCATGTACATTAGTTTATTAAGTAGTTTTTAGTTGTGAATTGCTTTGGGACTTGAAGAACTTAAAATTTGACCACGTTTTTAAGAACATGGGGAAATAATTAAAAGTGAAAAATAATTTTCTTGAAGTAGGTTTCTAGATGATTGAGAAATTTTATTCAAAGTTTAGGTGCAAAGGGGTTGATTGCAATTTGCAGATAGTCACTTGCTAGCAATTTGAAGGATCAGTTACATTTCCCTCTGAGAATTTCTTTGAACTTTGGAAATGGTCACTAAAATCTTCAAGGTAGCATAGAACCTCAAAGAATATTCAAACCTTAGGTGGAGCCACACTGAGAGTCTAAGAATAACCAAACATCTTGAAGGGCATCAATCAAACCTTAAGGGATCATTTTCAAAATTTATCAAGGTGACTTTTCCTTGTAACAATCACATTTCTCGCTATAAACATTGACTTGATCAAGCTTTATTGTTTAAGGTTTTATCATTATAAGGGAGAGCATCAAGGAAATTAGTAATGATATTATTCTTTTCTTCCAAGGTATCTTCATGAGGAAGACAATCCTTAGGAAGGGGATTAGGTATTTCTACTAATGCTTCATCACTAAAAAGGAATATTAAGAAATGTATTTATAATGTCCTCCTCTTGCTCCAAAATATCCTCATAAACAAGGGACATTCTAGGATAAGGATCAATAGCACACATAAATGTGTCATATCTAGAGGGAGTATAAAAAAATGTCAACCAAAACTTCATCATTTTTTTCAAGGTTGCCTCATAAGGAAGAGAGTAATCAATGTCATTATCTAATGGTTCATCCCAAATAGGGGATTCATCAATGGTAGGAATAAGGCACACTTTAGGAGAGGAATAATAATGACCCACTAAAGCTTCATCCCTAAAGGGAAAGGGATTGGAATGAAAGAATGAAAGCATGGTAAAATATCCTTATCTCACACCAAAACATCTTCATGAGGGAGACACATTTTAGGAGAAGGATCAACATAATCCTTCAATATCTCATCCTTAGGAGGTAGATTCTTTGAAGAAATGTTAATAAGATCTTCTTGTACTAAAATGTTCTCATGGGTGGGATCAATTTTGGGTGAGGGAATATCATGAATATGGATGAAATGAAGAACTAAGCTATCATCATATGCATGAAAAGAAACATCCTAAAATTCTTGAAAGAAGCTTGAAATTGAACTACCAAATGAAGATAACAACTCCACTCATAGAATACAAGTACAAATATGTACAATGAGGCATGGAATGAAATATTTTTTTATTTTTTATTTTTTGAAACAAGCAAAAATGAGGATATGTTAGGATGAAATAGATCTAAATTTTAAATGCAAAGATATAATGTAAAATTTTGACTAATGCAATGCATAAAAGAATATCTAAATTTCTAAATGCATGCAAAGAGGATCCAACTACCAAGATCAAAAGTATGTAAGAAAAGAGTGGGATCACCAAAATGTACAATAGAAAAGGGGATCACCTAATAGGGTCTAAGTTTTCCCCACTTTATAAGGTGAATTGGAATATGAATCCTCCTTAAGTCAAATTGGATCAACACCACTAGATGAGAGAGAGTGATGTTAATGTCAGATTTGGGTCTTAGGGGTTTCTATTCCTTTTGTGCTTAGAATTGGGAAGAAGATGAATGTATAAGGGTTGCAAACCACCTAAATTTGTAAATGAAAATGCTAGAGAGGGATAAAAACATGAATTGAATGCACCTAGAAATGAAATAGGAATGATGAATATTCATATTTGAATATCTCACTGTCGGAATCTCAGAATCAGCTTTAATTACAGATCTAGCACCTAAAAACTGTGACTTGTCTGCTTGTCAAATTTCACTAATTTTTTGAGAGTGCAGAATGGATGGAAAGGTGCAGAATGTTTGGAACGTTCTGCACCTGCTGATTTTGTCCCAGATTTGACAAGGATCTGTGTTAGGGTCTGCAAAGCTCATATCTTTAGTTGTAGCTTCATTACCTATTCCTACACGCATAAAAAATGGGGGAAAGGTTGTATAAAGGGGATTTCCTTGGTCAACCCCCTATTTATGAATCAACCTTGACATATGAAATGAAAAGCACGAATTGTAAAGCATATAGTAAACACAAATTCTTAGAACTGTGTTAATGTGCTTACCCTCATGGATGGATGGATGTATGGATGTATCACTCAAATCCATGAAGAATGCTTGTTATATATGCTTGATTTGTAGTTATTGACCTTGTAGAAGAGATTGGGGATCAATAATGCCTTCACATTTGCATAGATCTAATGAAGCCACTCCTAGATCTTGTTTTTCTTGAGTTGCTTGTTCACACTTTCAAGGAGAAAGAAGAATGTTGGAGAAAGAGAAATATTATTTGCTTATTGATATCTCCACTAAGACACCAACATGGGATATAAAATCTAACTATGACTTGAAGAATATTTCCTTGATGAGATGGAAGAAGAAGAATGCCTTGGCTTTAGATCTTGAAATCGCATAGCTTGCTTGAATGCTCTTGAATCACAATAATTTCCTTAGGAAGATTATTTCTTCCATATGATACAAGATTGCTTACACTCTATATATGGATCTAAAATGAGGATAGATATAGGTTTTATATACTTTTTCTCTAATTTCGAGATTCAAAATTTGGCTAGGCTGACCACCAAAGAAGGAAAAGATTAAAAAACCTGATATCAGGCTTTGGGCCCAATTTGGGATAGAATCACGAGGTACACAATGCCTAAAAATTTGTTTACCTAAGGACACAACATTTTAGACAGTGTGCAACCTAGGATTTTGTCTAAAATTGGGCAAGGGACATTGGGATGACAAGTAGAGGCCCCAGTTTGATTACAGGTTGTCGGGATCAAGCAAAACATGAAAAATGACCTTGAAATCACCAAAGAGGGACTATAGGTCCTTATTCTAGAGAAACCAATAATGGGTGCTAACTTCTTAGAATAGTACAATAAGATGTTGGCATAGTGGTATAAGCCCTTGGGCTTACAATTATTATGAACATATGATAGAATTGCAGACTATGAGAGATGAAGAGGTAACAAACATAGATGAAGTGGCACCAAACATAGATGAAGAGGCATAAATGTTTAACAAAGGGTTTTAAGTTGATATAATGTTGAATGGGCGTCTAAACTATGATTAGGCTAAGTCAATGGAGGATGCTTTAAAGCATGTGTATGCTAATTGCAAGTTAAGTCATTTGACAACAATCCTTCAAATCCTTAACTTGCAAGTAGTGCATGGTTGAACAAATGCGAGTGTAGATTAGTTATTGTAATTATTAGGTTCACTATTACTAGCTGACTCCACAATGCCAAAAATGAAATCGATATAAAAAGAAAATTAGTAAGCTTGTCTTGGGGTATGAAAATAACCACACTGTGTGAATGTTTGTGTATTATTTCACAAAATCCTTGCAATTGAGAGTGAATGTCTGAAATTTCATGAAGTGGGGTATAGAGAAGGGTTGAAATCAGTTGTATAGAGAAGGTTCTTCACCACTTTTTGATAATCCCATGATTACTCTAAAAGTATAGGTGCAGAGACATTCCTGGACTTATATAGTGGCATGCACAAAATAAGAGCACTGATGGAAAGCAATGACATGTGCCTGATTCTAAGACATGGATGGAATTTGATAACAAATGGCCTAATTTTTCTAAAGATCCTTGTAATGTAAGCTTGGGTTTTGATCTAGATGGGGTGAATCCATTCTGAAATCAAAGTACTAAATGTTTAACTTGGTTGGTATTTCTAATAAATTATAACTTGCCTCCATGGTTAGCAACTAAACCATTTTTCTTAATGTTATCATTGATTATACCAGTAAAGAAAAGTTTGATGTTGGATACAATAGATTCTTATCTAGAGTCATTATATGATGAGATAATAGAATTGTGGAAAGGAATTGAAGCAATTCAATCATTAAGGGATGGTCATTCAATCAAATTTACTTTAAGAGCTTCCTTATTGTTTAGGATTCATTATCTTCTGGCATATGGCACATTGTCTGGTCTCTCTATTTATGGATACCATGGATGTCCTGCTTGCAACTATAAGGATTTTGTGAGGCACTCAAGAAGTTTGCGTAAGTGTATTTATTGTGGACATCATTCTTACCTTAAAATGGATAATCCATATTATTGACAAAAAAACATGTTTCAATAGTCAAGAAGAGAATCATGAAGCGCCAGTGCTAATAAAAGGTGATTACATTGTTGAGAATGGACAAAAAGAATGGCATTTATTGAAAATGATGGGGTTGCCGGAAGTAGATATCCATGTAATGAAAGTGGTGTAAAATGATTGTGCATATTGTATAAGTTTCCATACTCTAAGGATATAGCCATTACGCATACTGTTGACTTTATGCATACTGAGAAAAATATAGCCAATTCTATTATAGAAATGCTTTTTGGTGCTTCTGATACTATTTCATCATGTGAAGGCTTTCGAGAAATAAAGATTGGTCGAAATCTTTGGGTTGAAAAATATGATAATGAAAAATATAGAAAACCAAATGCTCCTTATGTTTGGACAAAGGAACAACGTGCATAATTCTTGCAGTTGATGTCTCATACTTGCTTTCCCATTGGATATGTAAGTAGCAGCATTAGAAGCCAAACTAACATATATTAAAGAGAATGAGTTTACATGTATTAGATCCTTCTAACTTTGATAATTTGAGGGAGGAGTTTGTTGAAGTCCTTCGTCTATTGGAACTGGAATTTCCAACAGCAATCTTTAAAAAAATTATGCATCTTTCTTTACATCTAGAATATGAACTAGAGCATTGTGGCCTGATAAGAACGAGATGGATGTGTTGGTTCCCAAATCAACAGACTGGAAAGATCTAATAGTATGACAAACTCTATTTCAAATCATTCCAACTAACTTGGCTAACGAATGGGAATAACCAAGTTATGGTTAAACTCCCGTACTCTTTAGGCTCTGTAGGACCTAGGTGGGTAAACCTTCTCACCAATTGGTTCTTCAAGTTGACGCTTTTTATAGTAGATTGTATCTTTTATCTTCTACTTCTAATTTCTACTTCAAAGTGACATATTTGAAATAGACTGATTTGTTTACTGATTACTTGATTTCTTATAACTTCTTGGTTATTATTAGTTCTTACTCCTATTGCTACTTCTTTGATCAACTTCTACAATTAACTTGTTATTTGAATTAACTTTGCTTCTATTTATCCTCTACTGCTCCTACTGTAATTTGATTGTGTTTTGAATGTATTTTATGAAATGGACCATTGCCTTCTTCTCCTTTGGTTTATAGAGGCAACCTTCTCCCAACCCTATGTATAACTCTAAGACACCATTTTTAAACCCTCCAGCGGATAAGTCTGTCAACTATCTAACCCTCAATGTTATTTATATATTTTAACTACAATAAGTATAATTGAATTTAACCTTCCTGTGAAAGACCAATCAGAACAAGACACAACTAATTGGATTTTGTCTTAGAGGTATCTTGCTTTTTCAAACTTCTAATCAACACATACAAGCTTTCACATGTGGATTTAAGATAGCAATTATTCTCTTTGAACAATAATCAGAGGGAACTGATCCAAATAAGAGATTCTAAATAACTCAAGTAAGAAGAAAAGTACTGATTGTATTTATTGATCTCTCTGATATGTATTACATCTTGTTTTTTTAAAATCTCAATTCCCCCTCTCTATCCAATCTGTGGTCCCCTTTTATAGACACAGGGGAACACACTAAAATGGTTGCATCTTTTCACATAACAGTATGACTGTTCAATCAAAACTAAATAACTAGCCCCTAGACTAATCAACTCGCCTCATAAACACAAATAATAATTATTATCTTATACAAAAAATCTGTTCCTACACTTTGCAACTAATTTAGTCATTTGGTAGAAAAGTTATTCCCAAAAACAATATAATCTGTAGAATCATCCTAACTAATGAAGCAGTTATTCCCACATAGTTATCTTTGATAACTTTAGTTTTTTAACAACACCATATGGGATGTATAGAAGAGTCTCCAAAGTAGCACATTCAGAAATAGATTCATGTTTAAATTCCTTGAAGCCTTCTTCTTAGTTCTGAAAATCTATCCAAATTTATTATTTCTTGCACATTCTGCAATCATTTTACTTCCTTCATATGCTCCTAGAAAGAAATCTTTCTCATCTCCAATTGATATTATTCACTAGTACCTTCGATCTATACACCCAAAACCTTATGATCAACTTCTTGTCGTGCACTCCAATCTGCAGTTATGAACACTGTACTGAACCTCATTAAAATTCCTATTCACATAAATAAAAGTACAACTGCACCTAATCATCTTCGACAAATTGATTTATGCCCATTATGTTATTTGTACTCAAAGGCCTCCAACCTCTTTTGATTAAGCATATAAATATTGCATTTTCTCAAAACAAAGTCTCCTTATTGATACAAAGTTCTTTGGCTACCTTAGCTTGAACTGCACTTCAAAAGATCTTACCTTTATACTGAGAGATGCAGTGAACAGTCCCTCAGAACATCATCTGAGTCAATCTTTGTTCCCAATAATCTTTCATCGCTGTTGAAACCTTCACCGTCAAGATACAGTGGTAATTCCACCTTGGACATTCTGTTAAGTAGTTGATACTCGTTGTCATGTGTTCCCACATTTTGTATACATGTTTATCAAGCTGGTCCTCTACAGTCAATTTATTTAATTAAGGCATAATTTGAGGGCATTGACAATGGTTGTAGAAGGCAACATTACTTCTTGTAGATTGCATTTGTTTTGATAATTTCTAAAACCTTTTCAACAAATACATTGTCTGCATATCATGTGGCTACGACATTCCCTGAGATCATATTTCTGGGGTATTTAATCAAACAGTAACAGTGCCTCATCTACGTTTCCACATTGGTACACATTTGATTTTAATGCTTCCAGTTATGTATCGCACATGATCCTTGTAATCCAGTGAGATCCTATTAATCTGAGGCACTCGGTCAAACAATTCATATTGTGTTTATTTATGGAAATCGATACCCTGTTTGAAACAGTCTATCAAATAACATGTTCCATATATGCGAGGAGACCTTCAAACATTTAATCTGATGAAAGTCGTTGATGGATTTTTGTGGCTTGCTCCAAAGCTTACATTCGGCACACAACGTTTGTGAAGTGCCCTTTCAAAACAAGTGCCCTGTGACTCTACTAAGACATTATGTCAAACAGTTTGCATGCATCTCCTGCTCCATCGTTTGCATTGTCAAAACCCTTAAGGCCATTTTGTAAAGCAATTACTGTGTGTCATCACTTGATTTACATGCTTGTCTGAGAGGGCACCATGCGTGTTGTATCTGGTCAACGAGATTTACATACATTAAAATAGTCTTCATGTTTTGCGTATGATTCATATTTTGCACACCTATCTACATAGTGTGCTTCCAACTGTAATTTTCAGCCAATACCCTTATTATAGGGCTCTCTTTTCGTGCAGATTGGGAGGGTGCTATCAAAGATTTTGGCTTTTGTTCAAACCTTGTTCCAAGAGTATCTTTTTAGCGCAACTATGGAAGTCACTGGAAAAATTCATCACATTGTCTTGGAAGTCGTTAAACATTTTTAACCAAATTCATTTTGTGATATCACAAGAGGGGATATCGGTAATGTTATGTGAAATCATCCTTTAACCTTCCATACCATGATGGATACCCGTATCCGTTCCCCAACTCCTGTTTCGTGGCACCGCCGAGATGGATGCGGGTAAGGGTTTCGTCTTCGACTGTATATTTTCCATTGCACCTTCTTGAAGGTTTCCAGAAACATGTAGCATCACTTACCATTGAGATTCTCATGTGATCCCCAATAGGATAGGAATTGCGAACCCCAACTCACTGCGTGTAACTTTCATCGATAAGGCCTTTGTCTGCACACATCGAAAACTTCTTTTCGTTGTAACTCCACATTTTGTAAAGACAACTGAGATCCACATCCATTCATCGGGGAGACAAGCCCCTTCAGAAACATCTTTTAAAGCTTCAGCGATTGTATAAGTTACACCGATGATTATGCATTTCGACAGGGCATTCTCTAGTGTGCTCGATGACTATCTTGGCTTTCCCTTCATTTCATCGGGGAAACATCCCATTTCGGAAAGACTTTAAAAAATTTGTCCGACGGAGCTTCTTATTCCAATGGCTTGCTTCAATTATTCCATAAAAAAGAATTATTTGTCATCAAACATGGGGCCACCGTTTTTCACCAGGAGTTGCCTCATATTGAAAATTATTAAAATAATTTTAATTCTGTTTTTTCGTATATATAATTCTCATTTCTGTTTTTGTGTGCTAATTATAAAATTGAACGAGTTAAAATGATTCAAACCTTATTAACTTTCAGATATTTTCTTCTTAGATATCAAATATTAGTCGGGTCCTACAAAGGACCCGGCTTAAAAAAATTGAAAAAATGATCAAATTGAAAAAATTGTAAAATGATCAAATTGAAAAAATTATATTCGGAATCGCCTTGGGGAAATGATCAATCCTTATCATGAGACCATGAGAACTGAGAGACTTATAGATATCCGATCCAAAAATATACAAAAATTGATGGTTTCAAAATATTCATCCAGGATTACAAAATTTCATCTGTCAAAGTCGACCTCTGACTCTTTTCTAAAAATTCTACTGATAAACCTTAATAAACTGCTTTTGCTTTCGTTCTTTGAAAATATGTCAAATTAGTTGATGGAGCTCTGTAACTTGGCACAAGGGCACAAGGGCACATCTTCATATAAATAATCAATGGGACCCATCCAATTTATGCAATATCCATTCAGTTGAGAAATATAAATTTTTGAAGTAGGCCTCTGACCAGCTTTGTCAACCTGCAAATGAAAAATCTGCATAAATTATAATTTATTTTGGCCAAGTAAAAATACCATATGAACTCATGGGGCTTTAAGGATTTGCACAGGGATCCTTTGTACTACAAACAGTAACAGAGATCACTTGGTTTACGGTAGAAATCAACTGGATGAGGAATATTGATTTTGACAAAAGACCATTTTGACAAATTTTACAATTTGCATGCAACAAATTTATTAAACTGCATATGGATCAGGTTTTGGAGAAAAATCAAATGAGGCCATTGGGTCTTGAAAATGCACATGTGAGCTGTCTGATATGCCTATAGTAGAGGGGAACGCTCCTTATGTTACACCGATGAATAAGATGCAAATTATAACTTTTTAAAGTATGCTACTTTGTTAAACATTTCATTATTCAGATGGCAAATTGAATAAATTCCTTGTGGTTTGAACCTTTCAAAAATATCAAATGGTGGGCTAGAACTATAAAAGTTGGCCAAGATGTATAATATCATATGGAAAATATGGGGGAATGGTTGGTTTTGCACGATAGATAATAAGTTTTAAAACATTTAGTTTTAAAATATTTAGTTTTCAAATTGGCTATTTGAAATAGTTGTAACATGTCGTCTAGACCTACTACACGCCCTAAAATCGACCACTTGACAGATGCATCAAAACCTAAATCTGGAGGCGTGAATGTGAATATAAATGCATCTGTATGGAAGGTGAGGACTATTGAATAGTGAGCTCTCTTACTTATCATGGGATTTAGGAGGGCGTTTCTAGGGTTATCTCATTATGTGGAACCCAAAATTTTGCAAAAATTTTGAGCTCCAACAGGATGTATCCTATAGAACAATATATGAAGGTTTTCAAAAAAATTGTCCGTATTAGGGAAAAACCAGAAGGCATCGTGTCTGCGGGATATTCAATGCCAGAGGTCATGGGATTTGCACAGAATATATAAAAAGATTTTAAAAATTTCAATCGACATGTATGGGATAATGATGAAGATGAGAGAGTTGCAGGTGAAGTATTAGAAGTCAATGGATGTTTCTTCAAGCTATCACATCAAGAAAGAAGTGCAATACATACCTTTATTCTTTAAGGCCCCGTTTGTTTTACGGAAGTGGGGAGGAATTGGAATTGCAACTTCCCATTTTTGCCAAATTCGACGTTTGTTTCCCTAAGTTGCAATTCGGGATTCGTCGACGAAAACCGGGTTTAAACACCAAAACAGGCGGCATCATCTTCCCACCGAATAGGTGGAATTAGAAATTAAACCCCGAAGATGCATTTTTTTAAACCCCATTTGATGTGTAGTCGAGTCTATGGGGATTGTAAAGCGGAATGAGGCACGCGAATGGGGTTTTCTCTGCCGCATTTTCCACTGTTTCACCGCGAGCGAGGTTTTGTTGTCTTCGGTGTTTTCGACTGTTTCACTGCGTTTGTGATCGACTATTTTTTCAGCGCGAGGTTTCGACTGTGATCCATTTGTAAGTCAAGCTCCTTTTTCGATGCATCTCACCCACATTTCCCATGTCTGGTTGTCTACTTTTATTGTGGTATTGCAGCACCCAGGTGATCTGGGTTTCTCACGAGGTAGTTCTACAACTTGGAAGATTTATATGGGTAGTGGGTCGATGGTGGCCACCATTGATTTTGATCATAAGTATGCATAACATATAGTCCATATTTTTATTTACAAATTTACACATCTATACCTGCGCGTCGCATATACTTCTAGGGTATTTACTTGTTTCATTATTGAAGATCACGACCCTTACATATGCATCTAGGTATTTCCTAAACGAAACCAGAATGACTATTTCCTTTCATTGAAGATTTTTCCTCTGTGATCTTGACTAAAAACCTCTTTTAAAAAACAATAAGACTTATGATATTTCTTTTATCAGCATCAGGGTCCTTGAAGAAACACTGAAGATTTAGTCTTACCCACGACTAATAAATGGCCAAAATCCTTTGAAAAAAGGAAAATGCTTGACTCTTTCCGTATTTGAAGGTTCCTTTAAATGTTTTCCTTCTTGTTAATTTTTTGTGCTTTAACATTGGGTGACAGCAACTTCTATGAACTGGAAATTATGAAGGTCTCTTTTGGATTTCCTTAATTCTGGTCATTTTCTTTATTTTTCTACTTCATGAAAACACAGATTTCTTATCCTGTAACTAATAACTCTATTATAACTTGAAACAAATGCCTCAAAATAAAGACACAAAAAACTAAGGAAAACCCCTATAAAACATGAGAACCCATGAAGTTTCATTATTCAAAACTTTGTTTGAATCCTTTGCGTATTCGTTCATACTAATATATTAGAAGTTCAATACTTTTCAGTATCCTATTACTTCATTGAACCTTCAACTCAATTTTATGATGCTCAGTTATACTTTGTAAGGCACGACCCCTCATTTTATCTTCCCTATCAAATTTATCTTGGAATCTAACAAAATAAGTACATAGGCTCTACTTTCTCATATATATGACATCTCAATTTCTTAATATGGTTCTTGTTATAGTT
>MU228469.1:2786156-2823196 GCA_018584345.1 Thuja plicata | reverse complement strand
TCTAATTGCACTACTTTGTTGGGCCATATATATATTGTCATGAGGACTACAAGACTTATTTAATATCGAGCAATTCAATGACTATTTATATTTTTATGCAAACACTTGTATGTCTCAATTCCAACTCGTCCTTACAATATCATTGTGCATTCCTAATTTTATTTGGTATATAGTCTCGATGTCATATAACTTTACAATCAGCATGTCTGTTTCCATATCAAATAAAAACAAAATATGATGTATTTGTCATTTGTGAAAGATTAAATATGATATTTTATATAAATTTAAAATATAATCTAATAATTAGTAAAAATGAGATCAACATATATTTTTATGAGCATAAGCATGAAAAAATTGCAAGCAAGTGAGCTATCTTTTCCAAGTTTCATCTGCGAATATAGAAGCACATGTATGATCAGAAGCGCAATTAAAAAAAATAAAAAATAAAAAAAATAAAAAAATGGACAAAATAAATCACAATATAAATTAAACATTATTCAATATAATAATAAAAAATAAAAAATAAAAAAAATAAAAAAAATGGATAAAATCAATCACAATATAAATTAAGCATTATTCAATAATAATAAAAAATTATAAAGTCTTTGTCGAATTCCAATTCCAATTCAAAATTGTGAACCAAACGCGGAAGTTGGAACTTGTCAATTCCAATTCCAATTTCAAAATTGGCAACCAAACGCAGAAGATGGATTGACTAATCCATCTTCGAGGTCACCCAAATGGTCCAAATTATAACCCGAAGATGCAAAATCGGGATTTCAAAACCTGGTTTTGTGATAATAAGGTTTTGACTCAATTCCAATTCCGCGAAACAAACGGGGCCTAAAACACATCTTTGTTCGATAAGTGGCGCAGGTAAAAAAATTACACAATAATTTATTTACTCAATTGTATTTACACGTTTATGTTATTAGTCTTAAGTTATTTGTACGTCATTATTCTATGTATAAAATATGAAGAAGAGAATGGAACTTGGATGCAACATCGACCTCAAAGGCGCAAATGACATTATTTGATTGGAGGTGATTCTTTTCCAAAATTAGAAGAATGGATTGCTAATGCAATCACTGAAGCAAAAGAAGAAGGTCAATATATAAAAACAAATGAAAGTGAGCTTTCACAATCTCTACATTATGGGCTATGCATTTTAGTTGAATGTGGGCCTATGATAGTCATTTAAGAGTGGAAGAAAAAGACAAAGGAAAGACAAGTTGTGATTGTGTTGTTAGTGCTAAATTAATTCATGAAATTGAGAAGAGATGTTATGTTGGATTCATCCAAGAAATTATTCAAGCATAAATTTTGGTGAAAATAGTCCTATATCATTAAAATGTAAGTGGATCCGACCATCCGTAGTACAATTTGATGAGTATGGATTTGTAAATGCAAATACACAACATTTCTAATCAGAGATAGATGAGCCGTATGTTTCCCCTTTTAAAATTAACCAATCATTTCTAATTGATGATGTAAGAAGCCCGTGATGGTCATATTTCATTGAAATAGAGTCTCGTTCAAAACAAAATTTCATGGAAGTTGTCGATGAAATGCTTGATGGACAATATGTTAATTTACAAGAAACATTTAAATAAGTGGATGATGATAATGACATATTGTTTGAAGAAGAGATTTGTATTACCAGTGAGCAAATTGGGAGACAGGATGTATTGCATGTCACAAATGAGGACAAGGAAGAAAATCAAGTAGATGTAGAATGTACCACAAAGGACTAAACTCATAAAGAAAATATTTTATGCCATAAGTTTAAGAGAAAATACTAAATCTTCTATTTCATGTCTTCCATTTAACACTACATGTGCAACTTATATATCAAATATCTCGAAGAGGTCATGCCTCTTCATAATATCTTTGAGATTTAATTACAGTATTACAAAACTAACTTCATAAAACATAAATATAATCAGGCTCTAATGTGCCACATTCATTCTAGCTCTTTAGGCTCCCATTTTCTTTGATTAATGGTTGTAGATCTACTCTTGCTACATTCAAAAAAATACTCGACCTCTCCTTTTATTTCATGATAGAATTATTTGTTTTCATTGATCAATTTATAGGCAGACAGGAGTTCATCTTCTTGGAGAACTTTCATCTTTTTCTCCTCGAGGATTATCATATTTAGATTAAATTTGGAAGAGGATTCAGTAGTTGACCATGTCATTCTCATAGTTCTAAGATCACTGTCATAAGGAATTGATGATTAAATTTTACCTCCACTGCTACTATGGGTAGTTGTCACTTCCTTTGCATCTATGATACCCTATTGTGTAACTTTAAAAGTCTCCAGCTATCACTGTTACATTGAGAAGTTAAATTGTTTATACATTTCTTCATTTCTATCATGAAAGTTATCTTCTATCTATGCAATTTCTATGACGGATAATTATATCTATATCAAGTTGCTAATTTATACATTATTATTTATTTGGACATCAGGAAATGAAGAAAAATAATTTAAGGTGTAAATTAGATGATAGTGATCATAATGTTGAAGTTCTACTGACAGATTATGAGCACTTTCATGAAGAATGTGTGCCAAGAATAATGAATACTTATCACGGCTTGGTTTGACAAACAAGAAAGTTGTAAATCTACTAAGTACTATGTTATTTTTTAAATATTTTTTAATGAAATTTTATAGGCAATAGATTTATGTATATAAGACATGATATGCTATTTTTTGTTTTACAGGCAAGAAATAGAGTGCGGTGAAAATTCAGAGAAAAAACAAAAAGGAAGTAAAGATACTGTGTTACCACTTAATATAATTCAATGCTTTTATGGTTCACCTACTCATGCCACATCTGATGTGGCCAAGGAGCATGAAGTTCCATTTAATGTAAGTCATGTAAAGAGTCTACTTATATCTGATGTACCTCATACTAGTGCACCTGTTGTATCCACAAATTTTGATGGAATCGTTGGAATTGGTTCATGATGATGTTTTTGGCATTAATATTTTTTCACTGATGTCAACATTGGTTTCTATGGAGGCATAACAGACTGGTTATTACTATTATTTTATGACTAACAGAGGTGTACGGGTACTATACGGTTGATTCAGAACGAGCAAAGATGGTGATGTGTACAGTGATGTATTGTGATCTTATTCCTAAGGTCACACAGTTTGATAGTGTCTATTAAATGTGTTACACATGTTTTAGTGAAGACTGGGTACTAGACGGTGACAGTGATCTTTGACAGAGTTAGTCTCTGTGTTTTGAGTATAACTTACAAGCGATGTGGATTCAGGTTATGTGCTCTTAAGGGATGGAAAAAGACATGTTAAGAAATGTTTGTTATGGTTTTCAAGTCTTATGACTGTTGGTGATGTCATTTGTGGTGTGTGTTCTGGAGGAGACCTATTTGGGGCCGATTTCAGAGATGTAGCATGTTTTATGGATTATGATCGTGGATTATGGATCTTGGATTATATTTGATGAATTGTAATTGATGTTTACTTGTTATAGGTATCGTTTGTATCTTATCAAGGATTTAAATAATTATTTGTATATTGGGAAAGCCTAATTGGCCAACCTAATCAATTATTATAATAGGGTATATATGAGAGAGATTTTCTTTTGAAAAGTGTGTGATATATGGAAGAGGTGAATGTGATTGAAGATAGAGACAGTGAAGTGTGGAAGCTGCGAGCTTGTTTGTCTGTTGGATGTAGAGCAGAGGTTGTGATTATGTTACTTCATTGGAACTGACCAAGCAAAGACAATTGCTATCAGACAGTTCATTGGATTGTATATTTCATATATACACTTGTATTTCAAACTGTAAGTCCTAAGGGTGGCTTTAACCTTCTTTAGGCAGTGTGCCTGGGCAGTGAGCCCACTATTACTCTTGACTCCTAACAGGGTCTTTCCTTTAACGGGGATTGTATACTGTAATGCATCAATAAGCTCCTAATAGGGATACTATACTCTTAGTACATTATTTATGGGTGATAATTCCCATCGAGGTTTTACATTAAGAGGATTTCCTTGACAACAAAGGATTATGTTATTGTGTTGGTATTTACTGTGTTATCATTTGGATTAAAGTTTTGTTTATAAATTTTAATGTTTAATAATCTTTCTCACAAGTGATTCACCCCCCCCCCCCTCTTAGTTGTGTTGGTGGACTGTTATTCCTAACAGGAATTAGTGGATCAATGAGAAATATTGGTAGTTGTTTAATAGAAGATGTGTTTTCTTTTATTAAAATATGGGGATTGAGTCAAGATTTATATAGATCTATTGATAGGAGTACAAAAGAAAGAAAAATAGAAGGGAAGAATCCATTCTTGGTTGAGGTATCAAGAGATGGTGAACCCATTGGGAAAGATGTTGCAAGGTAGGCCTTTGAGTTGAGCGTAAGATGTAGGACCCATTTGGATATTTGGAAATCAAATTTTATAGTGAAAGATCCATGACATGTGGAAAGTGTTATACAAAAAATGGAAAATGCCTTTGACACTATTGGTGGACAAATCTCTAGAAAATATTACAAGCACAAGATGAGACTTCTAATGAACAATTTTAGATACAATTGCAGAAAAGAAATCATGGAGGGAAATATTGGTTAGAATCCATTCTATCTCCCAAACAGTAGGAGGCATTGATAGAAATTACGTGTTCCAAAGAATATATGGCAAAGATTAATAAAGGAAAGAGAGTAAGAGATAATGTGAGGGTTGAATATACATTTGGTCAAGGCAGGTTAGAGGCCAAAATGGACAAATTTGGAGTAAGTGTATGGTGCAGTCAAGGATGGAGGATCTAATGAAGGATTATCCAAACTCGTAGCAAATAACCATAATAGCGGAAACAACCAAATACACAGAAATATAATCAACATTAACTAATATATTATCTCAGATATCAATCACATTCAACATGTCGGGTTGTAAGGCCTTCCCGGTTATGGCCAAATAAAAAGACAGAACTCAAGATCTACTACAGATATTTTGCAAGACATACAACTCTTAATTGAGATTCTCAGATCCAACACCTTGATCTGCTCCTTCAAATCTGATGCCCAAGACTAATAACAAAGTACAACTTAAATACAAAGGCAACCAATTAGGTCGACCTACAAAATAAACATTGGAGAACCCCCCCCCCCCACCCAGATATAGGTCCACGNTTGGAGACCCCCCCCCCCCCACCCAGATATAGGTCCACGTGATCCCCAATGAGAGATCCATCATTAATGTCGCGATCAAAATTCAATGCAAAAGTCAGCCACCAGATCCAACTGCAAAATAAACAACTCGGGCAAAGGATGACCGAGCAACAGAGTGACTCGGGAAAAGAACACCCTAAGCAACAAGAAACAAAAACCCGAGTGACAGAAAATGAACTCAGAACAAGCATGCCCGAGAAACAGAGACCAACTCGAAACAAGCATGCCCGAGTGACAGAACCTGAGCAATAGAGAAATAGAGTACCTTGTCGAGCAGTCTCCAAACAAGCTAAAGAATAAAAGAAAACATATTTTTGGTTGAGCAGGATTGCCAAGGATCCTAGGATGCTCCTGTATCAGACACCCCAGGTAAAGAAGATGTCCCCATAAAGGAAATCATTCACATCTTAAGGAAATCAAAATAGGTATTCCATACTTGTTCTTAACCCATTTCTCCTCTTTCCCTTCATTCCATGTTGTCTTGACTCTATCCATTGTCCCATTCGACAAATCCATCAGTCCTGCACTTTTATCATATCTTCTGCCTGCAATTGATAGTAGCTAACACTGATCATCCTTGATACTTTTGATATTATCAGTGTTTTGATGAGCCATCTTCTCATCTGACTGACTGATCAACTTAGTATCATATGTATCTCTTTGTGTCACTAATGTCAACATATGTTGCACTATCTCCACCAAAAATGTCATATGTTTCTTAATTTTTGCAAACTCCTCAGAGGGTTCATCATTTCTCTTTTTCTCATGTTTGCCATTTTCATTCGGAAAACATTTGATAACTCCACATCCCTTAGTCCCTACTTCCTGCAAAGGTATTATTTTATGCTTGGATTCACCCTGCCTCACAACATAGGTATTTTCACGACCATCAAACATAACATGTATGTCATAATGCCAAGGTCTATCGAGAAACAGGTGACAAGCATCCATAGGCAACACATCACATAATATCACATCATAAGAAGATCCAATATTAAAATTAACAAGGCATTTCTCCTCAACCCTAACCTTAGACACATCTTGTATCCAACTAATCTGATAAGGATTAGGATGTTTTCTTCTTCCCAAATTTAACTTACTAACCATCTCTTCTGAAACAAAGTTCTCAGAACTGTCACCATCAATTATGACATTACATACCTTATCCTTGCATTTACATCTGGTTCTGAACAAATTCCTTCTCTTCACTGGTTCATTAATACATGCAGCCAACCTTCTAGTGACCATAACTTCACCTTCTTCTGTAGCATTCACAGAATTCTCCTCGGTCGTTAGGGTGAACTTCTTTTGAGGACATGACCAGGCCATATGTCCCTTCTCACCACACTGAAAACAAGTACCACTAAAATCACTTCTTCCTCTTCTTTCATACCCATGATTGTAATCCTTAGTGGTTTGACTACTACTAGATCCTACCTCGGTCTTCTTAGGATTTTCCACCACCTTATTCTCAGCAGTTGTGTCATCAGGCTTACCACCTTGGTTTCTGTTATTCTGTCTACTTTCAAACTTCTTGTTCAACTTCTCCTCAATATTGAATGTCATCTGATAAGAATCCCCTATTGTTGTCATCCAAACAGTAAGTAACTCTTCCTAAATACTAGGTCTGAGGTCGTAGATATACCTAGCAACTTTCTCCTTGTCAACTTCTGAATGTCCAGTCCTAATCAGAATCCTATAAAACTCCTCGGTATACTCTTGCACCGATCTATTTTTCTGCCTCAAACCTTTCATCTTTTTGAACATCACCAATTCATAATCCACTAGAATGAATTGCTTCTTCAGATTTTCAACCATTCTGTTCCATCTGATGATCTTGTCTTTACCTCTCCGACTTCTTTCCAATTAAACTTCTCTCCACCATATGTTTGCATGACCTTTCAGTTCTATCTTTGCAAACCGAACTCTATCAGGATCTACTAATTCTTCATACTCAAAGTATTCATCCATCTCATTAATCCAATCAATCAACTCTTCTGGCCTAAGGCTTCCAGCAAATGTAGAAACTATATCTTCCAAATCTCTTAAGTTAATCCTATTACGACCCTTTTTCCATTCATAACCCTTGATAACCTTGTAATAGGAATCAAATTTCTTTATGGTTTTTTATTCCTCCATATTTCTTATCAAATCATCATGTAATAGTGATACATGCTCATAAGAGCATGGTTTCTAGGAGGTTTTTTCCTCGCTTATATATCCTTTTGGATCAAAGTTTTTTCTAGGCTCTCCTTTAGACAAGTTGTAGCGTGCCAAATTTTTTTCACTAAATCATAATCTTTAGTACTAAGTACCATGAAGTCTCCAAAACATAGTGACCCTGTCATAATGGGTTGCTTCCCATGGGAACTAAGATTCATTAAACTAGATATAGATAATTTCTTGATGATTTATAAATATACAACTCTGTTTGGAACTGTCCTAGGGAGATTAGGGGAGTACCTTCAAATCCATATACTCGTATCATGGTATAGTCCTTAAGTGCATAAGAATCCCCCCAATTGTGAGTGAGTATGCCTCTCTCATCACACTCCTTAGTTCTGAGACACTTCTTTATTTCAGGTGTCAGTGTGTGTTCATATGGGTAACCAAGAAGTTTACACAGAGGCTTCACAAAATTTTCTTCAAAACACAAATACTGAGAAAATATATATCTACTATCCTATATTGGTATCCATAGTTGAACTGGTTGTCTGAAGCCCCATCTTTCATATTCCCTTATTCTCAAGTCATTTCTCCATAACCCTATCTCTTGTCCTAAATACAAGGACATGTGCATCAACAATGAATAGTGTTTGAAATACAAATTATTTAGATCACTCTTCATCTTCTCCAACCCAAATTCATTTTATTGGACAAGTACATGGTATGACCATTGTAGTGATATCCATAAGAGGAGGGGCTTCACTACCCAACACTTGTCCTTCTATGTAATATGTATACTTCAAATAATTATGAAACAACTCAACATCATATGGGGGCTCATCTTTGTCTTCAAACACCTAGAGAACCTTGTCATCCTATGGTCTATAGACGGGCAATATCCATCTTTTGTATATGCTCTCTAACTTGAAGTATTTTTCTCTTAACATATGGATATCAATCTGGTTCTCAAAGTCTCATTCCAAATTTAAAAAAACTAGGAAATATAATCCTTTGTTATGGGTAGAAATAGATTCCCATGGGTGTCGTTGACAATTCTTATTTGAGGGTTATAATTTTTAAGAATTGACTCCATTAAGTCTGTGTTTAGCAAAACATCAGGAACCACCAACTTCCACAAATTATACTTCCACAAGTTATTCACAAGTTCAACCTCAAATCTTCTCTTGTAATGGTACATAAATATATCATATCTCCTAAAAAATTTCCATACATCCCCCAAATTCTCATATTTATCATCTATATTACCCTCATTAGACTTGTTTCATTTTGATTTTGGTCCAAACAAAGGGAATTGATCTAATAGGTCCCGATTCAAGGTTCAACCCTCATTCTTATGCCTTTTAGGTTTAACTTCCTCACTATCCCCAGCCTATGGGAGATCTTTCCATTTACGGGCTCTAGGTTTCTTAGAAGAAGCCTCCATTATTTATGGAATAAAAACAAATTAAGAATTTTTTAGAGACCTACTTGTTCTAAGATGATTTGGGAATGGTCTCCTGCAAGTTCCTCTTGAATCTAAGCTCTAATCTGCATAGAATTCCACTTCATGGTAACAATTTAAGACAATAAATTGATCACAAAATTGTAATCTAGTGTACAAAATTTCATTCATGTATCGTTTAATGGTTGCAATGGTCATTTAATGCTAAATTTTAAATTTATAGGTTGATTGACATATATCGATCATTGTCATTATCCTTCCTTGTGCCATGTAGATTTATTCCCCATGTTCGTGTGTCAATAAAACTTCTCATCTGTTACTATGACACATTACACCATTTCCTTTTAAGTGTGGTTGATTAAAGAAGCATCATAAAATTATATCAATAATTATTTTTTACTTCTCTTATTGACAAGAAGAATGAGACCTCTAATTGATGGTGTCTTTATGTTTCATTCTCTTCATAAAAGCCCTAGTTGTGCCTCGGAAAAATGTATTTACACGTATCAAAATCCCATCATTGTGAAATATGGTATCAATATTCCCATCACTAAAACACTATGTAGTATCTTTGATGACTCTCTTTCAATGTAGTATTATATATCGTTAAAGCCTTCCTTTCTTCCTTAGACATGCATGTCTCATCGATGAGTAGATTATCGATGAAACAAATTTCAAGTATCATAAATATTTTATTTTGATGTAACTTTGGTTTTGTTGGAACCCTTCATGCAGTTGATTGAAGCCCATGTTTCTTTGAAACTTTCTTTTCAATGGAATAGTAGATAAGCTTCTTTGATGTTTGTATTTTCAATGTAACTATGCCTTTCGAGAAAACACTTCCCACTTTAGTAGATGCATCTTTCTATCTTGATACCTATTTTGTCAATAAGACCTATATAAAAATTAAATTTCAATATAACTTCCATTTTGATAGAATACTTTTTAGCTTTCTTAGATACCCCAGTTTCATCGACGAACCTGGTTTCGATAAATCTCATGTATGTCTTGCCAAAAAAGGCTCTTTTTGAGTAAACTGCAAAACCTTTCTGAGATGCGTAATGTTTTTTCACTTTAATCCTATGGTTACCTTTTGATAAGGATCTCAATACATTTCATCCAAATTATGAATTTTGACATAATATCATTTTTGATGTAGCACTTTCTATCCTTTGTAGAGACCAGAGTTACATTGATATTGACCATTTTCATTAGAGTTGTGCTCCCAGTTTCTTTGATAACTTTCTTTTGTATACAAATTAATCATTTGATGTACCCCTTTTTCATTCTATCGATTAGTGAAATTTCATCAATGCATAATATTTTAATAAGACATGAACTCTATTTTGGAAAAATACTGTCAATATTGTTACTTTCTTTGTCTCATCAGTGAAACATTGCAAAGTCCCTTAGATAACCCTTTCATTGATATAACATATCATTTCATTGAAACCCACCTTTCTTCCTTAGCTCCATATGTTTCTTTGATGAGAATTCTTTTCGATAAAATAATATCAAGTCATGTCGATATTATCATTTTGATGTAGCCTTCACTTTGTTGGAACTCCTTACACGACTAAATGAAACTCATACTACCTCGATAATTGTTTGTCGATAAGACCACTGTGGATATTATATCAAAATTTAGTTTTGGTATATATTTGGCTTGGGTAAAGTTATTCCTATCCTTACATGATGTCCCCAATTTTATCGATGAGATCATTTTCAATAAAGCTTGTGTTTTTTTGTCGAAGAGTCTGTTTATCGAGAAGATTGCATTCACCCTTGTTAGATTGATATGAGATCCCTCCAAACCTTATATTATTTTTCACTAATTTTTTTTAAAAACTTCATCAAAATCCTAAATTTGATATAGTTTTTATTTCGTTGTAGCATTTCCCAAATTTTTAGACCCCAGATTTCTATCGATATTGACATTTCCGATGAAGATGAATTCTTGTATCTTCGATGGATATCATTTCAATGTAACATAGTCCTTGAATGTTACCTATATTGCATCTTACCGACTAATGTATTTTCAATGATGCACATTTCTTTGATAAGATAGAAACTTTGTTTTGGAGAAATAACATGAACATCCTTGTTATGCTCTTTGGTTATACCCAATTTCGGCAAGATAAGATGTCTGCTCGATATTTTGTTTAATTTCAAAAAATTTGCCGCCAGTTACCAAATATGATATTAATAGTGACTTGTGATATTTTCCCTACAAAATGTAGTGTCTTAAGAGATACTATCACGAAACAATGGGAAAATCATGAAGATATAATGTCCTAAAGTAAATTAATTTTAGAGGATAAAGTTCTTATTTTTCTAGGTGCTAATAAGGATGACATGAAATTAAACAATGTTTAACCAGAAATATACTTGTGAGATATGATTGACATACTCTTGTGTGTAATATTTTTCTACATCATCAATTACATTCCTCGTTGAGAACTCAATACCGAATGTCTTCTCCAAGTAGTTTTGTGTCTTTTTGGTGCAGGAGCACCTAATGCTATGCATGCCTCCATGAGGCAACATTCTCAAAATGGTTTTGTTTTTTATATGCCTTAGTCTTAGAATAAGGTCCTATGGACCATTTTTAAATAGGTTGAATTCAATAAGTATGTAAGGAATCCATTTTGGGTCAATCGTTCAAAACTACTAGGAAATGGCAAATGTTGGCATAATGATGAAAAAAGTTATCAATATGGCTACAATCATATATAATCATGTAATAAGGTCTATTTGACCTGTTTAAACTTTTTTGTAATGGTTTTGAGTCATAGGAGGTCCTTTTAGGCTCCCTCAATAGGTTTTGCAAGAAATTGTCATTCTTGTCAAAAAGTTTTCATTCCAACTTTTCTTGTAAAATTGGCAAAGTTGTCATTTTTGGGTAGTTATGGTTTGAATGGAAGTTTTAGCCATTGGTAATGTGGAAAAACTTTTAAATACCTTATTTTCATTGACCATGGGGTCAAGGGGATGTATGTTGGTGATTTGAAGCAATAAAAATATGATTTTGTTCTTGCATTTCCAAAATTTTCACTATTACAAGAGGTTGTATGGATCCTTGGAGGTCTAAAATCTATTAGATTCGATGGGTCTTTGAATTAAATTTATAATAGTGGTGGTTTTATTAAATTTCATTATGGCTTGAGCAAGCTAGAGCAATTTTACTAGACTGCATCTAGAAGCCTTAGGTCCAAGGGTTTCATGGAATAAAACATGATTTGCAAGCTATTCCACTATTATAAAATTATGAATACTTGTGGAATGGTATGTTTCAACATGTAATTTATGAAAAAAAAGGTTGCAGGAGAAAATCTTATGTTTGGAGCAAATGCAGTGATGCCCTAGCCCAATATTCACCATGTATTGGGCCTAATTGACTGTGTACCATGAGGGTTTTGTAAAAGGTTGGTGGAAATATCATTCTAAATGGAGAAAAAAATTATTGAGACCTTTTTGTAACATGTTCAAATCATTGGAGTAAAACTTAGAAGTTGGGGATCAAACCTACATTGTGTTGCTTTGGAAAAGAGGCCTAATTAGGTCTAGGTGATGTATTACCAATCAATTATAGGGTCGGGTGTTCCAAATAAAATCTATTATTATTTTGGATATGTTTTGTAAATCCCAAAAGTCATTTTATGTTGTGAATATTCGGTCTGGGTCAAAAGTTATGATCATATTTCTCAGTAACTAGGGCTACAAGAGTCTAGGCATGTTTGTATCTAGAAAGGATAGTAGTTGGAGAAACCAGAGTCCTTGAGGGTTTTTAAGGGTCTTTAAATTATAATTTTACTTGATCTAAGGTTTTTCTGAAGTCATTTTAAAATTTTTGAAGCATTGGACCATTATTCATGTTTATAGCCTAATAGAAGCATAGTCACATTGTGAAAGAGAACTTATGTTTGTAAAGATTGAATGTGGGGTTTGAAAGAAGCCCAAAATTGATATGAATACATATGTTTCTATAGCAATAATGGATTAGAGACTCAACCTTGTATAGGTACCCTATCAAATGTTATCATTTGAGTTTAAGAAAGTAGTTTTCCCTTGCGTTATGAAATATGGTATTAATTGCTCCTTACCTCTGTATCCCCATCACGAGGTCCACATTATTCATTTCCTCTAAATATTTTGGAAGCATTAAAATTCATTTTTTGGCCCACTCATCTTGGCTTCTAAGGTCTCCCACATCATTGAAATAGGAAGCTACATTTGCCCCAATCACCTTGAACCGCCTCACAATAGGTGCTTAGTAATCGTGCCCAAAGCCTCTCTTAGGAATAGTTTATTCAATCTAAGGATCACTTCTCCCACCATGAGGTGCATTTATTTTGTCAACCTAGGGACGTATACTATAAATGGTACGGCACAGTATGTGCACTAAGTTCCTTAAAGAGTCACTCTACCTATGCTGCAGGAAAGTAAAATACATGAAAGGAATCTATACTTGGGCTGCAGGAAAGGAAACACACCTAATCCTTACTGAAATGAACACTAAAAATTGCAAACTCTACTTAAGCCTATTCTTTCAACCTAGAGCATCCACTATAACTATCCTTGCAGGTGCTGCAAGAACATTCACAAAGTACAAAGATGCAGGAAGAAACTGTAATCTTCTATCTAGAATGCTGGAAATGCAGAAATTAAATCTACTCTACTCTACTCTAATCCACCTCCCAAGTGGGCCCCCTTGGTTGGCTTCTACTAATCTATGAACATAGAATATAAACCAAAAGTTACTTCATTGTATTCCAAGAACTGATTACATGAGAATGATACGTAAAACTAAAAATGAACTTGTTGTGCAAGATACAATCAGAACATTGTATTCCAAAATCTCTGAACTTACAAAATAACGGTCTCCTCCCTATAAATAGAGGATTGACTTCATTATTCTAAAATAAAAAAAAGAACCATCTTACTGAAACTATGCCAGAGAGAAAAAATAGGAAACACAACAACCCACGACATATGCAATGAAGTCTGGGCGACCAAGTCAACATGTTGGAAGTGCGGAAGGAATATAGCAGCACTTCATTCATGCATTTCTGAAACAGTGGCTCCTCATTTGCAATAGTCGCGTCTTTTGATGCCATGATGGTTATCTGCCCATAGCTAGTCTTTATCATTCTCTTTGAATGTTGTCGACCACTCCCAAGCGGCTCCTATTTCCTGGCAGGTTAGTTACTATGCAAGTAGCTAAATCAAATTGATCTAGATATTAGAACACACATTTTGATTATTATATGAAATACTGCAACATATATATAATATTGCACAATATGACATATCTATTCTACCCATATGTTTAATGGTTCTATCTGTACTTTGACATAAGTTCAACTAATTATAAGTCCATGATTGTTCTGGTAATACTTAAAAATAGAGTATAAAGATTAATATAATAGAGACAGTAAATGGTCTTATCATCTGCCCCCTGGTAAGCTGAATGCTTGTCCTAAAGCATTACATCTTCTGGTAGTTGCTTTGAAATCTCCAACCTTTGTCCTCCCTTGCCTCTGGCTCTTGAAAGTGTAGTAAAACCCCCTTGTCTTCTCCCAGACATCCACTCTATGATCCTCCTGCAGTTGGTCAAGTCTGTCGGTATTGATGTCATACAGGGGCCAAAGGAGCATTGGTGGTTGCATGGTGAGTGGACACCAGAGTTCCTATCTAATTTTTCTTCCCAATTGCATGTATTTTGGTGCTCTTTAAATAGCTTCTTGGAGGTTGATAGGACTGTGTGGTTCAAATTTCTTCAAGGCTTCGAATAACCTACCCCATCTGCTTCCGGCACCAGCCAGGGCTCTCTGAAAGGTGAAGTAAGACAAACCGTCATACTCTGCATAGACCTTTGTTCGAATCCCAAAAAATTTATCCTTGGTTTCCTCAATTTTTTCATATGTCAAATTGAGCCAATCTCTAAGGAGTATATCTAGCTTGTTGCTCTCTACTCTTAATGGTAATGGCTCTATTTTCTCATGTTCCCTGTAGTTTTCCAGTTGTCTATCATAGTTGGTTTCATTGTGCATCCAGGACATTAATACCCTTAGGTGTACATCCCCTATATAAAGTAAAGGGTCCCACTCAGTCTCTTCTAGAATGATGAAGTTATGCATGTACAGTTCACAAAGTAGATTTTTCTGCCATGAGGGAAGGGTCTGGTAAAGGCCATAAAATTCTTGGGCTGACTTGAACTCAGAGTCTATATCTTTAATGGTCATCATTAGTTGGAACAAGAGGAACTATTCTTTCAAACAGATGATATAAACCCTAGGAGGTGGTCTACATGAAATTATTTGATCAGCCAATTTGAGGGCATGATCCATCTTTTGTTTATGTTTTGCCAATTGCTCTTTCAATTCTGCAATCTCATCTCCTTGCTTTGTTCTGATTAATAAAAAAAAGGTTTTACAAGGACCCGAAACCTTTACAAAAAAAAAAACCAGAGAGTTCAGCAGGTTTTACAAGGACCTGCAACCTAATTTAAAAGATACACAGTTTGAAAAGCATAAACATCTTTGCCAAGGCAACAGAACAGAAAGGGACAGCAACACAACATTACGAACATATAAAAAGTCCCAAAGTAAAAGCAGGAAACAACAGGGACAGCAAAAAGGGAACAAACAGGAAGACCAAAGAAAAGAAAACAGTTACATTTCTTTAACCATCTCTTCAGCTTCCAGGACCATTAGTTGCATGTTGCTAACAGAATTTTTCAGTTCCTCTGTTTCTTTGTCATCCTTTGGGCTCTTTGTCATCTCCTTGCTTTGTTATGACTTTCTTCAGTTTCTTTTTCTCTTCTCCCCATAAATTTATTGTTAAAACATACTTATTATGTAATCCAAAGAGAAGTGTCTGCAAGGTGATTGGGCCACAATCCTCTGCCTCGTTACTCTGCTTCCTTTATTCCTTCCATGAATGCTCTAAGAAACTTATTAACCAAGTTCTATTGTAGGGCACTAAGGCAGTTTCTATGTAGGCTGACTGATGGGTTACTGAGGCATTTTCCTCATTTCTATCTGGAATATCCAGATGGATTTCCTAGGGACTATTTTGGTGGACATCAGGTTTAGCTTCATAAGTTTCTATCAAATGCAGAGGAAAGTCTGGAACTGCAGACTGATTTGGGGAGTTGTCCGGAATGATTTGTACATTGGGTTGTTCATCAAATTGCAAATGAGAATCGGGTTGGCTTTCTGAGGACACTCTAGGGAGTTGTCCTCTCATTCTAAGGCTTCTTCGCACAAGGGGTTTCTTCAATCTCTACAACATTTTTCTTAATAGCTTTCTTCGGCTTCTCTGCTGCAGGAGTAGCTGTTGCAGGAACCGACTTCCTTTTCTTCCCCTTTGAAGCAATAGGGGTTTGTGGCTTGGCTGCAGGAACGGAAGTTTCTCCCTCTAATTTTCATTTTCCTTTGGTTTAGGAAGAAGTGAGTACATTACTCTCATGAGCAGGTAAAGGCATACTTTCTTGTAGATTTTTAGTTTCTTCCCCTTGGGTATCTTGTTCATCAGTTGGGTCAGTTGGTATTGCATCATCATGACCAAATTGCACATTAGGGTTAACCTGTGGTTGTAGGGCTTTATGCTGGACAAATTCTGATCATGCCATGGGAGAGGCATCCCTAAGAAATCTTTCTATTAGCAATTTAATTAGGGCATGGGGGGTGGCAGAGTTGACATTTCCTTTTTGGGTCTCCTCAGCACTAATGCATATCATATTGTACAAGAAATTGGGGAGATTTACTAGTAGATTATGCCTTACATAACTCAATAATTTAAAATGATGTGTGTGAAAATTAGAAAATATCCCTTCACATGTAAAATACCTGATAATATGCATAGCCAACTCATTATACGACAGAGTGATAGACATTCTTTTGCACCCTTGTTTGTTAATCTCTAGTTGAGGGTCGCCTGGTAGGGTGAACTGGGCCCTAACTGATCTGGAATCATGAACATTAGGGTAGTGCTCTCCAACCATTGGTAATCTAGTAAATTTTGTTATTTTCTCCTCTATTGCGACCACTATTAATCCCCATACAGTTGCTTGCCCTTCTTCAAATGTACTTGCAAAATTATCTATTGAGTCCTCATCAAATTTTGTTAACTTTAAGAAATACCCTAACCAGCCACATGCATTAAACCTTCTTACCGCTTCAACATCTGAAAGTAACACACCATGTACTACTAGCTCGTGTCTCTGTAACTAGCCTCCCATCTGTGCTTGTCAATTTTCAATTCGTTTTCTCTGTAGTAGATAAATGCCTTGTTCCTTGAATTTCAGACTACTCGTTTTTTGAAAAACTATGGCCTTCCTTCTGAATTTCTTTGTTATCCTCAGCATGAACAATGGTGATGTATTTTAACAAGAGAAATTATAGTTCTTACTGTGGTTTTCCACATAACTTAGTTATAAGTCACATCAGGTCTGACAATTAGAGATAATTTGGGAATAAAGTTACGACAGTTGTACGATATAGTAATGGACTTTAATGAGACAAAGGCAAAGTACAAATTTGAGGTGACATTAAATCTTGTAGGAGCAAATAGAAATGACATTTTAGGAATTAATACACTTCCTTCCCCCCTATGAAACATTGACAAGTGTCCACACTTGACATACTTGGCACGAGGAATGGAACTGGCTTAATGTCGTAATGATATATTTATTGCAGTACTAGATATAATCATCGAAATCTATGCGCTAAAAATGGAAAAAAATTGAAAAGATTGTACCTATCATTCGATCTTTGCACATGCCATAAAAATGTGGTGAGAGTGGAATGAAAGTGATGGTGGCTTGCGTTAGCGTACTTAGCTCTTATTAAAAGCAAAGAAAGGAAAAGTTTGATGACGTGGAAGGTGGGTGGGTGGAAGATAGAGAAATGAGATGAGTTGGAAAGAAGAAGTGGAAAGTGAATGGAGGAATGAACTTCATGTAAACACGAAGTTTTTATTATAGACATGCTCAATGGAATTCTATTGAAGAGTTGCAGGAAGAAGGTTTGCACCTTCTACTGCAGGAAGTGTTACCTGTTGCTCGTTTGAAATTTGTTGTCAGAATTGTTGCATGAAGTCTTCTTTTGTTTGAGGTTGGTGATACAACTTTAGCCGATGTCCATTGACTAATAGCTTGAAATGTACTGGATCAATTGTGGTCAACTAGATGGATCCATTCATGAAGACATGGTTTATTTCATATGTCCCCAACCATCTTGTCTGGTATTTCCTTGAATCTTGAATCGTATAGCAATGCACAATCACCAACTTGAAACTATTTGTTCTTAATATGTGAGTTGTGCCACTTTTTCCTTTGTTTCTGGACTATTTCAGTTTTCTCCAGGGAAGATTTGCGCATTTCATCCAAGGAATTGAGATGCAACAATCGCTCTTTCTATACTGTAGGAAGATCAATATTTAACTCCAATGTTGTCCACAAAGTTTTGTGTTCAAATTCAATTGGTAGTATGATTGCTTTTCCATATAACAGCTCAAATGGAGTGAACCCTGTAGTGGTTTTCCAGGTTGTTCTATACACCCAGACGGCTTCTGATAGTCTACTACTCCAGTCCTGGTGATGCAAATGAACTATTTTTGTTAAGATGGATTCTATTTCCCAATTTGTAACTTTAGCCTGTCCATTAGCCTGAGGGAGATAAGGGCTTGGATTCCGATGTCTGATATTATATTCTTTCATGAGATCTGTGATCAGAATGGAAGTGAATTGGGCACCTTGGTCAGTTACAAGTTCTCTCGGTACTCCATATCTGGTGAAAATATTCATCATACAAAAATTTTGCAAGCTTATGATCCCGGGCATGTTTCATAGCTTTTACTTCGACCCATTTGGTCAAATAATCAGTGCACACTAGGATGTAAGACTTCCCATTGGATGGAGGGTCTATTGGACCAATGAATTCCATGCCCCATTTGTCAAATGGAATTACCACCACTTGTTGATTTAGTGGCATTTCATCTGATCTAGTTGGTTGGCCCATTCTCTGATATTTGTCACATTTCCTTGTGTAGCTGGTTGCATCCTTGTGAAGTGTAGGCTAGTACTATCCAGTTGTTAAAATATTTTGGGCTGTCCTTTTTGCTACAAAGTGTCCCCCAAATGGTTCATTATAACAGGCATGGAGAATGTCATATGCCTCATCTTCTCGCACACATCTTCTCATTACTTGATCAGGTCCAGTGTAAAATAGTATGTTATCAATCCAAGAGAAATTAAAGTTTTTCTCGACAAGCAGTGTCCTATCCTTGTAAGAAAAATGTGTTGGCATTTTGTTAGTTACAAGGTAATTAGCTATGTCATCATACCACGGACTTTGGACAGCAATATGAAATAAATGCTCATCTAGAAATACATCATCTATCAGAGTAGTGTCTTCTTCAGCATGGTGAATTATGGATAGATAATCAGCTACTGCATTTGCCTTGCCAGGCTTGTCAACTATAGTAATGTCAAATTCCTGCAAAAGAAGAAGCCATCTTGCTAACCTGCCTATAATGGAAGGTTTGTTCATGAGATATTTTATTACTGCATGGTCAGTATGAACAAAAATAGGATAGCCAATTATGTAATGATGAAATTTGTTTAGAGAATAAACTACTGCTATTAATTCTTTCTCAGTCATTGTATAGTTTAACTCTGGTCCATGGAGGCTCTTGCTAATGTAGTAAATTGCATTCTCTAGGTTATTGGACTTTTTTCCTAGGACAACACCTATTGCGTAGCTTGAAGCATCTGTATGAATGTGAAATGGAAAAGTCCAATCAAGACCCCTAAGTATGGGTGCAGTTGTCAACAGTTTCTTAAGCTGCAAGAAGGATTCATTAATTTCCTTTGTCCAATTAAATTCAGCCTCTTTGGTAAGCAAAGTATATAGAGGACTAGTTATTTGACTAAAATTTTGGATAAACCTCCTATAGTAGCCAGCATGTCCTAGGAAAGACCTAACATCCTTTTGCTTTGTAGGAATAGGTAGTGTGAGAATTACCTCTATTTTTGTAGGATCTACCTGGATTCCAACTTTGGAGATAAAATGTCCCAGCACTACGCCTTCTTGCATCATCATGAAGCATTTCTCACTGTTGAGAGACAAGTTGTGTTCCTGACATCTGATTAGTACCCTTTCCAAATTCTTCAGGGCTTCCTTGAAGGTGACACCAAATGTAGTAAAGTCGTCCATATATATCTCCATGCAATCATGTGATATGTCAGCAAAGATGCTTATTACAACTCTCTGGAAAGTAGCTGGTGCATTGCATAAGCCAAATGGTAATACAAAATAAGCATATGTGCCCTAGGGGCATGTGAATGTAGTCTTCTCCTGATCTTCTGGAGCAATGTTGATCTGGTTGTAACCGCTGTATCCATCCAGAAAGGAGAAATATTTCTTACCAGCCAAAGTGTCCAAGACTTGATCAATAAAGGGTAAAGAAAAATGATCCTTCTTTGTGGCGTTATTCAACTCTTTGTAACCCAAAAATATTCTCCATTTCCCTCCTTTCTTAGGTACAATGACCAAAGGCGATACCCACTTGCTATCAGAGATTGGATAGATGAAACCAGAATCTAGTAATTTTTTTAATTCACTTTTGACTATTTCTCTCAATGTTGGATTTATCCTTATTTGAGGCTGACGGAGTGGTAAGTTGTCATCATTAATGTAGATCCTATGGGTGCAGAGTTTGGGATTCAAGCCTAGCATGTCTCCATAATCCCAAGCAAATGCTTTCTCATGCCTATGCAAAAGTTTTGTTAATAATGCCAGTTGTGGGGGTGGCAACTTGTTGTTTACATGTAGATTATGACCTGGGGAAATTTCCATAGTAGTTGTTGGCTCTACCATTGACATTTCAGGTACTGAGATTGTAGCTACTTCACATGGTAATAATTGGATAATTATCTCAGGGCTTGCTGGAAAGACATAGTCCTCATAGGTACATAGCTATAGAATAGAAATTTCGGAAACATCTTTTGCTACTATACACTCATTTGTAAGAATACTCTGTATTACATCATCTTCCTCTTGCATTTTCAGAAAAGACTGTTTATGCATCATCATAAGCTGGGCAACAGAGTTGACCTCTTCTTCCTCATCCCCTAGTTCTAGCCAAATAGGATCTCTCAAGTCTGGCTGAGGCTGGGCAGGAGGATAGAGTGCTAGCTTCTTTATTGCCTGACCATTTGAAATTGTCATACTTCCTGATCTACAACTAATTTTTGCATCACTGGTGGCTAACCAAGGTCTCCCTAAGATGACTGGATAGCCAGCAAAGTTTACTTTTGGTGATAAGATGAGAAAATTAGCAGGGTATTCCCATGAGTCTAAGGTGACTACCACATCTTCTATAAGACCATCTGGAGTGACTGTTGAACTATTAGCAAGTTGTAATATTTTTGGCGTTGTTCTCAAACCCTCTATACTTAGTATGTGCATTGTATCTTTGGTCATTACATTTATGGCTACTCCCAAATCAACTAAAGCATTTTTAACAGATTGTCCATTAATTATCAAGTCAACTATTGGACTTCCAGGGTTTGAATACTTGGGTATAACTACCTTTCCCAACATGATATCAGCAAGTTGCCCTATTACATGAATTGTTTGAGGGTCCTTCTTTTTCCTTCCAAGCTTTTTAAGGAATGTGTCCTTAATAGTTTTTCCATAGATAGGAACGTCTTTGATAGCTTGAAATAGAGGGATTTGGATGTGCATATTTTTCAGCTACTCAAGAATGTCAAATGACATTTCTTCTTGGGATATAGGCTTTTCTATGGCGATCCTTTGTGGAAAAGGAGGGTCAACTAAGGTTTTAATATCAGGTTTGCTGGATTTTTTAGTTGATTGGGTGGTATCTTGCAATGTAGCCTCTAGAAAAGGTGTTGATGCTGCAGGACTATCTACAACTTCTATGATAATAGGATGTTCAGGTGTAGGCAGAGTAGTACCGGACCTCAGATGGATATCAGATATCTCAAGTGTGTAGGCAGGGTATTGTTGTGTATCAGTGGTATACATTGGTTGTTGTTGTTGCTTGCTATTTTGATTTGGTTGCAGATGAGTAGGCAATTGGGTTTTCTTAGGATTAGGGCTAGTGGCTGCAGGAGGTGGCATTATTGCAGGGGGAGGGACTGGCAGTGGCAGTTGTGGAAAAGCAAGATTTTGGTTAGGCCACTGTGGAGGCCCCCTCCATTGGTTATTTTGCTGCCAATTTCCTTGCGGTGGTTGCCATTGATTTTATTGGTTGGGCCACTGGTTATTTTTTTGGTTAGGCCACTGGTTATTTTGCTGGTTAGGCCACTGGTTATTTTTTTGGTTAGTCCATTGGTTATTTTGCTGGTTAGGCCATTGGTTATTCCAGGCTGGCTGAGAGTACTGCAAAGGATTCTGATAGCTTTGGTTTTTCCATTGACTATTGTAAGGATTTGAAAATTGTAATGGAACTTGAGGCATACCTTGTCATGAAGCTCATGGTCGACATTGAGCAACGAAGAACACTTGCTCGTCGTCTCCTTCTATCTTCATGTACTCGGTAGAAAAATGTTGATTTTACAGGTTTGCCACCAGCTTGCATCCACAGTCTTTCTTTTGTTTATGGCAATAAGGACAGTACTCAGCTAACTGCAATTCAGCGTCTGCATGTTTCTTCTTGGAAGTCATGGTGTCAAGATGCGTAGCAACATCATTAATGATGTCTTGCTTGAAATTTGTTAGCAAATTAGATATCTCCAACTTAGAAATGCCCGAATTGCTCCCTTTAATGACTGTAGACCGATATCCTCTGCTTTTCTTTCCAGTTGATCTAGAGTAGTTGAGACAGATTTTCTTAAGGTCATCCCAAGAAGATTGGGATATGTCCCCACCATCCATGAGGTCCAATGCTTCCAAATAGTTGTCGTTCACTCCTCTTAACAAGACTAGTTTCTCTGAATCCTCTGCCAGAACATGTTGGGGATTCTTCTACATGGTGTATAAGAAATGTGAAACATATTCCTCCAAGGTTTCATCCTCCTTCTGTGACATTCTAAAAATGTTATCTCCCCTTGGGTCACTCCCCTTGCAATATTATTTGTATTTATGCAGAAAATAGAGTCTGCATCTCATCCCATGTGCCTGTTGCATTTACTCCTAAGCCCATGAACCATCGTAAGGCCGACTCCTTTAGTGTTGCTGGAAATAGTTTGAGTTTGTGGGCATTAGTGTTATAGTCAAAGCTATGATAGAGGATGTCAAACTCGAACAAAAAGGTGTCAGGATCTTCGGTTATCAGCCCATAAAACTTTGGAAGTGCAGCAGAGGGTATATTTTTGAGATTGGCATTGTTTATAAGGCTCGGTAGAGGAAATGAGAAAGTAGGTTGTGCCATTAATGGAGGTATTGGGAGTTGGAGTTGTTGTTGGAAAGGAATATTAGCCATAGGATTGTTAACAGAAGGTGTGTTTGGGTATAAATTATCAAGAAAGTTGGCCAAGATTTCAGTGAAAGGTCAAAGACCACTTATATCAAAAGGCTCTGCTCCAGTGGAAGATGCTGCAGGAAACTCAGGACTTGCGTCAAAAAAAGGCAACTCAACTTCTTCAACTTGCTCATTCAAATTCGCAGACTCTCCTGGAAGAAATCTGTCATATTCATCTCTTCTTCTTCCCCTTCGATGCATGCAAATTAATTCTTCACACTGGTGAAGCAAATTTAAAACTACAACCACTAAAAACTAGCTTAGAAATGAAAAATGACTCGGAAAGTTTCTTAGCTTGACACCATCCCCGGCGGCGGCACCAAAAATGAACTGCCTCACAATAGGTGCTTTTTTATCACGCCCAAAGCCTCTCTTAGGAATAGTTTATTCAATCTAAGGATCACTTCTCCCACCATGAGGTGCATTTAGTTTGTCAACCCAAGGACGTATACTTGAAATGGTATGGCACAGTATGTGCACTAAGTTCCTTAAAGAGTCACTCTAACTATGTTGTAGGAAAGTAAAATACATGAAAGGAATCTATACTAGGGCTACAAGAAAGGAAACACACCTACTCCTTATTGAAATGAACGCTACAAATTTCAAACTCTACTTAAGCCTATTCTTTCAACCTAGAGCATCCACTATAACTATCCTTGCAGGTGCTGCAGGAACATTCACAAAGTACTATGCTACAGGAAGAAACTATAATCTTCTATCTAGAATGCTGGAAATGCAGAAAGTAAATCTACTCTACTCTACTCTAATCCACCTCCCAAGTGGGCCCCCTTGGTCGGCTTCTGCTAGTCTATGAACACAAAATATAAACCAAAAGTTACTTCACTGTATTCCAAGAATTGATTACATGACAATGGTATGTAAAACTTAAAAATGAACTTGTTGTACAAGATACAATCAGAACATTGTATTCCAAAATCTCTGAACTTACAAAATAACAGTCTCCTCCCTATAAATAGAGGATTGACTTCATTATTCTAAAATAGAAAAGAAACCATCTAACTAAAACTACGCAAGAGAGAAAAAATAGGAAACATAACAGCCCACAACATATGCAATGAAGTTTGGGCAATCGATTCAACATGCTGGAAGTGCGTAAGGAATATAGCAATGCTTCATTCATGCATTTCTAAAATAGTGGCTCCTCATTTACAGTATCCGCGTCTTCTAATGCCATGATGGTTATCTGCCCGCAGCTAGTCTTTATCATTCTCTTTGAATGTTGTCGACCACTCCCAAGTGGCTCCTATTTCTTGGCAGGTTAGTTATCATGCAAATATATTCATGCAAGTAGCTAAATCAAATTGATCTAGATATTAGAACACACATTCTGATTATTATATGAAATACTGCAACATATATATAATATTGGCACAATATGACATATCTATTCTACCCATAGGTTTAATGGTTCTATCTGTACTTTGACATAAGTTCAACTAATTATAAGTCCATGATTGTTCTGGTAATACTTAAAAATAGAGTATAAAGATTAATATAATAGAGACAGTAAATGGTCTCATCACACCTCTTCAAACTCGCTTATCTCCATCTTGAGAACACCATACAAATCCTTGTGTTCCTTTATCATTGTCTATGCATCTGTGATGGCTTAATCATCGGGTGTCCTCGTGCCCTGAAACTCTTGCATTTTTCATTTACTCTTTTATCCAATTTCTTGTACGTGTTCCTGGATAGCATTAAAAATATTCATTTGAGCTACCCAAAATTTATGTACGCAAGTCATCATCACAACAAACCTCTTCTAATGTGACTTTTATGCTTGGAAAGGCTTTGTTGACTAATTTTTAAATGAATTACTTCTCATCTAGATTTTTTTTCTTGATGGTTAAACTACATGTAGAGTAATTTTATCGAAGCAGAACGAAAAAAAATGCCTTGTTGTGAATAGAGATGGCGATATTGATATTGATAGTGATCATGATGAACTAGTGAACAAGAATGTGTAGCACAATTGTAGTTGTGTTAGAGTTGCGGTAATAAAATAGCTATTTTTGACAAAAATTTATAGCTTTTGCATTCTTTAGTTGACTTATATTAACTTTTCATGATGATTAAACCACATGCAGAGCAATTATATGAAAGCAAAATCAAAAGGAAAAGACCTTGTCAATAGAGCTCTCTAAAAAGATACACAACTTTAGGACAATGTTGACAGTGATTATGTTGAATTCGAGGAGCATGTGCATGATATTCAAAGTAGTTGTGGTGCTGAAATTAAGGTGAGTGCTATGAAACTTTACTTTTCCTTGATTTTTAAATCCTTCATGTTTTAATGACTACTATATTCCAAATAGTGAACAAGCTTATAGAATAATGAATAGACAACTAAAACATTGAATCTAACCCGTAGAATAATCATTGTACCTATTTTGTACCCTTTTTTTTCTTTTCAATGCTTTGTTTTTATACAATGACATAGCCATTCTTCAATAATTTAAGACAATGTTTTAAATGAATCCTTACCTTCACTTCCCTTTTTCTTTGATTCTTTAAGCATATATTTTTTGTGAATTTTCTTTTCATTAATACCTTGTCCATGCTCTTACATGTTGGAAATATCTTCTTTGTTCTATTTCTAAGACATTGTTTTAAAACCTTTGGTTACTATTATTGCATACTCTTTATTATTTCAATTTCTTGTAGCACTGCCATGTCTTCTTGTCAATGGTCTTTTAAAATGACACCGTCTAAATCCTTTTATTGTTACAAACTTGTATCCCTCTTAATATATATGTAACCTTTAGTGATTTGGGATGGGAAAAAAATGCTAGAAGACAGGATGGTTGTTCCTTTTTGTCTTTTTACTTTTCCTTACATTCCTTGGTGCCATGATTATCATTCTATTTTTAACTTCATGAAATTCCACTACTACTTGTTCATTGGACATCATTCCTTACTTCTTTTTGCATACTCTTACACTATTTTCTATCAATGAAAGTCTATTTCTCTATTATTTATGTGACCTCTACATCCAATCATATTTGTTAATTCTTTACTACTACTGTGAAATCCATAGAAAAAAGACTACATTATTTCCTCAATGAATGATCTTAATGGTTGTCACGTGTTTCCTTGATACATTTTGTTCTTTGTTTTTCTTTTATATGTCATCATCGACAAGGTTATGTTGAATTTTTGGAGAACTATCCTTTGACATAGTCATTGTTGCATGTTATTTGTATTCTATCTCCAAGCTTCACAACCTCATGTTTTTAGTCTTGAGTCTAGATTAATAAGAGGGGGGAGAATCAGTAATCTACCAAATAATCCAAACTTCTCTATCTTAAAACTTAAACCAACATTCACAAGATTAACCTTAATAACAAAAAATGAAAATCATATGCATCCAAAGCCATCCAAAAAATTGACACACATGTTTATCTTGTGGAAACCCAAATAGGGAGAAAACCACAATGGGGATTAGTACCCACTAAATGATGTACTCTTCTGAAGTATGCCTTGTGAGGAGCTTAACCTTGTTAAAATTTTACAACAACACTGTTAGGTGCTACATGGTTAAGGGATTTACCTCAGGCCTATTAGAACCTTTACCCTGTTAAGAGTGTCCTTTTTAGAAGACTTTAAACACTTGAGAAAGTGTCACCTTGTTAGAGGATTTACAACAAAAGATCTTTAGGATCTAACCTGTTAAGGGATTTAACCTGCTGCAACCGTTAGGGAACAATAAAAATAATGATATGTAGAACAACACTACCTTTGCTTGATCAGATCAACTGATGCACACAATATCTTCTCAACACACTTAACTCTTCCCTGGCTTGATTGCAACATACACCTTACACTGCACTTCTTCAACACATGATCAACACTTATTAACATTCAACTTCATCCATTATATACTGAACTTTTAAGTCCACTTCCTTATTCAAACCCTAAATTAGAATTTCAAAACATCTCATGCAAATCCAATGCGCCACATAAAAAAATTAAATGCATAAAACATATTTCCAAGACCGCGTCGACTAATACAATGATTTACATAGAATGTTGTGTCAAGGAGTCAAACATGTTTTGACCAAACACAAGCTTCCTCAAGAATCTTCTCCATATCTAGGATCAAGGAATGTGATGCCAAATCATCACCTCTAATAATGAAGACACATGATCACCGATCAAATATTTATCACTTATCGCTCATGAACACAAATATTGTAACATGTTAACAACTCTGTCTCTGGTCACCAATCACCTTTCCTGCACACCAGTCACTCACATTAGTTGTGGTCGCAACTGTAGCATCTGAATATTATTGACCACCATATCCTATGACCGCACCACAAGATACAATGTATATTTGATAAGACATTCAAATCATCTATCACTTGTCATTAATTGTTCTAGCAATTGCACTATTATACTTCAACTGATCGCAACTTTCTAATAAGATCACTTCAATAGTAGCGGTCATGAATTAGACATCCAGAGATACACCCAAGTCTCCCATAAAGATAGAAACCACTAAAACTCACCGCAATCCTTCATTCATCTTGGAAACATACTAATAACACAAAGTCAACAATTGACATCAATGACAACATAATATCCGATCATCCTATAATCAAAACCAATCATTACATCATCAAACACACTTACCATCTATGCATCAAATATGCCAAAAATATCCCGCTTTGGAATTGATGGCAACACTCACTTCCTATTAATAGTAACACTCTCTCCAGCATGATACAATGAGCATAAAATGTTTCCACTTTTGTCTTCCACCTGTTATGCAATTACACATTCTCTGCTTTATATTCATACATTCTCCCGCTTTGACAACAAAGCCAAAGGCATCAAACACACCTGATATTTTCTCTACTAAACTTGACTAACCAAAGCACATGACTACATAGACTGCTCCCACTAAGGAGTAGCCCCATAACATCAATCCTAACATAAATATATTCATTGAATACACTTGGATTGATGCAACTACATCTTCTTCTATTTCAAATTAGATAGTGGAATAACCTCCAACCTACCTCTTAGATACTCAAATGCATCCTTATGAAATGGTTTAGTGAAAATATCAACAACCCACTCCTTAGTTGGCACATACTCCAACCTTAATTCTTTTTCGTGTTCCCATTCTCTAAGAAAATGATATTTGATAGATATATGCTTAGTCTTAGAGTGCATCACCAGGTTCTTTGAAATATTAATAACACTTGTATTGTCATAACAGATAACCATAGGTTCAGTTACCTTCTCTTGAATTCCTTCCAGAATATCCTTGATCTATACTCCCTGTGTACAGTTAATTGTAGAAGAAACATACTCAGCTTCAGTTGTTGATTGAGATATACAATTATGCTTCTTGCTTGTCCAAGATGCAAGCCCTTAACCAAGAAAGAATGCATCTCCACTTGTGCTTTTCTGATCATCAACATTACCTTCCCAATCAACATCAGTAAACACATTTAAAGATAAATCACCTTTATTTGCATATCAGAGACCATAATCTTTAGTCCCCTTAAGATATCTGAAGATTATCTTTACTACAACCAAATTAGATTCCTTAGGCTTAGGAGAAAATCTTGCCACTAATCCAACTGCATATGTTATGTCTAGTCTGTTGTACACTACATACTATAGCTTACCGATCATGGACCTATAAAGTGTCTCATCCACCTCTTTAGATTCATCTTCCTTTGATATTTTGCAACTGGTTACTATAGGGGTACCAACTATTTTTGAGTCGTCTAACCCAAAAGTCTTCAATATTTCCCTTACATATTTGTACTGACTTATGTGGATACCATCTTTTATATGTTGAACCTGCAATCCATTAAAGTGTTTAATCTCACCGATCATAGACATCTTGAATTATTTCTTCATCTCATCTACAAATGATCTTCTCATCTCTTCATTGCCACCAAAATTGATATCATCTCCAAATATCTCTGCAATCAGCAACCTATCACCTTTGTCAATCTTCAAATACACATTATTTTTATCACTTATTCTGATGAAACCAATCTGAATTACATATGAATGCAAATGTTCATACCATGCCCTAGGTGCTTGCTTCAACCCATACAAAACTTTCTATAATTTTCACACCACGTTATTACCTTCTGAATTAGAAAATCCTTCAGGTTTTTCAATATATACCTGTTCTTCCAAAACACCATTAAGAAAAGGTGGCTTAACATCCATTTGGTATGCCTTGAATCCTTTAAAATCAGCATATGCAAGTAAAATGCTTACACTTTCAAGTCTGGCCATAGGTGCAAATGTTTCACCATAGTTTATGCCTTCCTCTTGTGCATATCCTTTTCACACCAATCTTTCCTTGTTCCTTACCACTTCACCTATCTCATTCATCTTGTTTCTGAAAATCCATTTTGTACCAATCACATTCTTTTTTTCTGATCTGAGCACTAATGGCCAGGTATTATTCTTCACAATATGCTTCAATTCTTCTTCCATATCTTTTACCCAATCTTCATCTTTCAATGCATATTTCACTATTTTAGGTTCAAATCCATATAAAAAACAAGTACCTTCTCTTTTCTTTCTTCTTGTTAACACACCAACATTTTTGTCACGAATAATTTGATTAGGGGAATTATTCAACTTTACATACCTTGGCAAAAATGGTTCAGTTCTAGGAGTTTCTTCTACTACTGGTACTGGTTCCTCCTCATTTACTTGTCTATCCTGATTTTTAGCATCTTGCTCCACTGTTTGTACATAAACAAACCCATGATAGTCTTCAAGTTACTTCTTGTTAGATTCATCATTTTTCTTAGAAAACTCATCTATTCTTACACGTGCACTTTCCACTATCTTATTTGTTCTCTTGTTCAAGCATTTGTAGGCTTTGATCTTTGAGGAGTATCCTAAGAATATCCCCTCATCACTTCTTGGGTCAAACTTTCTTGTATTTTCATCTCTCTTTATGTAACATCTACTCCCAAAAATCTTGAAATAACTTACATATGGTGATTGACCATACGAGCACAACTCATAGGGAGATTTGTTTGTACCTTTCTTCAACTGAACTCTGTTCAATGTGTAAACAACAATGCTCACCACTTCTCTCCAAAATGTTTGTGCAACACCCTTCTGAATCATTAATGTCCTAGCACAATCAATGATAGAATTGTTTCTTCTTTCAGCAATACCATTATGCTGAGGTGTTCTAGGAGGTGACATCTATCTTTGAATTCCTTGTTCTTCACAATATGTCATAAATTCTTGTGAGGTAAACTCACCTCCTCTGTCAGATCTAAGACATTTCAGGGTCTTACTGATCTCTTTCTCCACTCTGGCTTTGTAGATCTTAAACATGCGAAAAGCTTCAGATTTATCCCTTAAAAATATAACCCACATCATTCTACAATAATAATCAACAAACAACATAAAATATCTATCACCATAGTAACTTCGAGTTCTCATTGGACCACACAAATTGGTATGAACCAAATCTAAAATACTTCTAGAAGAATAATTTTTACTGATGAAACTAGAACTAGTTAACTTCCCAAGCTGACATTCTTTACACATCACAATGTCTGGTTTCACTAGGTTAGGAAAACCTCTCACTATCTTCAACTTACTAACTTTGATCGGGTTATCAAAATTTACATGACAAAACCTCTTATGCCATAACCAGCAATCTTCTACCTTAGAAATCAAATAACTCTTAATAGTATAATTCTGATGGAACAAGTTACCTCTAGTTTGTTCACCCGTAGCAATCAACTCTCCCTATTTCCCAATAATCTTGTAACTACCTCCATTGAACTCCAATCTATATCCTTTGTTATTAAATTGAGCAAAACTTAACAAATTGTATCTCAGACCATCAACCCAGTAAACATCATCACAATTTGTTTTATCATTAAAAGCTATATATCCTTCACCTTTTATCATACAAGGAGCATCATTCCCAAATCTCATCGAGCCTCTGTCACATTCTTCCATATTGATGAATTTGCTTCTATCATAAATCATGTGATGAGTGCACTCACTGTCAATAATCTAGTTACCACTGTGATTCATGTTAGAAACCAAATCTTTCTCACCTTCTTCTAAGGGTTCTTCCTTTACTGCAACAAACACAATTTCTTCTTCATCTCTTCCATCAGATTCCTCATCGGTAACACCTTCCTCAGCTAGGTAGCATACTTTCTTATTTTTATCCTCAAATCTTCTTGGCTTCTCCTTTCTATCATTTTCAGGGCATCTACAAGAAATATGTCCAATTTTGTTACATTCAAAGCACTTCAAAGGTAACTTACCCTTATATTTATCTTTCCCTCTAGGCAGCCTTCAAGAAAATAAAGCTTCCAATTCCTTAAGTTCTCTATGTTTAGATAAGATAGATTCATAATCATTAGGATAACATGTTGAATAAATGTTAGTTATCTCCTTTCCTTTCCTAGATGGTGCAAGAGTCAATGATGACTTGAAAGCAACTTCAAATTTAGGCATACTATGATCATAATTGCTTAACACAAATGCAGTTAATTTCCCTAGTAAAGCATCAAGAGTAACAATAAAAGTTCCTAGAGTTTTGAGCTCTTATGTAGATGAAACCCTAATAGCATACTGAGGCAATATAGTTCTCAACATTTTGCTTACCACATCCTCCTCAGGAAGATTACCACCATCACCTCGGATAGCAACAACAACTTCTTTAATTCTCTGACCATATTGCTCAATGTTCTCATTTTATTGCATCCTCGTATCATCATACTTTCCTCTCAAACTATCAACCTTTTCCCTTTGCACATGTGGATCTCCACCATAGACGGTTTTCAACTTTTCCCACATCTCATTAGCAATATCCAAGTCTTTGATATCAACATACTCTACATCTGAAAGAGTACCAACAATAGCTTCCATAGTAGCATTATGTTCTAACCTTTCCTTCAATTGATCTGCAGTCAAGGATCCTGAAGGGAAAATATATTTATTAACCACATGATCTCAATACTAATCACCCATACCTTTAAGATAGAGATTCATCTGACCACACCATACTGAGTAGTTATCTCTTGTGAATTTAGGACCTTCCTTTCTCATCATCTTTAGATATTTACCTCAAGTTGTTAAGCTTCACCACAAAAAAGGACCAAAGCTCTGATACCAATTTTTAGTCCTTAGGTCAGATTACTGAGAGGGGGGAGAATTACTAATCTACCAAATAACCCAAACTTCCCTATCATAAAACTTAAGCCAACATTCACAAGATTAACCTTAAAAACAACAAATGAAAATCATAAGCATCCAAATCCATCAATAAAATTAACACACATGTTTATCTCGTGGAAACCCAAATAGGGAGAAAACCACAGTGGGATTAGTACCCACTAAATGATGTACTCTTCTAAAGTACGTCCTGTGAGGAGCTTAACCCTGTTAAAAGTTTACAAGAACACTATTAGGTGCTACCCAGTTAAGGGATTTACCTCAGGCCTAATAGGACCTTTACCCTATTAAGAGTATCCTTGTTATAATACTTTAAACACTTGACAAAGTGTCACATTGTCAGAGGATTTACAACAAAATATTTGTTAGGATCTACCTTGTTAAGGGATTTAACCTGCTGCAACTGTTAGGGAACAACAAAAAGAATGATCTATAAAAAAACACTACCTCTGCTTGATTAGATCTATTGATGCACACAATATCTTCTCAACATACTTAACTCTTCCCTGGCTTGATCACAACATACACCTTACACGCACTTCTTCAACACATGATCAACACTTATTAACCTTCAACTTCATCCATTCTATACAAAACCTTTAAGTCCATCACCTTGATCAAATTCTAAATTATAATTTCAAAACATCCCGCTCAAATACAACATGCCACATAACAAAACTAAATGAATAAAAAATATTTCCAAGACCGCATCGACCAATACAACGATTTATATAGAATGTTGTGTCAAGGAGTCAAACACATTTTGACCAATCACAAGCTTCCTCAAGAATCATCTCCATACACTAGCACCGAGCAATGTAATGCCAGATCATCACCTTCAATCATGAAGACATGTCACCATCTCATGACTAACTCAATCAATTCCACCACAACCTTAACATTGATCACTGATCAAAGATTTATCACTTAGATCGCTCAAGAACACAAATACGATAACATGTTAACAAATTTGTCTCTACTCACTGATCACCTATCCTACACACCAGTCACTCACATTAGTTGTAGTCACAACTGTATCATCTAAATACTATTAACCACCATATCTCTTGACCATGCCACAAGATACAACACAAATTTGACAAGACATTCAAATCATCTATCACTTGTCATTAACTATTCTAGCAATTGCATTGTTATACTTGAACTAATCATAAATTTCTAATAAGATCACTTCAGCAGCAGCGGTCATGCATTAGACATCCAGAGACACACCTGATTCTCACATAAAGGTAGCAACCACTGAAACTCACCACAATCCTTCATTCATCTTGGAAACATACTAAGAATACAAAGTCAACAATTGGCATCATTGACAACATAATATACGATCATCCTGTAATCAAATCCAATCATTACATCATCAAAAAACATTTACCATCTCTGCATCAAATATGCCAAAATATGTTTTCTTTATGATGTTCTTACTAATATCATATCTTTGACACTCCCAATCTCCTTTGTCTTAATTATTTGAAATTCTCATGACATTAGATCCACAGATTTAGTTGCATTGCCTGAGCATTATTTTCCATTTTTTAATAGTAGATACTACTAATCTTTATGATATTGTTGATAGTTCCTAGTCACTTATTAGATACTATCAAATAACTACTGCTCCTAAATTGCTTCATTTATCTAATTATTGGTACTCTTGAGATTTGTTTCTTCCATTCTCCAAGTAGTTGTCTTTCTCTGTTAACTCTTGACATATATTTGAATAGATACTCATAAGTTTTTCATAACTTCTATGTACCCGTAATCATTTTTTTGGAGCTTTGATTCCACTATTTTTATTCATCCCAATGTATTTCTACACCTTCACCTTGCAATAGTAGTAGTAGTGATCTCATATTGCATTCTTTGTTTTTGTGCATTAGCTACCTTTTTTATTTGTAACAATGTTGTCATAACCTTATGTGTTTCGTACGCATGCATGGTATTGTAGCATTTATATTTGTGGCCTTTGTATCTGATTAGCATGAAGCTAATAGTAATATTGTAAGCATTACTAAAAGTGTTATTTTTAAAGTAAATTAAGATTTCTATATCCCCCAATTTGAAGGATACGTGGACTCGGATCAGAGACAAGATAGACAAAAAACTGAATAAGTGGAACTCTAACTATCTGTCTCTTACAGATAGAGTGCAAGTTTATCAAAATGTTTTATCTTCCTACACCATTTATTACTCATATGCCTGGATGTTTAGTCAGGCACAATTTAACTATATTCAGAAAATAGTGAATGATTTCTTTTGGTCAAATGGTAGAGGCAATAAGAAAATGCATGGGGTTAACAGGAAATGGTGCACAATGGATAAGGATCTTGGAATTCTAGGTCTAGGTCTAAAAGATCTAAGGACTCAATGCCTCAAATTGGCTATCAAATGGATAGGTAAATCTACTTTCAGCAATGAGCGTAAGAAAATTTTGGTTAGGAATAATAGTTCTAGGGGTGTACCACCCTTCTCATCATCCTATAAAGGTCTACACATTCATGATCTTTTCTCAGGTAGATTCCCTATTAAAGTTGCAAGTTGTAATGTGTTTAAAGCTATGTGGAAATGTTGAGATAGTGTTAGATATCTGATTATAAATAACTCTCTCATCGTTGATAGTAACAAAGTGTGTGATCAAAAGTCCATCTGGTGGAATCTACAAAAAGGAGATAAACCTATAGCACTATTACAAGTATGTTTGGATAGGAAGTGGGCCTCTAAGGAATTAGCTAGTTATCTGATATCATACAGGATGGTAATCTTGTTAGCTAGCATGATCTATGTCAAAAATTTGATATCCCTCAAACCCACTAGCGAACTTATGTTATTGTGAGGGAGGCTAGCTATAGACTAAATCTCCCTAGAGATTGTGTGGTGAATAATGATAGGATTTCTACTCTAAGATGGCAAGATGAGACCAAATTCTCTGAAACCAAAGCCAAAACCATTTATAAACTCCTTACCAGTTCTCATGAGATTTTCACCCACCTCAACTCCTACTGGAATATTAACTTGGACCCTAATGAGTGGGCTTATCACATTTCCTCCTTGTGGCATAGCCCTATCCAACCAAAGAAACTATGTTTTATGTGGCTCTTCTTTTTGCACAAGTTACCCATTAAGAATCCTGATGGTGACATTAATGTTTGCTCTTGATGTAAAGGCCCTGAAACTATTTATCATGTATTCGGCGACTGTTCTTTTGCTAGATAAATCTAGGGCATATTTGGTTTAAATTAGCATCATAAATTCAATATCATGCATATCATATCTGGTTCCTTCTTGGGCTGCAATACGATCTGTAAATTTTTTTGGTCTTCACTTTCTGTTGAGATTTTATGGGTCACTTGGAAGCTTTGTAACAAAGACATATTTCAAAATAAAGAAAGGTTCCTTACTGAGTCTCTTCAAAGACTCATATACTATGATGTTGCTATGCAGGTAGTAATTATATTAAAGATAGATGATAATAAATTTATGGACCTCCTAAATGATGGTGTTTCTCAAATGCTAAAGAAAGAAGTGTCATGTGGTTATACAGTGGAGCAGAATCAATCTAGGACCACTACATTTGATCATTCTATCACCCAAAAAAAACAACAACTAAAGGATATGTTCAAATCTATGAAAAGAGACAATGTTATTCCTCCACCTGGTGTGAATGTATCTCTATCAACTGCTCCTACTCATCCCTCAGTTCATGTTGGTCCTCATCCTATTGTTGTAGTTCTAGTTATTGTTCCATTTGATGCTCATCCACATCTCGTTGTTGTAGTTTCTCCTCCACTCAAACCTAGGGTTACAATACAAGCTCATCCTTACCAAATATACATATAGAATGACAAAATCTTGAAGTGGATGGAGGAAGATAAAGGATGGACTGCCTGGGTTGATCTCAGGAATAATGAAATCTAATTTTAACTAGTTTTTTATGTCTTTTTTTGTTCTATAACGCTATATTGTAATATGATTATGTATCTTTGATCTTGTATGTTGTATATCACAATGTACACTATATATTTTGTGGTAATCTAATCTTTCATGGGATCTAAACACTTGACTGTATATGCTACTTTACATTATACTCAATAGAGAAAACATAACTACACCAAAGACACACCCTCTATGAGAAATATAGGTTCACTTTCCAAATCAATGGTTCAAAATCATGGAGATTTGTGCAAGATTATTACAACAACTATAGTTGTCATATCATTTTCCACGTCTTTCATTGCTTTCATCATATTTTGACTTTGTAAAATTCTGCCAATTTTTCATTGCTAGTATTCTTAACATCATGACTCAATTTAAGAAGGCCTTTTAACCCTATGTTCATATTTCTGATTTTCTCTTTTAATGTGTTACAATATTTTTGTTCATTGTAAGAAGAAACATTGCATGCTCCCAACTGTAGCTAACATCTCGTCCGTCATAGAAATGACTTGCTCCCTAGAAAGAC
>MU228469.1:2773365-2786013 GCA_018584345.1 Thuja plicata | reverse complement strand
TATATATATATATATATATATATATAGTATGTTTCTACGTGTACAATGGGTGATAATATAATATATTATAATGTAAATATAAATATTGTTAATTAGTTAATAAATTAATACATACACTATATACAATAATTACATTATATAAATATTATAAATTACTACACGTATATTACTATTATACATAAACTTATTACACAATATTTATTAGTTCTCTTTATCTTTGTCTCTCTGTTTCCCTCCATTTCTTCTACTCTCTCTATATCCCTCTCTCTACTTCTCCCTATACATGACTTCATATATCGCTCTATTTCTCTCTCCTCTCTCTATTCACCCTCGTCTCTCTATATATATCTCACTTGTACACATGCACACCCTCTATCTCTATCTCCTCCCTTTCTCTATGTATAGGGGAAAATGGCGAGCAATGCTAAGGTAGAGATCACTCACCAAATTCCTTCTTTTATTTGGGTAGTGGGCTTATACAGTTGACAAATAGACAAACCCAACCTCTTTGTATCCAATCTTGATTAGCACAACCCAAGATGAAGGTACAAATGCAAAACCTAGATACAAAGGGAGGAGGATAAGACCTATTTCCACTATTAAGGAATTAGTGGATTTGACGAATTAATTAGTTAATGAGTACAAATCTGAAAAGTAACTAAGGATTATTGATGCAATGATAGATTTGAAAGTAAATGCAAGATTGGAGAAGGATTTGTGCACCTTGAAATGAATTAGGAGGTCATGTGCCTTCAAACTGCAATTTCCAATCACAGAGATGTCATAGACTAAAACCGGTCTAGATCTGGGACCCTGGCACCTATAACTTCCGACTGTAAAAATCTATGGCCTCCAAGAAAAAGTTGACTTTTTAGGTACAAGTTGAGATTCGAGTACACCCCTCAGTTTTTTATTATGTACTTTCTGATTTTGATCTCTAACATAACCCCAAAAATGCCTGAATCTAGTTTTGTAGATCCTAAGACTTGTTCCTGCACACAGAAAAAAGGGGAATTGTTTGTGGAAAGGGGCTTGCCTTGGTCAAGCCCCAATTTAGGAATTAACCTTGAAATTGATATGTAAATTCAAATGTGAAAAGGAAAGAAAGGTAAAATTTTTATTCACCTTGTGTAAAGCCCAAATGAACAAATATATTAATCACACAAATTCATGAATATGCTTTCATTTGAACTTGGAATGAAGATGTAGGAAGATCAAGGATGTCCTCACCAATGTATGAGATCCATAATCAACATCTCTAGATCATGAATGTATTTATGACACTTGAAAAAGAATGGAATGAACCTCCTTACGCCACTTGGGAAGCTCTCTACTTGGGAGAGAAATTTTTCATCAAAGGAAAGAAATTGACTTGATTGAATGGATCTATGAATAATACTTGGAGACCATGGATAGATACCTTGCCTTCACCACTTGAATGCATCAATACTTGCATAATCTTTGCACAATTACTTTATCATCTCATTATGGTGCTTAGTATTTTTTTCTACATCTATCTATGCAAAATTAGGGGATAACGCATCATTTTATACTCATTTTGAGATTCAAATACGGACAAGCTGACACAGAAAAGATATGGGAAAGATATAGGAAGAAGGGTCTCAACATCGGGCTCCGAACCCAATCAAGACAAACGCATAGGGGGTGAAGTTGAATTTTGACCTCACCCCTGAGCGTGCAGTCAAACTCTGACTATACCCCTAGGTAAAAATGCCTAGGATAGGGTTGAGACCCATTGGGAGATGTGAAAAAGGAGCTGGTAAAAAAAGACAAATGAGCATAACCGACAGTCAGATCTCAAAATCACCAAAATTGGGTCAATAGGTCCTAAAAGACTTCCAATTATGGGTTCTAAATTTTTAGGAAGATACATTTAGCCTCCACTTTAACAGGAGTATGAGACAAACCCATGCTCATGGTAAAGTAGATATGATGTAAACGCATGATCTCATCAAGGCTAAGGAATAATAAAACATCAAACCCCCAAGTGACTTACATTCTTATTGAATCCAAAATCGAGTATCATGCTAGCTATGTAGTGCTAGGTAATCCATGATAGACAAAAGGAGAAGAGAAATTAAAAGTCAATTCCACCTTCACAAGGCATGCACATGGAGCGGCTTAAAAGAGAGATCATGCATGTGGAAAAACATTATCATCCACATAGATCAAGAAAAGGAAAAGGAGATCAGACATGTGGAAAAGTGTTATTTTCCACATGGATCCAAAAGTAAAGAGAGATCGGGCATGTGGAAAAGCATTGTCTTCCACATGGATCAAAAGGGAAGATCAGGCATGTGGAAACACATTGTCTTCCACATGGATTAAAAGGAAAGATCAGGCATGTGGAAAAGCATTATCTTCCACATGGATCAAAAGAAAAAGGAGATCAGGGATGTGGAAAAACATTATATCCACATGGATCAAAAGGAAAAGGAGATTAGACATGTGGAAAATCATTGTCTTCCACATGGATCAAAAAGAAAGACCAGATATGTGAAAAAGTATTTTCTTCCACATGGATCAAAAGGAAAATCCAACATTGAAAGACTGTGAGTGTGTGCAAAGTGAGCGGAGTGTATGCCCCCATGTTAAAGTAATTGCAAGCACCTTAAGGAGGCAATATATTTAACAGAGCGTACATGCATCCACTAGAGATGTTTCCACTGTGAAATGCCCCCAAATAGGAGCAAATCAAGGGAAATAAGCACATGACAAAGAGAGAGCACGAAAGTGATCTACTAAGTCTGGGGTCAGTATAATCATATGATAATATGTATATGTATATGTATATTATATCAAAATGATTGTCATCATTCCCCAAAGGTAGGAGAACTATAAGAACAATGGAAGAATGACACATAAGAGTCACAAAGAAGAGTCTTTTTGGGCGACATTATGGAGATCCAAAAAAGAGCAAGGTTGCTACCGCTTTGAATCGTCGCCAAGCAAACAATACAAAGGCACATTGACAAACAATTGCACATGCACACCATAACATGAAATGACATATGGAAGAAGAGAGATATAAATAGAGGAATGTTTATGACATTGTGATTCTTTTATCACCTTGTGCCAACAAAGAAACAAGGATTGTTTAAGTAAATCTAAACAAAACATAGAGCAAGCAACACAACACTAAAAACATGCAAACGCATAAAAGGATTTCATCGTGAAAGAGGAGCTAGTGAACCGTATTGCCTTCCCCCCAACTCAGTCTGTAATGTTTTGGGAAGGTAGTAAAATCGCAAGAGGAGCAACATGAAGCACAAAAATTGGAACAATGGATAGTTCCAAACAAGGACCATGTTGTAAAGTTAGGTCTTTGTGTTTGCCACCAAGATTGATGGATAATTATTGTGAAATCATGTTAGGAAAATCATGATCAAGATCTATAATCTCGCATTCATCAAAATCAATAACATCATGTGTATCATTGTTAGGCATAGAAATGACATCATCAAAAGTATCTTCATCATTTACATTAATTATAATAGAATCTAATATATGAATTGAATTATCATGTTTGTACATTTCTCTTTTTCAAATTTACTTCCTCCTCGGGCGCAAGCATGGCTTGTGAAAGAGGAATGACAAAATCAAAGAGTGTATTAGGAGAAGAAATGTTTTGAGAGGCACACTGATGGGCTTTAGCATGATGTTTACAATGGTGGTCACAATCATGATGGTTACATAAAGTTTTACTTGAAATAGGTTGAGGTTCATGATCAATGACCATAGGGACCTTTTCTTCTTTAGGAGGAAGAATTTGAGGATCCACACTAGGCTGATGTATAGGATGTATGCAAGAAAGCAAAGGTATAGAAGGTGTAGGAAGAAGTCTAGGAGAAGAGGATGAAATAACCTTAGGCTTGTTAAGTTCACAAATCTTTGGGATTTTATAGTTTTTATATGAACAAAAAATGTTATTAGGACAAGGTTGATTTGGTTGAGGTATGGAAGGCTAAAAGAAATCCAAGTCAAGAGAATCTCTTGGGACTAAAGGTTTGTAAAGGATATGGTTAACTATCATGATTTCTCCATTATGAGGGAATTCAATGCATTTATGAATATGAGATACCACGACTCTCATGGATGTAAGCCAAGGAAGGCCAAGTTTGACTTGAAATTGATATGAGGTTGGGATAACAGTAAATGTAACATCTAAAGCTTTATTACCAATTTTAACAGGAAATGATATGGATCCATGAGAAGGATAAAGGAAACCATTGCATGTTTGAATCATCATGGGGGAGTCATCATTAACATCACACTGCAATCGTATACTAAAAAGATGTTCTTTAGTCATCACATTCATCATACAATTAGTATCAATGAGGACACCACGGGAAGGAATACCGTTGATCTTTGCAACTATGTATAAAGGACCATCAAGAGCTTTGATTTTTTCAACAGGATCAAAGGCAATGCAAGGATCAAGGTGTTGTTTGGGTTGGACTTGTTCAAAAAGACTAACAACATGACTGGGATCATCAGTTTCCATATGATACTCAACGGGTTGAGAAGATGATGAAGGTTTGGTTGACTCAATAATTTTGGTGGTATGAGATGGAAAATGATTAGTATAAATTTGCAAATTTTGGTTGGGAGGTGCTACAAATTTATTTCCTTGAAAATTGACACCTTCAACAGATATAGCATTGGAATCAATAAGGTCTTGTGTCTCATATTTCAAATGGAAACATTTTTCGGTATCATGTCCAGGCTGACGAAGGTATTGGCAAAAGGATTTTTGGTCAAAAGACTTTGGGAAAGGTTCAAAAGGATCAAATGGTTTGATAGGAGGAAGTGTTAATATTTTAGCATTAATCAAATTCAACATCACATTATGCAAAGATTTAGGAAGTTGTGTAAAATTACAACATGGTTTAAAATAAGATGACAAAGGAGCCACACCTTTTGATGTTGTTGCCACCTATTCGTCAACATTATTGGATGTGTTGATTTTTATGAAGTTCTTTTGTTTCGGAATTTTTTTATAATTGTTGGAGAGACATCACTCTTATCAACATGAGTCATTGGAGTGTCACTCACAAATTGACTCTCGTAAATTTGATAATTATGAAGCACTGCACAAAGTTGAGTAAAGGAAGAGAATTCAGAAAGCAGAATATTAGCTCTAATGCATTTTTGTAAATTAGAAATAAAAATGCGTTGAACATCATTATCAGGCACAAGATAAGAAATCAGAAATGCAAATGCTTCAATCTAACAATAAAATCAGTCACTTTTTCTTTAACACCTTGTTTACAATGCATTAAATCAGTTAAGAAGATTTGAGGATCAATTTTGTTTTGAAATTGTTGGATAAAAGTGTTATCAATCTTGTGAAAACAATCAATGGAATAAAAGGGTAGTGAACAAAACCATTGTAAGACATTATCTCAAAAGGTCCTAGTGAACAACATTGTCATAAACCTTTGATCGTGAGAGAAATTACTACACAATATTTGAAATGTTTTGACATGAGTCAAAATATCACCCTTTCCATTATAAGTCTCAAGATGAGGAACCTCCATGTAGTGTGGGATAACGTCACATATGATATCTAAAGCCAAAGGACTAGCAATGTCACATGTAGGAATGTTGAATTTGGATCGCGTTAAAGAATCAAGTTTTTGTTGCGAAGAAGACATGGTTTGAGATAGATTATTGATGGTTGGATCATTAGAATGAATTGTAGCAAGAGATGTGTTGGAAGTGTTTGGAATATTGTTGGACATAGCGAGAATGATAGGATATGAAAATGGTACACTATGATAAGTGGGCATGGTTGTAGGAAATGAAACACTTAGCATACTTGAAGGAAAAAGAGGAGCACTAGGATTAGGAAGGCTCACATGGATAGGATTGGAAGGTTTAAAGGAAGTTGTGATGATAGGTGGAGCATAAGTAGAAGTATAGGGAATTGAAGTGGGAATAAGATTGGAAATTTCAACACTACGAGGAGGTTGAGTGTATCCCATCTCTCGAGCAGCTTCTTGAATGGGATTAACATTGTTATGAGCAATTTTGGATAAGGAATGAAGGAAATAAATACCATGTTCATCATTTTGGATGTATTTATTTAAACCACCAATCAAGGATACAGATTCTGGATTAGATTGTTCTTGACTTAACCAATGTTCAAAATTTTCCATGTCTGTGGAGAGATTTTAGATTTTCTCGGGAGAAACTCTTAAGGATTCATCTTCATTATGAGAAGAGTGGGAATAATTGTTCTTAAGAGATGAGGGAAGTTTATGGTTATGCATGTTGGTCTCACCAAGATTTAGAAAGAAAGAAGGATCGGGATTAAAGGAACCCATATGTCTATAGCTTATCCTAACTGGAATACTATATGAGGGACTAAAAGTAAAAATGCTCATGCAAGAAATGAATGAAAGGGAAATGCAAAATATGTGTGATTAAAACTAGGAATCTAATGTTATGTAAAACACAATAGTAATGTAGATCTAACCCACTTTTAAGATTAAAATAATTAAAGTGTTGTTGGATTAACTAGATGTCCAGATGCATAAATAATTCACACAAAAGGGGCATCAAACAATCACATCAAAAGAAGGTATCATGCGTCAGGTTCACCAAAATGTATAGGGGAAAATGGTGAGCAATGCTAAGGTAGAGATCTCTCACCAAATTATTATTTTTTGTTTGGGTAAAGGGCCTATATAGTTGGTAAATAGACAAACCCAACCTATTTGTATCCAATCTTGATTAGCACAACCCAAGATGAAGGGTGCAAATGCAAAACCTAAATGCAAAGGGAGGAGGATAAGACCTATTTCTGCTATTAAGGAAATAATGGATTTGACTAATTGATTAATGAACAAGTACATATCTGAAAAGTAACTAAGGATTATTGATGCAATGATAGATTTGAAAGTAAATGTAAGATTGGAGAAGGATTTGTGCACCTTGAAATGAATTAGGAGGTTATACACTTTGAAACTATAATTTCCAGTCACAAAGATGTCACAGACTGAAACCGTTCTGGATATGGGACCCTGGTACCTGTAACTTCCGACTATGAAAATATGATGCCTCAAGGAACAAGTCAAATTTTTAGGTACAAGTCACGATTTGAATACACTCCTATGTTTATGATTGTGTACTTTCTAATTTCAATCTCTGAGATAACCCCAAAAATGCCTGAATCCAGTTTGGCAGATCCCAAAACTTGTTCCTACACAAAAAAAAGGAAATTGTTTGTGGAAAGGGACTTTCCTTGGTCAAGCCCTGGGTTAGGAATTAACCTTGAAATTGATATATAAATATGTTGGCTAACAAATTAGTCTTCTCTAATATATCAATATTACATCTCTAATTGTAGCAACATTAGGATAATCTAAACTGATTTCCCTCTTAATTTTTGAAAGGTACAATTCCCTTTGTATGATTTTCAGTGAATTGACATTTTTGTAACCATTTTCATTTTTCACTTTTTACCTGAAAGCATAAGGCATATATCATCCATTCCATCAGCATGTAATGAACGGAATTATTAAATTTCATAACTTTAATTTCAGGTAAGACTCAAAGATCTTTTCTAAGAGAATACGTATTTGATTAATTATTAAACAATTCTTTCTCACTGCATACTATTATTATGGATATCAATGAGAACATTGTCTGAAAGAAGATGACTAGTAGTTTTACCAAAACCAAATTCACAAAGAAATCTAACTCTAATAATCTTGAACACAAAGTTTCAAATGAGCTGTAATATGTTTTTCTCATTCATTCAAAGATGAAAGATATCTTCAAAAAAAATTCACATCAAAATAAATCAGATATAGTATCGATATCTGTATAAAAATCTCTAACCCTTTGCTCCTCTTAAGTTTGATCATTTATAGTCTTTTAAAAAGATAACCAGAGTTTTTCAAGAACTAAATTTTAAAATTACTACAGTAAAACCAGAGTTTAAGAATATAAAACCCTTAACCACCTACTTAACTACCCTCCTTCCCATACTTATCAAAATTAAATTAAATTCACTTTCATATCTTCAGGATAGGGCATCTCCGGATTGTGTGGAGGATGTATGTTGAGTTGGAGGCACCTGAGTGACCTTCCACTTCTTATATAATCCAAAAAATTCCTACATGGCCAAAAAATTAGGAATTCTAACATGCATCACCCTTTGCATCCACACGTCTCTTTCTCATTTGATTTATTTAACTTTCTTTGCTCAATTTGGTAGATTCCCTAAGAACACACACAACAAGCCCTCAATTTGCGTTTTTCTAGTCACATCCTCAATGACCAAATGATTTCTTTCTTTAACCTTATTAATTTTTCCTTAAATTTTACAAGTATAGAGTCCCCATCTTTATTAATGACACCATTGTCATCGAGATACAAGACATGGTTGCACTGGAGTTCATCTATGAGGGATTTTCTCAATCCTTGTAGCTCATTACTGAATTTGACATACCCATCTTTTCCTTGTCTTAGAATAGAATTCTGACACTTAATATTCTTTTTGCAGGCATACAACATGTCATCATTTATATTCTTGGAACTATTATCAATTAGGAAATTCACAACTCCAAATTTTTAGACTTCATCAATCTGAGTTACTACGCTTGCCCATTTTGCTATTTCCTTTTCCCATACTGATATCTGAGTATCTAATTCACAAGTGGCAACCATTAGATCAATGTAAGCTTCTTGATTAGCAATAACATATTTATTACCCTATTAAACTATGTTGTCCAACCAATTATCAAAGATTCCCATGATTGTTTTTCCTCTCTGTACTTGATTCAGGAACTTCTGACCATCTAGTGACTTAGGATTAAATTCCATGGGTGTTTGGGCAAGTGGTTGTGGGTCAGGACCCCATATGGCTTCTATGTACTCTAGCATGACATGCAATTGTGATTTTAACTCCCCCTTTTCCTTTTCATCTTCCCAGGAATGATTCACCACTCTTTCTGTAGAGGCTCGCAAGAGGTGATTATTTGCCACTCTATTCGCAACACCTAGGTTGACCTTCTCTATGATGAAATATTTAATTTTAGGTTGGTCAATTTCTTCTTCTATTCTGGGTCTTGCTACTTCTACATCCCATTTATTTGTGTTTGGGTCTACTAGCATTCTAGCATTGGCCTTTGACTTTCTAGGCTTAGGAGTTGTACCCAGACATTTTCTCAACATGTCATCTAGGGGAAGTGACACAGGAACCACCTTCCTTTTCTTTCTTACTGCTTCCTCCAACCATTTTGGAGTGGATCAGGTGTTTCTATGATGACAAGGAGTTTACTTGGTGTTGAATACACCATGGCTAATGTCTTAGAACAATCTGGGGCTTCATCCAAGTCAACAATATTATCTAGTTCAGAATCCATGTCTAAATTAGATAATTCAACATCCTAGTCCACCATCTTCTTGTTTGATTCTTTACTCGAATCTAGATCAATGATTACTTCTTTATCTAGCGACCTTGTTTCTTTGTGTTTTGACCTTGATCTAGTGACCCTGATGGGGGCAACAAATGGTACGAAATCACTAAGCTCTTTGACAACTGTAAACTTCTCAATTTTTATTTTTGGGCTACCTGCATCACAAATTTTAACATTCTCATTAGAACTAGAGGTATAAATTTTAGATTTTTTGGAGATCCTAGCAGATCTCTTCTCAGGTTCCTTCCTAGTTTTCTTATATGTCCTTTCCTCGAGAACACCCTTTTTGCTAGCCTTTTGTTCTTTAACCCATTTCTTTGTTCTTTTGGTTACTGGGAGTGATTTCAATTCTAAATCCTATGTCTTTGTTAAGGTCCAATCAATTTTTGGAAACGACAAAGTCTTCACTTCTTCAAGATTCATTGTCATCCTCAATACCTTCAATGTTTATCTTCAAACCCAAGCTGACAATCTGTTGTAGAAAAAATCTACACCACAATATCTTCAAAACCTTATTTTCATTATTACAGTCTTCCCAGTAGTTCTTGTGATGAGGTAATGGTAAAAAATCTAATTTCAACATTAGGTGATTTATGGCAAAGTTTTTGTTGTCAAAGTTTGATCTTTCTTTATAGAACTGAAAATTGAACTTCAACAAGTTTGTTTCTAAGTTAAGACCACCAGAGACAGTTCGACACTTGCACTTACCTAGCTCAATAGGGAAACTTATACCTAATCCTGGTTTAATTGAATATTGTTTACTTACATGGGCCACTTGTCTGCATAATTCTACAAGTACGAAGCAATCCAATGCATATCTTGGCAATTTCATGGGATGCCCGTCAAATCCTCCCAATCTAAGGTAAGTAAATCTTGAAAACTGAGTGTAGAAGCTTCCAAAAATGCTAATTAGCTACATTTCCTCTACAGACATCTGTTTGTTTGGAATCCCAACAAATTCATGGGCGAGTTTTCCTAAAAATACATCATTCACCTGCTTATAGTTTTCAAAGCACCTTCTTCTTTGCAAATATGGATAGTACTCGTAAATGTGAATTCCTTCAGCAAATGATTCATGATATAAACCCTTCTATTCTCTGGTACAAGCTAAGTAGTAAAACAAATATGAAGTAATAAAAACCTTTGCACCCAAAATCACCATTAGTGAGTTGATCATGCATCTCTTTAGCTATGGTTTCTCCCGATTCGAGGAACTCGATGCCTTGAAGGATTATCTATATAAAGAAGTACATTCATTCCTTGAAATGATAGGCATGATCAAACCCCTTCACTCTTTGTAGTAATGTCACTGAATCTCTAATATGTGGTTTTAGATGCTCTCTAGTGAGTGGTTTAGGTAACCTTGATCCTCCTTTCTGAGCTTTGAGCAACCAATACTTAGCAATAAAATTTCTATAAATTTGGGCCTTTTCTGAAAACACGGACCAAGATAAAGCTACTGTAAAATCAGAGTAAGCTTCTCTTTTTGGGAGTTTTAGGGCTGAATTTATCATCTCCCTATTTATGGACAACACTCCATCATTAGCATCTCTGATACACCTGATCTTGGCATCATACTTATTACTACATTCAACGACAAGTTTAGGGCACAAAATGGTCTGCGGAAAGGTGATGACTTCAACAATACCACTCACGACAATTTTACTCATAATTGGGTCATCGCCTGAATTTGTACTTCTTTCTATGAAATCTTCCAAATCATACTAAATCCAGGAGGTATCACAATGTTCAGGAGCAAAAAAAATTAAAATGTGGGAATTTTCAAAGACCTGGAATGTTGTCTTCATAACTAAATTACCCACAGGAACTGTTAGAATAACTGAGAGGGGGGGAGGTGAATCAGTGGCCTTAACAATTATTCCAAAAGATCCAACCAAAAACTTATCTCTCAAATATAATACATTCATTTATCTTACAGTCCCAATTTCATCAAGATGTATGCCATAAATAATATTAACAAATATAAACTGCTCGGTAAGATATACTTTTTATCTTTTCTGGACTTTACTGAGTAGCAGCAAATAAGCTTACTGTTAACCGACCAATCCAGTTTCAATAATGTGTAAAACAAAATATCAATACAATGAAACATATACACATTTGACACATGGATTTTAACATTGAAACCCAATATGGGAAAAACCACCCGGGACCGGTAACCCAAAATATTTTTACTCTTTTGAAGTGAGCTCAGTGAAGAGCCAACCCTGTTAAAGGTTACAATACACACTGTTAAGTGCGACCTTGTTAGAGGATTTAAAACCAAAAGTTTGACTTTTGACCTAACACTCACTATATTGTCAACAAGAAAACCTTTTGATACTCTTGAGTATCTCAATACAATAAGGATTTTTAAATCCCACTTGGTTAAGAGATTTTCTGAATCAATGGTTAAACTGATACAGTAAATGATCTGTTCAAAATACAACTTTGATTTGCAAATATTCAGATCTATTGTTAGTCCAATAATACCTCTCTAATCAATATATACTTTAGTTCCTTTTCTTTCTTTCTTTATTCTACTCGGTGAATGCTCTATCCTCTGTTGCTCGGTATTTGCAGAATTCCTTGGCTTTGTTCTTCAACTTGTATGATCAGATCTGCATGAAGAATTCTATCTTGACAAAAAATATACTCATCATTCCTTTTTTTTATAATGAATTCCTTGTCTCTTTATATAGACATGATTAGCCAGTCAATCTCCTTGTTTTTGTTGTAGATCTCTCCTTGATCCGTAAAACTCACCATGATTTGCTTTATCCCTTAAAGCTCTCCTTTAGTTTTATTCCATAAATCTCTCCTTGATAACTATGAATAAAACACGCTTTTAATCTCTTTCATCGCTTTAGTTTAACTGATCGTTGATAATAAAATAATCAATCAGTAAATCCCTAAATTGTATCTCTGTCAGCTAAGCAATTTTGTCGGGTAAAAGCACAATAATCTGTCACCTTTTAGGACAACTTATCAGCACAACTGAATTTTAGTATTTCTAACTAAAAATTAATTTTGGCCAAACATATGGTCTAGCTAGATTCATTATAGTTAAGTTAGATAAGGTTTTTAACTTTTCCAATTGGAAATGTCTATTAAATGCATGTTTTATACCACTTTGAGGCCAATTACTGTAGAAATAAAATTATTTCAGAAAAGTGACGTTTCAATAACTCTAAGA
>MU228469.1:2717243-2767688 GCA_018584345.1 Thuja plicata | reverse complement strand
TATTTGAATTTAAACTATAGGAAATTGAATTTAATTAATTAATTAATGGCAATTAATCAATTAAGGTTAATTAATTAAATAAAATTAATTATTTAATTAATTTTGGGAATTTGATTAGATGATTTGGTGAATGAAATTAGAGGAAAATAGATGATTAATTAATGATTAAAAAACCATTAGTTAATAGATGAAAATTAATGTTTTTAATGTAAAGTCGCAAGCCTGTCCATTTTAGGGTGTCTACAGTAAGATAGAAAATATGGATGGTCTTTAGATAGGGTTTTGAACAATGGATATTTGCACATAAAAGATACCCTATGCCTCATTTAACCACTTGCATTTAATTTTTATGATAAGGAATGTAAATTTGGAAATGTTTGTAAAGAATAATGGAATGAAGAAATAAAAAGTACTTATCTCTGAAAAACAATTTGATGAAAACCCTGTCAAACGGTCTCAGAAACTATTTATTTTCACGATCCTAAACCAAAAATGTGAGATCTACAAAACCCAGAAATATTTTCTAGATCTGGCTCAGGTCAACTTTGACCCAAAATAGAAGGTTGACCTCTACCCAGAACAGAAAGTTGATCTTGACCCAGAACAGAAAGTCAACCTTGACCTGCACAGTCTGACATAAAATTTGTTTCTGGATTTCGAAAGTTTATTGAAAAGGGTATCTGGATCTGCACTTGAATCTATGGTCCTGTAAATGTACCTACAAGAAAAATGGTTTTGTTTATTGGGGGGGGAGGGGTTTGCCTTGGTAAAACCCCAGTTTTGGAATTAACCTTATAATAGAATTGAAATTGCAGAGATAAACAAAGTAAATGAACAAATTCACCTTGCTTGTATAGAAACCCTTATGGAGGATTCGAATCCTTGGATCCACAAGTATAGATACTCCAAATGGATGTAGAATGTAGAATGTAGGATGTCTCAAATCAATTGCCTTTGGATCTTCAACACCAATCTTGAATGGATCTTGGAATAGGAAGAAGCTTGCATGGATGTGGATGGAGAAATCTTCAACAAGAGAGATCCATAGAGCTTTGAATCCTTCAATGGATACCAATGAATCTCCTTTATGAATTGGATGCTTGAATTCTTGAGGGTAGATGATTTATTCAATAGATTATCCTTCACGTGCATAGGTGATCATGTTTTTCATGTGTATGTCTTATGGTTAGAGAAAATGAGAGGAGAAAGATTTCTTATATACCAATCTAGGGCACATTATAGAGAGGCCTACATAGGAGAATTAAATTCCCATTAGACCTATACCCCTAGAAGTGGACCTATATTAAATATAATTTCAAGATTCGTTGCCTCGAAGACCGAAACAGCCGACCCGGAAGCGAGAATTAAATCTTTCCGAAGCTTGACATCCAAAAACTTTGGGAACTTGAAATTTGGACCCTGGGTCAAGGTTGAGGTCAACCCTAACCTAGGTTAGGGTTGAGTTTGACCTTGACCCTGAGGTCAAGAATCTCAGAATCACAGAGTAGAATTCCAGAAAAGGTAGGAGAAAAGTGGAAAATAGGGCAGAATCAGGGGAAAAAGCAGATCCAAGTCAAAGACCCATTCAAGGCGCTTGATATGACCCCAAACCACTTACTCAGAGGGCTAAACCAGTCCAAAATGGAAGTGCTTCCATTTTTTGATGATACACCTCTATCTAGTCTCCTAGCCATTAGTGCTTCAAGTTCATCAAGTTCTTGCTCATCACTATCACTGTCACTATCATTTCTCATAGTGTGTTTGTTACTAGATTTGCTTATTTTTAGAGAAGAATTGAATGTAGACTCAATAGTAGGTAAGACACTATTGTCATAGTTGTTCATCTCAAATGAAATAAGTCTACCAATCAAACTATCAAGAGTAACATTGTTACTAGCTACTGCTCTCATTTATTGAATTGTAGATACTCTAATAGCATAAACAGGCAGTAAGGTTCTTAGAATTTTACTTACAACTGTTTCTTCATCAAGTACTCCTCCTACTCCATGGATAGCATTAACAAATTATTTGATTTTGTCACTGTAGTGAGTGATGTTCTCTCCTTCTTCCATTCTATGGTCATCAAACTTTCCTCTTAGTCTTTCGGCTTTAGCTCTCAACACATTGGCATCTCCTCCATGTACTAGCTTGAGTTTGTCCCACATTTTCTTTTGCAGAGGTACATGATTTCACGTCTTCAAATTCAACATCAGTTAGTGAAGAAGCAAGTTCTATCATCATAGAATTGTGTTCATGTTTCTCTCTTAATTGATCAACAATCAGACGTCCAGTAGGTGCAACATATTTAGTATCCAAGTGCTGTGTAACATCATTTCCAATACCAGATAGATGAAGTCTTTTCCTACTTTTCCATGATGCAAATTTGTCCTTGTTCAACTTAGGCACATCTCTTTTACTCGTCTTGTGATCTTTAGCTTAAGTCCCTTTAAAACTTTCTTCCAAACACCAATGCTCTGATACCAATTGTTAGAATAACTAGGGGGGGGGGGGGGGGAATCAGTGGCCTTAACAATTNGTGAATCAGTGGCCTTAACAATTATTCCAAAATATCCAACCAAAAACTTATCTCTCAAATATAATACCTTCAGTTATCTTACAGTCCCAATTTCATCAAGATGTATGGGCGATCCCACAAAATTGTGTCCCACTTTTTGGCCAACTTTGACACTGAAATGAACATTCTGAAAAAAAACTTCACTTTTAGACATCTATTGTCGTAAAACCATTAAGAATTTGAAGATGATATAAACTAGTGACTTTTAGCATTTTGTTTCTAGTTTATAAATATATATTTTTTTAAAAAATTGGAATTTACTTGAATCCATTTTCCCTTCTCCTTCAAAAATTATTTTTGTGAAAAATCAGGATTTTTCAGGAGTGACACTCACTTTGATCAACATAATTTTTTTTTATAAAACTGATAAGAATGCAATTATTTTGAATTTAGGTTTGTAACACTAATATATAGAGAATCCATTTGGTTTCATTCAATTTGGTTTAATATTTAATAGTTTATTGAGTTATGAGGTGACATTAATTATAATTTGGACATAGGCTCACTTTGATCGCTCTAACTCTATCTATATATATCGAAATTAATTTATTATTTTTTTGATAGAAAGGTAACATAAATACCTATTTCCTAGATATTTTTCATAATTTTTTTTCTGTAATTTACTATTTTTCCAGAAGCGTTGAACAGAGAAGTTGCTAAATGGTCAGACAACCTATGTTTAGTAAAACTTAAAAAGAAAAGTCTTAATAAAATCAATATATATAACTCATAATCATTGGAAAGCTTTCTCAAAGTACTATCATCCTATATTTGGGATTTTCAAATGAATTTATTTGATCCCACAAAAAGTTAATGTCAAAGTGATTTTTTGTCAGCATTTTGATGGGTTCAAAGGAGACTCGATTGTAGGGGTGAGTGAGGAGTAGAGGGATTATACCAAAGGGATTTTGATCCAAGAGTATTTTATCTATCCATTTTGAATTTACTCCTTCAAATGGGACCTCTCAAGGCTTAAATCATCATATTTTCTTAAAAATGTGCAATTTCAGCAAAAATCAGGATGTTCAAAAAAGTGGGACACACTATTGTGGGACCACCCGTATGCCATAAATAATCTTAACAAATATAAATTGCTCGGTAAGATATATTGTTTATCTTTTCATTACTTTACCAAGTAGCAACAAATAAACTTAGTGGTAACCGATCAATCCAATTTCAATAATGTGTAAAACAAAATATCAATGCAATGAAACATATACACATTTGACACGTAGGTTTTAACGTGGAAACCCAATATGGGAAAAACCACTTGGGACCGGTAACCCAAAATATTTTTACTCTTCTGAAGTGAGCTTGGTGAAGAGCCAACCCTATTAAAGGTTATAATACACATTGTTAAGTGCGACCTTGTTAGAGGAGTTAAAACCAATAATTTATCTTTTGAACTAGCACTCACTATGCTATCAACAAGAAAACCTTTTGATACTCTTGAGTATCTCAATACAATAAGGACTATTAAATCCCACTTGGTTAAGATATTTTCTGAATCAATGGTTAAACTGATACAGTAAATGATTTGTTCAAAATACAACTTTGATTTGCAAATATTATGATCTATTGTTAGTCCAATAATACCTCTATGATCAATATATACTTTAGCTCCTTTGCTTTCTTTCTTTATTCTGCTTAGTGAATGCTCTATCCTTTGTTGCTCAATGTTTGCAAAATTCCTTGGCTCTGTGCTTCAACCTGTATGATCAGATCTACATGAAGAGTACTATATTCACACAAAATATACTCAGTATTCCTTTTTTTGATAATGAATTCCTTGTCTCTTTATATAGATATGATTAGCCGCTCAATCTCCTTGTTTTTGTCGTAGATCTCGCCTTGGTCTGTAAAACTTGCCATGATTTTATTTATCCTGTAAAGCTCTCCTTTAGTTTTATTATGTAAATCTCTCCTTGATAACTGTGAATAAAATGTGCTTTTAATCTCCTTCCTTGCTTTAGCTTAAATGATCGTTGATAATAAAACAATCAATCAAACAATCCCTAAATTGTAGCTCTTCCAGCTAAGCAATTTTGTCATTCTTTAACTCCATTAATGCTCAGTCATTAACTCTTGCTCGGTTACTGTTGTGCTCGGTATACACTGTGAACTGCTCGATGTTCACTATCACTCGGTGCATACAGACCTTTTATGTTTTACTGACCACATAAACTTTGTCTCTTCAGATCTTCAAGGTTATGACAATATGTGCATGAACAATCAAATAATATCAAGTTGACATTAATGACAATACAATACATTAACTGATTTAACGTCCTGCATTCACTTTTGCAGCTCGGTGATCATCAACTTATCATCTTCAAACATTCAATCAGTTATAGCTCATCAAGAAACCTCTACCCAACAATTTGGAATTCATAGGATTGCATAAAAATTACTAACAGAGGGTAATCAAAACTTAGCATTAAATTGAGAAATCACCTACAAAAACCTCAATTTGTCTTGTTCTTTGCCTCTTCTTTAAGGGGAAATGTTGATTACTTGGTCGAGAAGACATCACTTCAAAAGATATTTAATAATGATATAAGGGGTGAAAGATTTGGCTCAATCCTTCATTTATGCTGCAATATAACTCATACAAGTTTCCCAATTAATTTGCCATTAATGACCTATCACTTCATTCGTGTGCCTATGTCTTTTCATCATTACACCACTTTTCTTAGGAAACTCAAGAAGCTCTGTCAGAAAAATGCCAGAAAAACATGTCGCTAATGAATTACTACTTTCCTCAGTTAGATGACTTGAACTGATTCAAGATGAATAATCAACTCCATCTTTATTGAATGTGATCCCATTTTCATTAGGAAAAAAAAAACAATATCTCCGAGGTAAGGCATGAGCATTTCAACTTCAAACAGATATGAGAAGAGAATTTAATCAACACAAATAAACAATGTTTGAACTAATTCAATACTTTGAACTGATTGAATAAGTTCAACGGGTTCAATCGGTTCAATCCAGGCAAGGACTTGTCAAAGTTGACCACTTAAACATAGAGAAAAAAAAGCATTGATATACACATGACTTATTGAGCTAATTGAACTCTTTGAACTATTTGAACTAGTTCGTTAGGTTCAATGAGTTCAATTGGTTCAAAAACTAACAACTGACTTTGCCTTTTATTGAACACAACTATGACAAGAAGGGCGACGCTTCAAATTAGGGGAATTTTAACTTCACTCAAACTCAACACTTTGAAAGTTAATAATTTTTAGGGCCGAGTTAACAAAATGCAAATTTGAAAAGGAAAGGAAGGTAAATGTTTGATTCACCTTGTGTTAAACCCCCATGAACGGATGTAGCAATTACACAAATTCATGAAGATGCTTGCATTTAAACTTAGAATGGAGATGTCAGAAGATCAAAGATGTCCTCACCAATGTATGAGATACCTAATCACCATCTCTAGATCATCAATGTAGTTATACCACTTGAAGAAGAATGAAATGAACCTCCTTGTGCCACTTGAGAAACTTTCTACTTGGCATCATGGGAGAGAAATCCTGCATCAAAGGAAAGAGATTGACTTGCTTGAATGGATCTACGAAGAAGACTAAGAGACCATGGATAGATGCCTTGCCTTCACCACTTGAATGCTTCGATACTTGCATAATCTTGGCACAATTACTTGATCATCTCATTATGATCCTCAATGTACATTTTTATATCTATCTATGCAAAATGAGGGGATAGAGCATCCTTTTATACTCATTTTGAGATTTAAATGCGGGTAGGCTGACACAAAAATGAAATGGGAAAGACATAGGAAGAAGGGTCCTGACATCGAGCTCTGAGCCCAATCAAGACAAACATATAGGGGGTGAAGTCAAATTTTTATCTCACCCCTGGAGTGTAGTCGAACTTCGACTATACCCCTAGGTAAAAATGCCTAGAGTAGAGTGGGGACCCATTAGGAGATGTGAAAAATGAGCTAGGAAAAAAGGACAAACGTGTTGTCATATCTAATGCAATGATGGTAAGTGTATTTTGGTGGTGACATAGTGATTTGATTATAGGACGATCATATATTGTATTGTCATTGATGTCAATAATTGACTTTGTGATCCTAGTATGTTGTCAAGCATATTTGTGATGAACTATGAGTTTTAGTGGTTGCTATGTTTAAGGGAGACCTAGGTATGTCTTTGGATGTCAAATGCATGACCACTACTGCTGACGTAAGTTTATGTAAGAGTTGTAATAGAATGAAGTATAACAATACAACTGCTAGAACAATTGATGACAGGTGATAGATGATTTGAATATCTTGTCAAATCGATAATGTATCTTGTGACACAATCATATGATATGGAAATAAACAATGTTTAGATGTTGCAGTTGCAATCAAAACTACTTTGAGTGATCGGTAAGAAGGTTAAGTGATCAGTGAATAGAAACAATGTTATTCAACAGGTTAATTGTTTATGTTCTTGAGCTACTGATGACAGATAATGTATCAGCGCGACGGTGATTAACGATGAATGATTTAAGATCTGATGACATGTATTCATGGTCGAGGTGATGAATGACATCACATTAATCAATGTTATCACGTGGAGAAGATTCTTGAGGAAGTTTAACTATAGTCAAAACGTGTTTGACTCTTTGGCGCATTTTCATATGTAGAATGTTGTATAGGCTGACACGGTCTTGGAAATATTTTGTGTGTATTTAATTTTGGTGTTTGGATTGTTATATTTGAGCGGGATGCTTTGTGATTTCATTTTAGGGTTTGATCAAGGCAGTGGACTTGATAGTTCATTATATAATGGTTGAAGTTCAATGTAAAGTGTGTTGATTATGTGTATTGTGCAAGTGTGGTGTAAAGTTCATGTTGCAATCAAGCCAGGAAGGAGTTAAGAATGCTTAGAAGAGATTGTGTGCTTTAGTGGACCTGATCAAGCAGAGGTAGTGCTATTTTGTAGATCATTATTGTTGTTGTTCCCTAATAGATACAACAGTTGAAATCCCCTAACATGGTAGATCCTAAAAAATCTTTATTGTAAATCCTCTAACAGGGTGACACATTAGCTTATGTTTTTAAGTCCTCTAACAAGGCTACTCTTAACAGGGTAAAGGTTCCAATAGGCCTAAGGTAAATCCCTTAACCGGGTAGCACCTTACAGTGCTATTGTAAACTCCTAACAGGGTTAAGCTCCTTAGAGGGCGTACTTCAGAATAGTACATTATTTTAGTGGGTACTAATCCCCACCATGGTTTTTTTTCCCTATTTGGGTTTCCATGAGATAAATATGTGTGTCAAATTTGTGGATGATCTTGGATGCTTAAGTTTTTCATTTACTGCTATTAAGGTTAATCTTGTGAATGATGATTAAAGTTTAAGTGATTGTAAAGTTGGTTGATTTGGTAGATTACCGATTCACCCCCCTCTCAGTAATCTGATCGTAGGTCTAACAGAATGAGCATAACCGACAGTCAAAGTTTAAAATCACCAAAATGGGGTCAATGGGTCCTAAAAGTTATCCAATTATGGGTGCTAACTTTTTAGGATGACACTCTCTCTCTAATTGAACTTTCAAAATATCTTCAACACACCCATTGCACACAAACGTGCAATAGCTCTAGTATTAATGATATTATTTCACAATAAAAAATTCTAATTGAGATGTTTTCCTTAGATAAATCTATATAAAAGATATTGAAATGTTGACTTCTTTTACATATCTAGAATTTTTATTTTTATTTTTATGCCACACGTATTTTTTTACATGAAATGTAGAACTTATTTTTATTCAATCCATGGTTGAAACAACATGAAAAGAAATTGACGACCATGAGAATGATCCTTGTCATTCATGACCTTCCAATGTGAATGGCAAAATGTGCTGAGTGAAAAGGTGTACAAAACACCATTAAGAGGGAATGGGTGGCACACGTGCCAGCACGACATTGATTGGACAATTTTGTCTGTTCATTTTTCTATGGTTTTGTGCATGTGTACATCAATCTCTGTGCATGGTTAATATATATATTAGACTCATACATCTTGGGAGTTAAAAACAAATATTTACTTGGATTTTAAAAGTTCTAGACTTGAGCTAGAATGAGTAAGCACATCAAATTGGTAGCCGCATGCAATCTTGTAGACTAAAGAAGAAAGAAAATTGTTTGGCATGTGGTGGGTAGCTTCTTCAACAAGGAGAAATATAAAGGGTGAAGCAAAACAACTCCTCAATTTGCATATTCTTTCAGATTTAAAATTGGCCATTAATATATACGATAAATTTAATATTAAATTAAAAAATTAATTAAAATTTATATATGATATTTATTAAATTTTAATATAATATATTACATATATTTACATATTAAATATAAATATCAAATATGTATAATATATATTAAATGTTAAACGTATATTAATATATTAAATTTAGATATTGTTGTGGTGAGCATTTTTTTTTCTAATTAGTCTATCTTTCCTCGCAACAAAATAAAAAAATACCAATTATATAGGAGAAAATAATAGTAAGTTGTTAAAATTAAGCTTGTTCACATGTATGTCAAGGGTCAATAGTTAGAAAATAATCAAATATTACCCCCTCAACAATGATGAATTAATATTAGCTATAAGAACAATTACTCACTCACGATGCTAAGAATTCCTATTATAAAACTACCCCTCTTGTTATTTCAATGAAAGTCCAACTTTAAATTTTATTATCATATTATTAAAGGTTTGTATTAATATTAATAAACGATAAAAGAATCTTAATAAGAAATGAAACATCATTGATTTGTGGGCAATGATAATATTGTAGGTTATATCAACATAACATAATTAACAAGGAGACAATAAGAAAAAATGTAAACTATAATTTAATATTGATTATTTATATTTTTAAATATTAGAAGATTAATTTAATAATTATAGTGTTAATGTGATGGAGAGATGAATGGATAGAAAGAGGGAGATGTGTCGAGATATGTAGGAAGGAGAGGAAGATAGAAAGAGATCAAGAAGTAAAGGTAGAAAGAGATTTACGAAGATACAAGGGAGATATTGAGACGAAGAGATAGAAAGGAAGAGTTAGAAAGAAATATGGCACTGTCTATGCAGCAACATATTTGCACCTTAGTAAACAAAATATGTTAACAACATAAATGTTAGCCTATTGTATTTGTTTACAAATTACTAACATGTTAATACAATAGACTAACATTTATAATAGAAAGGATGAACATATCTATAATTGGTTTGCTTGCTAGTCTAAAGAAATGAAATTGATAACTTTTAAACCGTAATCAGAGATATACGGGGCTAAACAAGTAGCCTATTTCTATTCGACAGTGCTAGGGTTTATTCTATTTCCCGCATATGAAAAACCAGTTTTTACTCGTTTGGCCTAATAAGATCCGGTAGTATTATTGAAATTATTTGCAGTCGTCTTGCCAGGGAGAAGTAAAAATGTTGGGGTTAAAGGGTCGTCAGTATAATGCGACATCTCTTGTTCACGGGGTGGCTGGGATGTTGAAGAATCTACATGAATTGCAAACGGGGTAACACATTTCTGTTTTTATTCTGAATTTGAATGCCATCACTTCTTGAATTCTGTTATTGTAAATTTTTGAAAGACCTTGTAATTATTATTCAGAATGTGTGTGTGTTTTTTCCAATATAATTAGGATATCCCTGTGACTCACTTCAGCGCCCAATCTGTTTTATTTTGTGCGAGTTGAGGTCAGAAAGGGCTGAGGTGACACTAATTCTTGTAAGAGAACACTATCACATACAAACCTTGTGCGCGAGGTAAAAATCAGTCTCGAGTGCCCCGAAACAATTAAACAAATCCACAGCCCAAGCCAACTCCTTATATCTGATTGATCTTCAAGATTTTAAATTGGTATGAGATTCCCCATTTTCATCCTACTATTTCCAAAGCATCTCTAGAGTCCCCGCATCATGGCTTTATTTACAATTTAAGTGTCCTGAAGTTATTTAGAAAACTACTTTTTTTAATTGATACGTTGATAAATGTGCAGCTTCCCAACGACCACTTTAGAAAGGGTTGAAGAAAAATGCAGGTTGATGAAGATTATTGAATTTTTATATTTACGATTAGATTATTGAACATTCTGTAACTGAATGGTGTTTTGTATGCGAATGTAATTTTGATGCAGAGGGCATCGATAGCAGTCTTCAAATCTGCATACTTTGCTATCTCTGTCTTTAAACATAAAATAGAGGCTCATAATCTAATGGCCAGATTTCATTCAGTACCCCAAAACAAAATATCAACCCAATATAACTTGCAACTTAGAATTTCGCAACTTGTTGTTCACACAGACAATTTTGATACCAGTCCATTCTGTAACCTATAACTCGCAAACCTTACAATATTTTTAAAATCGCTTTGGTGAAAAGCTGCGTTATTAGGTTTTTCAAAACATATTAAAAACTTAAGGAAATCCAACGGCGCAAATGAATTTTATGGTCTCTGCACCGAGACCTATTTCCTGCTACCACACATCATGGGTTCTCAGCAAACCGTTTCTATTTCCATGCACTCAAGAATAATCATATTCTAAATCAATACTTTACCAAATGTAATGACTCCCATCATTCCAAATTGGGACTGTTATGAAACCCGATTCAATAACTATTTAAACTCTTAAACGAAACCTGTAACATATCACTGTCGTGTTCTTTCACCAAAGATCCGAGACCATAAGCAAAACAAACTCCATAATCTTGATTGCCAAAACCCAGACAACAAACCCGATACATGTGACAATATAGCAACCATTCAGAAGGGAACTTAAGAAATCGATCTGCAGAAACATTAAGAAAAGATTTCAACAAGATTTGAAAACTCAAAAAGGTAGACTCCATTAAAAATCTGCAAATACAATGCATGGCTCTCTGGCGCCAGAGAGTCGTTTGGATTCTCTCTAATCTTTTCCTCACTATTTGCTGTAACCTCTCTTCTCTATTCCCTTTGATTACATAGTGCTGTCTATTTAAATATCATATTGGACAGTTACAAAACTGTTTGTCTTCATGACCATTCATATTCCTATTCAGAATTTTGATTACAAATGTCCCATAATCTCTTTGTCGCATACATTACATTGCAAGGAATAAACATTTTCTAAACATGGTTTAATGGGATTCTAAAATAATTTAAATATGACAATAAGTATTCCACGGTCAAGGTGCCCATTAAACATAAATTATTTTAGAATCCCATTAAACCATGTTTAGAAAATGTTTATTTCTTGCAATGTAATGTATGCGACAAAGAGATTATGGGACATTTGTAATCAAAATTCTGAATAGGAATATGAATGGTCATGAAGACAAACAATTTTGTAACTGTCCAATATATCTTTAAATAGACAGCACTATGTAATCAAAGGGAATAGAGAAGAGAGGTTACAGCAAAATAGTGAGGAAAAGATTAGAGAGAATCCAAACGGCTCTCTGGCGGAATTTGCAGATTTTTAATGGAGTCTATCTTTTTGAGTTCTCAAATCTTGTTGAAATCTTTTCTTAATGTTTCTGCAGATCGATTTCTCAAGTTCCCTTCTGAATGGTTGCTATATTGTCACATGTATCGGGCTTGTTGTCTGGGTTTTGGCAATCAAGATTATGGAGTTTGTTTTGCTTATGGTTTCGGGTCTTTGGTGAAAGAACACGACAGTGATATGTTACGGGTTTTGTTTAAGAGTTTAAATAGTTATTGAATCGGGTTTTATAACAGTCCCAATTTGGGATGATGGGAGTCATTTCATTTGGTAAAGTATTGATTTAGAATACGATTATTCTTGAGTGCACGGAAATAGAAACGGTTTGCTGAGAACCCGTGATGTGTGGTAGCAGGAAATAGGTCTCGGTGCAGAGACCATAAAATTCATTTGCGCCGTTGGATTTCCTAAGTTTTTATTATGTTTTGAAAAACCTAATTACGCAGCTTTTCACCGAAGCGATTTTAAAAATATTGTCAGGTTTGTGAGTTATAGGTTACAGAGTGGACTGGTATCAAAACTGTCTGTGTGAACAACAAGTTGCGAATTTCTAAGTTGCAAGTTATATTGGGTTGATATATTGTTTTGGGGTACTGAATGAAATCTGACCATTAGATTATGGGCCTCTATTTTATGTTTAAAGACGGAGATAGCAAAGTATGCAGATTTGAAGACTGCTATCGATGCCCTCTGCATCAAATTTTCATAAAAAACTTATCATTTAATGTGTCTGAGCATTATTTCTTAAGGTTTTGTCCTTTGCAATTGATTTACATGGTAGATGCATTGGGAGATACACATTCTTCTATCCATGCCCGAAACCAGAAAATTCAGAAAATTCTTCTGACGATAAATCTGAATAGCAACTAAACTTATTCTTTTAATTTTCATTCAGTTTGTAAATGACCACTAATTATATGGAAGTTTGAATGCCCAAAAGATTCCTGAGGGGATTTGAGCAGTTGATAAGAAGCAGCCCAGTAATACTTAATAGAAAGAAGGGAATCCATTGCTGAAGAAGCTCCTGAAAACTCATACTTGAAGATATTCCATTGGTTCCATATTTTAAATAAACAATACAAATTTTAATATGTTTCAAGTGTTATGTGTTATTTTTCACAGAAAATGCTCAGTTTCTGGAAGTCCGAATGAAATGAAACAATGGTATAGGACCTAACATATGAATGAAAGAAAGATTTTAATGACATCCACAAGACCAAATGGTTCAAGGGACCAAAGGCAGCAACCAAGAAACAACAGTTGACTCAACCCAAGAGAACAAGGGGCCCACATAAGTGTTAAGCAGTTTTGATGTCGGATCATCTACTGTGGATCTTGATAAAAAAGTTTTTCATTGATGAAGGCACTTATTACTGTTTATAGTGCTATATCTTTATGCATCACTGTAACACCCTCTCTGTGTTACTATAAAGCATTTTAAATGGATTATTATTATTACTTTCATTGGACTTGTTCACTTGCTCACTTTGTATCATCTTTAACTGTAATGTCCACTTTTCCGATGCCCTAGTATTTGCCCTAAATTTCAATTCCAAGTAAAGCAAGAAATGGGATAGAGTTAGCGATATCATTTGCCAATTGTGGAATAAGATAGATCCTGGTTGAAACCCTGCAATTATGTCACGTAAATCTTTGAAATATGAAAATGTCTTTCCAACTAGGGTTAGGAACATTAACTTAATCATACACTTTAAGGAATTTCATTAATGGAGTTCCTTGGAGAAACATATAAGGTGCCTCGTGCTTATTCCTTTCCATCAAGCCCAGGAGCACAAAATCACATCTACCATTCAGCCCCCCAGTCCCTCTCGGGTCACCACTACTCTAATGGAACCTAGGTATTACTTGCTCCCCTTATATGTATTCCATCATAATGTGTACGAGGAATTCCCTTAAGGCTTTTCCCAACAATCCATCCCCATTTTCAAGTACCATGGGAGATCATACAAGGTGCCTTGAGCTTTGCTATCAAGCCTAGGAGTACACAATGACACCTGTCATTTGGCTTCCTAGTTCCTCTCTGGTCACCACTACTCAAATGGACCTTATGCTACTTGCATTCCTTGCATGTATCATATCCGTCCTCCATAATGGGATGGCTTAATGGTTGCAGGTCTTAAAGGAACCTTCATCATACATACTACATACATTCCTACTTTCTATCAAATGAAAGACAAGATAATCAATAAGCCAGACCAGAATGCACTATGGACCATACCGATGTCTTGAACAGTATATAAACTGCTGTGTAATTTACTAATTGTGAGACTGCAGATCTCTTACTCAGTTGCATGCTTGTTCCCTCTTCAATGCCTTGTTGACTTCTTCCTATTGTGGCTTTATATCCTCTTGTTTCCCTCAAGAGATGTGATCTTTGGAGGTATCCGCCCTTCCATTAGGGATCGTGTCCTTTGTTAGTGATGCCTCTTCATAACTATTATTCATCACAAACAATTTACTTACATATTTGAATTGCTGGAGTGGAATTTTCTTCTTTCTTCCTAGCAACCTTTAGGGTCTGCCTTAAAGGTCTGCCCTAATTCAGCTTGAAGGCCTGCTCTACTTCTGCCTTATATCTGTTCTTAGTTCTGCTCAAACTCTGCTTAAAGATCTGATTATAAATTTGCTTTTACATCTGCTAGAAGTATTCTCAAAGATGTGCTTTTTATCACTCTTCCTCCTCTCACACAAGTCTGCTGCTGTACCCATAATATCACCCTTTTTGTTCCTCCTCACAAGAAACCTCCTTCCCTATATATCTTCCAATGTAAGGGCGAGGTCATATCTTGTTATAATGTCTGCCTTTTGGCAAGAGACAACCTTTCGCAGTTAGCCCCCTTTTGGAAGTGTACAACCCTTCATAATTTCTGCCCTTTTAAAGAGTCACTTCCTTATTTACATCTCATTCCCTTATCAATCATTCCTTGATTCCCATGCTCAATTTTCTTATTTCCTTTCCTCTTCTCAAATGAAGTTCTCTTCTTTCCCTTTTATATCTCATGTTTGTGAAGAACACAATTCTACCACTGAGAGGGGGAGGGGGGGTGAATCAATAGTAGATGTAAACTTTTGATCCTTAACAATTTAAACTTTTAATGAGCCTTTTGAATCTTCAATCTGAAAACTGATTGGAATTAGAACTGAAACAAAAGAGAGGTGCAATTACAGAATGAAAACAATGCACAAGAGCTATGTGGAAACCCAGGATGGGAAAACAACCACGGTAAGAAATGCTGCTAGGATCTACTGTCCTAATACAGTCTCTTAAATAATTCAATTACAATGTTAAAGGGCACCGACCCTAAGGATTCACCAAACTGTTGGAGCAAAGCCTCCAAGCTGCAAAGATCACGGACGTAGACACTTCCACAGCAGAGAGAGATATTGATCACTAGAAAAGATGACTGTATTGAGATGTCAAACAATGTACAAATAGCCTGCTTATAAAGGCAAGGCTAGAAAGAATGAAGGGCACAGAGAGTGCCATGTGGCCCAATCATATGCAGGAGTAGGTAGAGACAGCTACCTTACAACTATATGCACAAATAATTATGAAACCTAGGAAATGATAAAAAGACAACCAATATGCCTAAGTGGAACTTAAGCATAGAGTAAATAATACTTTACTCTAACACAAATCCCTATTTTAAGAGCACCAACTCTACCTGATCTGAGCACCCGCTTAGTATCCTTGGGGTACCAACCGTGAGGAAATTACAAATAAACAACCTGCCACTGATTTCAAATCAGAAATATTACTTTTTACATCAGCATAAATCTGCATCAAAATTTTTGTATAATTTTATTACTCAGCCTTCACAAAAATGAACATCTACATACAATTCAGATTTGCAGAGATACATTACTGTTGTTCGATCCAAATTTGCAGAAATACCGTACTGCTGTTCAATCCAGATTTGTAGAGAAACTTAATTGTTGTTTGACACTCCAACAATTCTCTCTCTCAATTTAGGTTTCACTCAACTTTCTCAAGTTCTTCTCAGACTCCCTCACACATGTTCACTCAAATTTTAATGGATTGCATCACCACAACATATTTTTCTGCTAAGGATAATTCTGAACACATTCTCAATGATATATCTCTGTGATACAAACTCGTCCACACAACACTTTTATTGGGTCTGTATGATATTTCTTAGTCAGCGATACCACTTCACTCACCCTCACACCATTTATTATCAAATGCAATATTAAATAAACTCCTCCTTCTATATGCAATAGAAGGGGATAACTGACTAGGAAGTTAGATTTCGTTAGGAAGTTTCAAAATTCAATCTAACCTCAACCACCAGAAGTAATTAATCAACCACTTTGACCAAAGAAGAAATTTTTATATCATTGATATCAATTATAACAATGAAAAAGTTTATAGCTACATGTCTTTGATGGTAATGAAATAATTTATAGAAACCAACAAATGAAAGAATAAGAGCCAATCCATTGCAGTGATCTGTGCAGATTAAAAGCAGATTGAAACAGACAGTCTTAATACTTCTCTGATCAAATACATAGATCAACAGTTCTGCAGTAATACAATCTGTATGTTCTGAGATACAAGGTGATGGCAAACATATATCGTCACAAAATACCTTCACCTCAAAGAGAATCAAACTACCGCCTTCTTTCAAGGATGATATGCACTATTTTATCGAACTACTGAAATAGTATGAACACGGCATCACAACAACCATGTCATTTGATAAAACTGAAGAAACTTTCATCACCGGCTTCAACATGATATTCAATCAAATCTGTTTGTCTCCATTTGTTTGTCTGTACGTACATTCGAAGGTAAGATAGTTATAATCACTGAATATACATTGTGCAGAACAGTGAATTCATATAGTTGGAACTTTTAAGAATCACAGCAATCTGTCCCTATAGACAAAACAATTAAGCATCAAAGATATTTAAGTGTTCTCCATCAGCTCATTCTAATCTGCATTTTTAGAACAATAATTTCTGCATTTGCATCGTTTTTGATTATATTTTGACAACAACGACAAATATTCTATTAGTTTGAGTGAGACACTACTTTAAAATTCATGCCGTTTGACTGTTCATTTAACTTAACTAAATTTAAATATTTTTATATTTTTGATTTAATTATTATTGTTTATTATTTAATCCTATTTCAAGAAGGGGACATGACATTAACAGACAGACAATCAGATAATTAAATGATCACGTCTCTCTCAGACACATATTGATATTTTTATTCTTGCATTTTGAGTTGATTATTCAGCAACGCTGCAATGGGGATATCAAGAGACAGTTTCATTTATAGAGCAGTCTCATTGCTAGACAATAACTTTGAGATGCCTTTCTTCTCTTCATCGCCACTGCAATCTCTTCAGTGTCTGCCACAGTCACCATGTTTTCCATGTTCATGAGATGTAGTTTACCCTTAACAGGAATACAGCCTTCACTATAGAGCACATGGATAGTCATACAAATTACAACCATCAAGATTAATCTCAATATCCAATAGTTTCCTTAGTGTCTCAGAGCTTTGGCATTCACTTCTTTTCATTTACCAAACTTTCCAATTCTCCAAGGAACAATTATCTGGATGAATGACAATTGTTGCGATCCTAAGGGTTGTGCCTACCATAGTTGGAAAACTTGGGCTTGCCGCGGACTCGCTTTCCAAATCTGGTCTCGGACTCAAACTCGGCAAAAACTTGGGAAAGGACTCTACAAAAGAAGAAAACTGTAGTTTTAGAAAAAAAATAAAAATTAATGCAATTAGAGAACATAAGAGCCATATTGAAACATTACAGATGCCATATGATCTCCAAACATTCAATATTTGAAATTTCATCATTCATACTCATAATTTCAAACTTTAAATGTATAACAGCAGCATAAGTTTATAAATGTTTACAAAATTACGTATAATGATATGTCCAAATGTGAAAAACAGCAAACTAAAGACTACATCTTCCACTTTCCTCTCCTAAAATAACTCAAATTTTCAGGCCTTGCACTAGTAGGTGCTGAGGTATCTAAACGATGAGTTGATTCTTCTTCGAGATCAAGTCCTTGTCTTCATCCTCCTCCATTTCATCAAATTCATCCAATGCTGCAGCTTCTGCTTCTTCTGCTGCTCCTCTCTAATTTTGCAAGATCTTCAGTAAGGAGGACATCATCAGCGTCACTTTGTTCATTGATGGTCCAATCACCATATGGATAAATTTTGTCCAAGTCAATGGCCTAATGTGAAACACCCTCCACCTTTATAGTGCGGAGGTGAAGGTTGTACCAAGCGAAGACAAGATCATTGAGGTGCTTTAGGGTCATCCTGTTTCTCTTCTTCGTGTGAATGTTCTCAAATAAACTCCAATTCCGTTCACACCCAAAAGCACTACATGGCTGGGACAAAACATAGGTGGCTATCTTTTGAAGATTAGGGTTGCCAACACCATAATTCTCCCACCATAAATCTGCAAAAAAAACATTAAGAAATATTAGAATTGAGTAAAAAATGTAACAATCAAGTTTCTAATTTTTTCTTGTAGTATTGAGTTAAATTGTTTACCTCGTTGTTGTTTTCCTCTCTTGTCAATTGCTTGTTGTGAAGAGAAGAGTCTCCCCTCTGCACCCTTGTAGATTGTGAACAATGAACCTATGTTACACGGGGACACGTCCCCTGTCCCCAGACCCTCTGTTCCCATCCCCTCTTCATTTTGGGGACATGGGGTGTAAAGGAAACGTTCCCTAGCCATCCCCGATTGCCAAAAATTGCTGGAAATGCTAAGAAACGTCCCCAAACATTTGGGGATAGCTAGTCATCCCCAAAATAGCTAGGGGATGTCAAAATGTCCCCTATCTGTCCCTGGGATGATTTGCTGTCCCCTGCGCCTTGGGTCATTTTTGGGCTTTAAAAAACAAAAAAAAACTCTTTTTAAAAAAAAATTCTTTTTGCTAAAGTAGCAATGTGGGGCCCCACAAGGGCATGCATTTGTCTTCTTAACCCTAAAATGATAAAAAGAGATCAAAATGAAAGCATATTACTTTTTACCTATGTCACAAGGTTCGAATTTGTGTTTCATAGGCCAAAATGAGGCTTAGTTTCATAGGCCGTGCCTGTAGCTTGTTGTATTTTGATGTTTGAGACTTCTTGATACATGTTTGAGGCATTTTGATTTGGATATTCATACTGATAAACCATGGTTTTGATGTTTGAGACCTATGTCACAGCGTTCGGCGAATTTCATGGATGAAATTCAAAATTCAATGAATTTTTTAAAAACTCAAAAAATTCGTTCCAGTTCGCCTTAAAATTCGCATTGTAAATGGGTTGGGGTTTTTAAATGAAAATGCATTTGAAAAACGCGAGTTTCCTTGGGGTTTTCTACTGATATACATCTGACGTGCTTGCTCGTGCAAGAGAAGTTATGCCACGGGTGAAAACTGCAGCAACGCCCTTTTAGTTTGACGGGAGCCAACAACACCCTGCAAGTCTAGCGCGAACAATGGTGACGCAAACATACTTTAACCAACGACGCTGCAGAAGTTCGACGCGACCACTACTTCCGGCGACAGATTTTCATCGTTTCAGTTTTGTTTTAGGTTTTTATTTTCGTTTTTCTTTTGATATCCTAAGAAAATTAAAAAATGCTCTTTTCTTTAGTTTCCATTTCGTTTTTTAATTCTATTAAATTTTAAAATACGTTGTTAAAGTTTTGTATTTTTAATTTAGATATTGACTTATGTTGTAAAAAGTTAAAATATTATATTATTTATAGTAAATTTTTATAAAAAATATTAATAGACAATTACAATATATTTAAATTCAAGATCTTTTCTCTTTCCAAAATTATAGTTAAACTAATATAATAATTTATTAGATATATTACCTATATTTTAAAAAATTATTAGATTATATTAGATTACTTATATTTTAAAAAATTATTATAAGGCGAATTTAATGTCGATTTTTTTTCCGAATTTTTACCCTTGTCGAACTTCATCAGAATTTTATTGTTGTCGAATTCGAACCTTGTGACTTAGTTTGAGACTATTGTTGCTATACTACTGCTATAACTCGTGATTTATTTACTTATTGTCTTGTTATTTATTATTGACATCTCTCTCTCTCTCTCTCTCTCTCTCTCTCTCTCTCTCTCTCTCTCTTTCTCTTTCCCTCTATCTATAATATCTTAAAATATTTTGAATATATATATATATATATATATATATATATCGCCATACCCTATTTTTGGCCCTTTAAGAAATGTCCCGGAAACACATCCCCTGCCGTCCCCCTGTCCTTGTCCCTGTCCCTAAAACGCCGTGGAATATAGCAATGAACATTTCCAAATTCATAAATAAGATAGTCAAACTCAACAATGAACATTTTTAAATTCATAAATAAGATGCAACAAATTTCAATTCTCACCTCCAACTCATCAAGAACCTTGTCTCTCAACTCATGATCAAGTGCTATCTTATCAATGCATGCAACAACACTTGCCATGACCTTCTCATTAGCCCTAAATGAATCACAAAAGTAGAATTTCGGGTTCAAGTAGGCCAATACATGTATTGGTTGGTGGAGTTGGCTTGTCCACCTACGATCAATGATGCGCCAAAGGATTTCATATTTGGTTGAATTTCCGCCATAGTAATGTGAAATGGCCTCTTTGGCCCTATCAATGGCTTCATAAATTGAACCCATTGGCATGCCCTCTCCATCCACCATATGAAGAACCCTTCCCAAAGGTTCTGTCACCAAAAAAATCAAAACAAATTCTACATTATTACAAAATTAACCCCTATAAAAAAAGCAAATATATTTATCTTGTATAAAGTGCGTGTTTGTGCTTTTTACTTACCCCAATCAACTCTCCACTTTTGCTGAACCCACCATGAAAAACAATACAAACAATCTTCTTTGCCTCAATTCTTTTGGAGAATGCAGGCTAAAACCAAGCATCAAACACAAACATTTACTTGATATGAGGAATGGCACCAAGAATGCATTGCAATGTAAGGAAATGGCTAGCAAATTATGTCACTCCTGGTTGTATAAGGTCCTTGCCATTTGTGTGTTTTCTCATCAAAGAAAGGACCCAAATATGGTTGTAGATGAATTTGGTGATACTTTTAGCATCCTCAATCACCCTTTTCACCCATCCAATCTTTTTAATGTCCTCTAACAAGTCCAAGCAATGTGCAACACAAGGACTCCATGTAATTGTGGGATGCCTCTCCATAAGCATTCTACTTGCAACTACATATGCAATTGCGTTGCTCATGATAGTTTGGACAACATTCTCAACTCCAACATTTTGGATCACCCCATCTCACAAATTGCACAAAGTCTAAGCGTTTTTGATTTCACGTGAGGCATCAATAGACTTTAGGAATACCATTGCACCATTAGAATACTATTCCGTCCATCTATCCATCCATCTGATAAATGCTGCATTCTTTTCTCCTCCAAAATCTTTTTTGATTATCAACTACAACTTTTGTATTTTTACGGCTTGCTCTAGTAATGGTTCACTGAAGTCTCTAGCTGTTGGGGTCTTAAACCCCTTGCTTGCAATTGTAAATGCACCAACCAAACCTTCCCAATATGAGCTGCTCGCTAGATTGAAAGGTAAATAATTGCAATACCAAAAATAAAAAATTTGCTGTTGTTATCCTTGCTTGCTCATGTTTTTCTCTATTCTGTCTAGTACCTTCAAGTGAAGGTTGTGCTCCTGGAACATTGCATGGAACAAAGTAATTTGGGTTTGATGTAAGAGGAGTCTCACTAGCCTCAGCCTCATTGTCAGCAATAGATGAATGTGGTTGATGGAAGCTTGGACTTTTGTGAGTGTGACCAAGGGGAGCCGAAGTGGACACATTTGGATTCATTGCAGCTGTTATGGCTTCTTTTGTTTTTTGCCTTTCATACTCAGCAAGAAGGGCCTTCATCTCTCTAATAATCTCCGGAGTTTTTTTGGGGCATAGCTCCACATTTTGTCCATGTATTTTGCAAGGTGGTATTTTAATCTATTGATTCCACCTATCATCCATTTGCTACATTTGGTACAAGTGACCTCTTTTTATTTACCCGTATCCCATACTTCCATGCTTTGTCTTTTTGTCTTCTTGGCTTTGGGGCTGCCCTTGGAATTGAACTTGACATTGCTGTTTTAACGTGAAAAAATAAGAAAATCAGTAGGGTTTTGTGGAGAATCAAGAAAAAAATGATAATGAATCATTTGAAAAAAATAGTATTAAAAACCAAGATAAAATACAAGGAAATAAGTTAGGAAGGGAAATGGAATTTTTTTTGCTAGCATATCCCCTTGTTTTTCAAGATTTTTTTTGATTTTCAATCGATGGAAACGAAAAAAAGAGAAGAAAAATCCTTTAACTAGATCTCTTTAGCCTCTATGATCTTGTTTCCTCACCTTCTTCAAACCCTAGAGACTTGTTTTGAGCAATATCAAATGGAAAAAGTGAAAAGAAAAATGTGTAAGTGTCACTGTGCATTCCCAGCAAACACCAAGAGTCCTGATTTGTGACTTGTGTCGAGTCTGCCTAATAAAATTGCAATTCTTTTACTTTGACTCTCCTGGACTTGGCTCGTGAATCCACGGCGAGGCAACTCAACCCACCTATGGACTCGTGAGTCTTGGCGAGTCCGCAGGGTCCTTGAACTATGGTGCCTACTACGTGTTGCCACAGGAGCTTGAGATATTGGAGAATATATATCTGAATTTTATTTTCCTAAAAGTCCCTACAGCTCAATCATCGAGATTGCAACACTTGTCCAAATCTTAGGGATTGGTGTTGCTCATTCCTTTGAATAAGTAAATATTCACACTAACTCAAGGTTTTGTGCTTGGTTAAACAAACCTTAGTTTGTTCGCTCCTTTCTTGGGGTCTTGGAGACTTTGAAGTTTCACATTCATCCAGTCATTGTGTGGAGAGTTGAGTTCTTGTGATTGTGACAGTTGCTACAACCTTGGCTACTTATGGTTTTCAACATCACCTATTCACTCTTAGGTTTTTAAAATACGGAGAGCCAATGAATGATGATTCCGTTGACTCAACGTAGGTAGCTGACAATCAGTTAATATATCTAGCTTTGCTTGGTCATTGATCAAATCAAGCCCTTAAAGGCTTTTCACTTAAGTTCCAAGGGTTCAAGGGACAAATTAATTAGAATCTTTGAAAATAAGTTATAAGAATATTAAACCTTGGGTCATATTGATTCAGCTTGGACATCAGGCAAAAACAGGCCTTGTCTTTCATTGATATCTCTATGGTTTGAGGGATTGATAAAGTACATTGTACAAAATAACTTGATTTAGATGACTGAGAGTTGAATGTGGGTTACTTGAATTATGGAGGGGTTACAAGTTCAGGTCCATGTCTCAATGCTCTTGAGCTTTTGGATTGTGATGCTTGTCACTATTTCAAACTTGCTCTTGACCTTCATGGGGAAATTAAACTAGGGAATTTATAATGAAAAAGCATTAGAAGTGCAGCTGCTAAGACAATTACCCCTTAAATAAACTCATTTCTTCCTTAGATTTTAGGAAGATTAAAACTCAAGGCCATAGTTGATAAAACTTTATGAGCTGAGAGTTTTGTAAGTGTTATACTTGTTGAGATTTTGGACCTTGAGGTTTCAAGTTATTTGAAACACAACTCAAGCCTCTCTTGGGCAAATACTAATGAGAACTCACTTTCAATCACACAGCATGATTGCATCCAAAAGTCCACATCCTTATGGGCACGCACATGAGACATCTGTATGAATTGTTTGGATTTCATTAAGAATCTTAACTCTTTGTGAAGAACATCCTTCACTCAAGGACCCAAGGTTCTTAGGATAGCAAAGTTTGGGACGTTGATATTGTAGAGTTTGAGGCTTTGAGAGACCACAATGACGACACTTATCAAAATCATTGGTTCTCACCCCTTTTGTTGATCAGGATCTTACAAATTTAAACTTAGCATCTCAAATGTTCCGAGCATGCATTCAAAAAATTTAAACCCAACATATCAAAGGCTTTGAGCATGCATTAAATGTAAGTCGAGCATTAAAATGTGAATGCTCAGAGTTTGGGAAAAAATCACTCCAAACACAAAAAAATATGAGTATGATGATTAAAATGCCTGATTTTGTGACATTTAGTGCAACTCATAATCTTAATCCACAAGCTGATTTAGGGAAAGCAAAAACAAATCAATGGAGTTTTCTCAATGATTCAATATTTGGAACTTGTCACAATCTCGGGGCTTTGGTTATTGGAAAACCTTCTTAGGTTTGGGCCATAACAACCCAAGTATATGCACCAAGCATCAAGAATCACACTGAGGCATCCTAAAAGACAAGACTCAAAAGCTGATTTCACCATGGCATTGATAATCCAAAACATTAAGGTTCACTTTCCTAGACGTGGCAAATCCCTTCCAAATTCCTTACCAAGTTACCAGTCTTTTGAAGAAGAGTTACGAGACACAAATGAGTCAATTATAGCTATCTTTACCATAATGGATTCTCAAAATAACTTGGATTGTCTAAGATCCTGGGCTGCTTTTTTTGTGTGAAATGCTTTATTTATTGAGGAATCCATTTTGTATACTTCTCCTACTGTTTTCCATTGCCCCTGCTTTGGATATTTTGTAGCTTGAGTAACATAGTATGGAATATGTTTGAGGGTATTACAGTTGATCTAAAAACAATGAAATTATTCGGAAGAATATAAAATTTACTCTTGAAGCATTTAAAGCTGAATTGAGCGTTCTTTATAGCATTGCATACAAAGTAGATGAAGACTCATAATTATGATCCCTCTTGCAGGAGTGAACATTATTTGATGAGATTACAGACAATGAAACTGTACACATATCATCCGACAGGAAAGTTTGCTACGATCACTTCCAGTCGTGTTCTTGAAGGAACTTGTCAGTATCCTTTAATGCTTGGATCAGTTTTAAAATACAAAGAGTCTCTGTATGAAGCCTCCAATTATAAAACTTCATTCAGGATGACACAACCTTGGAATTCTTGTAAAGTGGCTGCATTTAGTACTCAAAGGTCAGATACTATTAAAGGATCTCAGAAGTTATCAGCAGGCCAAGCTGGCGCTAATAAATCACAAGCTACACTCCTGTATCTTCTTGCACTGGTTGTGGCAATGGTGGGTTCCACTTATGCTGCAGTTCCTCTGTATCGGAAGTTTTGCCAAGCTACAGGATATGGTGGCACAGTCCAGAGGCGTGAGGTAAGGTTTAGCATATATACGAGTTTTTAGTATCATGCATTTGTAATTTCTGCACTGCATGAATGTTGTACATGGCAAGTTGGATCTTCTAACTTTACTAGTTGCAACTTTGGAAAAATGAATTGGGGGAGGATTCTTGTTGAAAGGATTTCTTGTTTTCCTGAAGTATGTTTATTTGTTGTGACAAGGTCTGAGTCTCTGCAGACTGTTGAGGAAAAAATTGCGCGGCATGCGGAAGGAGGCACCAAAACATCACGGTATGTGGAGAGAGAGTTGTTTGGATTTCACTTTTTCTGTCATTAGAAAGATTTGATGATAGAGGTATAAATGAAAAATTCTACATGTTTCCTGTGTGTTTACCTCACTTTCAGCATGAAGCTGCTTTTGCTTTGTGAAATTGCAAGTTCAGTTCAAAAAATTAATTCTGTCATTTCTTTTTAGGTATTGCACTATACAATATTTTTGAAAAAATTAAGTGAAACTGGAATTAGTTTCCTATTAGACTGAATTGATGCTGAAGTTCAGAAAGGCCAATGCCACTCAATTATAAGATAAATATTGCCAAGATGATTTGAGCACCAGTATTGGCACCAATTTAAACACAGTCTGAGTAACCAGTATACTCATAAAACCTTAAGAACTGCCATGCTACCAGGGGTGAGCAGTTCACAGCGCCAAATATAATCCATCAGGCCAAGAATTCTTTGGCTAGAACTGAAGCAACCTCTAGCAAAGCACATTGCTTGTGTTTACAAATACTCAGAGAGGAATTGATTATTTTACTCAAGTCAATGATGTCCAGGACATAAATGAACAATTCTTCAGTAATGACATTGTAAGGGGCATCGTGAACTTATAGAAGCGAATCTCAAGTACCACAATAAAGACTTTTTATCAAGATTTTTGATTTTCTCTAAATTTTATTTTTGGCATCATTACAATTTTTGTTCTTTGCTCCAATTCCCATGTTTTGTTCAACACTCTTCATTTCCTTTGCTTTGAATCACATTTCATCATCATGTCATTACTGTATGTTGCATGCAACTGTTTTTTTATGTCACCCACTTCATTGTGGCTTTTTTTAACAGGGTCTTGGGATTTTTCCAACAATTTGTGTCCTTACATAATGATGAGTGAAATGCTTTTGGAAAAAACTGTGTAATTTTGTTTGATCAAACCGAAATCCAATCCGATGACTTAGAATAGTTTTGGAAAATTTATCTTGTAAGCCCTAGGTCAGAAATTTCAAATGTAAACTTTGGTTTTAATGAAAGAATTTTGGTTTCTGAAATGACCTTTGCAAAACCTAGAATCTGAGTCCTAAAAATATGAAGCAGGTGATGAAGCATTGACAATAGATAACTCAACAATAGGAGCAAATGGCAAGGCAACAAGCTCAAATGTTTCAAGATCAGTCATCTACCAATGTCCTAGTACGAGCTTCGGCAAAAAAGTTCAAGATTGGAGATGATGGGCAAAAAGAAAAGGGTGGTAGTGATTGCATTTCGGAAGAAAGATAGCCTGAGATAAGAAACTGAAACTATTCCATTTAAAGTTGAATCCATGGTAGATATTAAGACCTTTGAAGTTCAAGTTAATGCAGAAATCTTAGACACTTGGATCAAGCAAATTGAGGTGTATTTTAATATCCACAATGTGACTGAAACACATTAAATATTCTTTGCTCTCAAGACTACATGACTGAGTTCCGCAGCCAAGCCATGTTGTTGAGCTGGATCTGGAGGAAGATGTCCTGTGATGAGCCCGACTTAAGGCTTGGTCGGCCAGCCTATTTGTAGTGTTGTTAACTAACACCCTTTTTATTGCTTGTCTTTAATAAATAATAAAAAAGTAAATAAATAAATGTAATTATTAAACAACTTTATTAATTCGGTTCTATAGGCCATCCTACTTTGCTTGTGGCGGTTTTTTCTTAAGGCTGATCGTGGCGGGAATAACTATCTATACTAGTTGCTGTTTGTGGCTATGCATCGAAGAGTTTCCATTATTCTTGCATTACATGAATGCACAGGCCTTCTTGGACGCAAACCTGAGGGGCTCAAACCTGAATTGATGCATTAAGGGAGGCTACAGAAAGATTTTGAGTTATCAAGACGGCTACAGAAAGATTTTGAGTTATCAAGACCCTGCAATAATTGTGGAGGAAAATCACATGACAATACGGGTTCCTAGTGTTGAACGCGGGCTTGTGATTGAAACCAGGATCTTATCAAGTGGAGGGCGAGTTGCACACAATATATGCTCGTGCCTATAAATGCAAGCATCTGAACTTATTTATTGACTTCATTAATACCAGCCAGGGGTGAGGTGTGAGGCTATTTGTCTCTGCCTTCACAAACTTAACAGAGGTAGATTATGCACCTGAGTGACACTTACCCGAATCTGAACTCCTAAATATCATGTATGTGTGCTGGTTGAAAAGGTTGACTGATGTATCAATTCAGATTATTTCTGTAAGTCATGAATATTTGAACATCGGATATTTGCGCCTAGATGTTCATGGACTGAACTGGTGAATGACCATGGACACACTAATGGATCATATAATTGGTGAAGAACAGTGTCATTCTAGTGGTCATTTCTAAGAATGAATTTTATCTTGACAAAGAGGGTCTACTACTCTTGGAAGACAATAGATTTACAGATTGAGGCCTATCACATGGCAGATGGGTGATATAAGATTCTGAAACCTTCACTCGTAATATAGTTAATTGAAATAGAACCATTTGTCATTTAAACTAAACAAGCATTAAAACCAAAAATTGATGTTTGCCTGATAAAAACAGCGACCGTTGACTGCTTGATTTATTGCAAATAAGACTCCAAATATCTGATTTAGGCTACATTTTAGGAAACTACGGTGTAGCAACTTCTGTAAGAATCAACTGGTTAGTGAATGTTAAATAGAAAAACTACAGACTGACAAATGATTGCCAATTGGATAGGATCAGCAATCACTGAGGAGCATTATCAAGTAAAGGAATGGATGACCCAACTGCAGACAAGGACTCCTGTGAATGGATGCCATGTTTTGAATGAAGTAACTATTCATGGGGTGATTGCAAGGCAATCAATGAATTAAACGCAACACAATTTATTGCATTGATGATCGCCTATCAAAGGATTTGACCAATAACTGCTAATTAAGGAGTAACTCCTGATTGACAAGCTTTTAGTACACACAACAATAGATATATCATATAAATAAAGCATCAATGAAGTAGAGTGAATGGTTGAATGAAGAGATGCCACTTAGCAAGATTAATAGAAGGTTACAATCCAACTACAAGGAAAGAAAGAAGAGTTGAAAAGTAAGGCTTTTTCAAGTTTACAATGCTAAAGGAAAATATGGACGACTTCTGTATTATAGAAAAATGTTGATAAAGTTCTAAACAAGGTGTGCGGGTTAGACATGGGGCACTTAATTGGCATTAGTGTTGGTTGAACTTGAAACTATGACAACAACACTTTCTCCCTAGTCACAAGCCTAATTATATAGCTAGTGTATTAAAAAGGTATCATCAAAGGTCAGAACCTTTGGTGATGACCTCGTGCTCATACATAGCTAAACTCATCTTAAGTTAGGAAGTCATCAAGCTAGAACAAGCTATACTGTTATATTGCCAGTTATCACTATTACGTTCTTTATCCAGTTGAATACGCTGCTATATTCTATTATTTAACTGCACTATCACGTTTTTTATATTGCACTTCCCAAAGCAAGCTGCAAAATAATATTTTAGACCAAATGCCTGTTAACATTATTCTTTGGAATACTTTGCTATTGTGCTATGTTTCTTAGTATTTTTAGGGCCAAAATATAATCTTCTTGATTACAGGTCCAAAATAATGGAAGAATGTAGTAACAATTTTCATCTCAAATGACTGTCTCTTGGTGACCGTGATGCAGAGCCAAGTGGATTTTCATAAGAAGGCACTTCTCTAGTCCTCCAATCCTAGGATCACTCTCATTGATCCACCCACTCCCAAGACCTATCAACGGTCATTCCTCCTTCATTGTCTACCACCTCTCTCACTAGACTCCACATACTGAATACAATCCACTCCACTGATCATTCAATCTCTGGTCCTCTTACATTTACTCATGACTGTCCGCTTCCAATCCTTCAACATAACCCACTAGAGACTCTTTATTGAGACAACACTTGCCTTTGGATTCCTATACACCCACTCAACATAGAGAAGTAGAACCCTTACACCTTGCTTCAAAAGACCCCACACTTGACAAACTTGGTCTACAACCAATAATACTTCTCACTGCCCCTATAGACAGTAAGACTGCAACTTTGAGACAGTCACTTAAATCAGCACTGTGTATCTCTTCACCCCTAAGCACTTAGGCATCACCTATGTCCTTCTAGACTCCCTAGACTCTGTCCACACACACTCCCACATCCACTTGATCCATTAAATTCAACTTCAAATCAAAACAAGACAACTTACCATATCTCTGTCTACTGGGACAGTCACTTCCAATCTCTGAACTCTTAGTGGTTTAACCCTGTCTTGGGCACCCTACTTTCTCTGAGACCTTGAACATGTTGTAGACTCCTTCCTCCTCCATTTTCTCAAGCCTTCATGGCCAAAGCATTTACCAAACTTGTGGACAAAGTCAGACTTTAAGACTGACAGTCTATTCGCTGTTCTCTGTGACTGTCCAGTCACTCCCTTGCTCCAAACCCGAGCCCAACCTCTGCATGCTCTCCTACACACTCCATGTGGATATCATACACTGTCTCCCACATCCTCCCCTCGATGATGGGAACTTATTGAACGTTAAAAGGTGGAAAACTACATGGAATTAGCTCACTGGATACCCTAATGAGGGTTTAGGACAGTTTTTCTCAAAATGCAGAGAACTTCCTTAATACAACACTAAACAAGATGATTCCAACGGCAAAAGAAGGCTAGTTCAAGCCACTACCATCCCCAAACAAATAGACTTTCAAAGCATAACATCAATATGGAGGGAAACCACTGTCAAAGTGACTGTTGCAGAGAAAAGCCAGTAAATACAGTGAAAAGTATTAATTTTATTGATCAAATCTTACAAACTCCTTATCTCTTCGACTCCTCTTTCATTCCTCTCCTCCATTACAATGAAAATAAGTCTCTTTTAGACCCAAACATCGATCAACCACCCTTAGTAACTGTCCTCAAACCGACTGAGACAGTTAGAAACCGACTGCCCTCTCAATTACAAAGAACATGAAATGTTGTCAAGTTGACAACAAGTTGTCAACTTTGACAACTAAACACCTAATGACCCATGTCGTATTATGGATGGTCTTCTCATGACCTTATAAACATTTAAAACTACTAAAAATCCCCATAAACATTTAAAACTATTAAGACTCCTAATCTACCCATTAGCCCTTATAGGCCATTATTTGCCAATCTTGGTAATTACATCATATCGACTTCTCAATTACAATCAAATGGCTTGAATAGCCATGTTACATCATTAAATGACCTTGTAGGTCTCCTTTGTCTTCTTGTCTTCATAGCTTCCTCCTTAGGTCTTGATAGTGACCCTAGTAGCCATGGTGCTCCTGCATCAGATATCATTGTCATATTCTTTTATTTGAGGTCCAACTGTTTGCCAGCAATCAAATGCTGGTACCTCAAGGTGCAATGGGGTAATATGTAATTTTTGAAACTCACTTACGTTTTTATGTCTGATAAAATGATCAGCTTTTCGATCCAAGCCCTAGGCTTATTATAGTTACTGAGCTCATCAAAATTGGGAAGGGGAATCTTCTCAAGCAACCCTGGATTTGTGCCTTTCTTCTCTTCATCTTCTTGCAGTTAACTATCCCTTCTTGTATCCCTTGCACAATGGTTCTTCCATTCACCACAGTCCTCAGCTTTGATTTTAATATAATTGTCAATTTTTATCATTTACAAATACTCCATTGTCATAATCTTTGCAAATGTTTAGTCTGAAATTTTTGAAGGATGTGATTTTCTTGGATTTTTTAAATGCTTCAGGTAGCTTTAGAAATAATTCAAAGTAGTTGTCCTCAATGGACTACTGTTTTCTTTTAAAAACCGATCACTTAATAGACTCTTTCTTGTTTTCCTACCTTAGATCTATTGCAGTACAAAATGGATTGATTGTTTTGGTTAGTTTTCTATATAGGCAAATATTGAAGAATCCCTTATTGTGTGTGTTTCAACAGTCAAACATTTTTCCGTTTCTGTTTTTTCTTTTGTAAAACGGCTACTGGCATTAAAATCTTTTTTAATGATATCTCAACTCTTCAGAAGACATTGTGATGACACCAATAGTAAAAGTCAACAATAGTAAAGTATTATAGTAATATTTAGCTTGTAATGGTCATTTAAGTCTTTTATTTAGTTTAGTTAGTAACTTCTTTAAGTTAGTTTTTTTCAGTGACTTCTTGTTTTGTCTTCAGTACTTGATTGTTCTTGTTATAGAAAAATCCTTTGTAATTGCTTATATAAGGAGTATTCCTCTCCTTTGTTTAATACAACAACATTCAGTTATAATTTCATGTTATAAGAGCAGAGGTTGTTTTGGCAAAATTTTCTACTAAAATTTGTGGTTTAATTACCCAGAAATTTCTAAAAGTTTTTTGCCCGATTTTTTAAAAAACAAAAACTGTGAGGCTTTTGGCTGATTTTTTGGAGAACAAAATCTGTGTTTTTTCCTGAACATTTTTGTGAGGAAATTTTCAGATGATTTTTGCTTGATTTTTAAAAAAATCAAGATTTGTACCCTTTTTTGATACAAAATGATGTTTTTGATGAATTTTTCACAAAATCCTATGAGGTTTCTGCAGATTACTTTACCCTTTTTTTCCTGATAAACGAAGTTTTTTTTTCAGATCTGCAAGGGTTCTCTATTTCTGTGATCGAGGGCCTTTGTTCTTTTGACAATTTTAATAAAATTGTGGTTGCTTGCAGCTTGTTTTAGGTTATGCCTCAGGTTTCTAGGGCTAATGTTGTTTTGCATAAGTTTTTTTATGAATTTTTTACAAAGTCGTGCTCGTTTCTGATTTTCTAAAGCAGTGGAGGGTCTTTGCCGTGGTTTTTTTGACGAATTTTGGGTAAATTGTGGATTTTCTGAACTGTGAAGGTTTAAAATGATTTACAAAAAATTGTGGGTGTTCAGATTTTTTGCACAATGTAAAAAAACACAAATTGTGGGTTTCAGAGTTTTTACCGATTTTTTATCTCTAAAAATTAAGGTATTTGAGAAGCTGATTTTCATCTCATCTTTCGTGTCTCTGGATAGTGGGAGGGATAGCTTTGTTAACCAACATCATGTTGGAAGGCAAACAACATATGCTCACCATTTTCGAGTCTTAGGATCTTGTATTGGTTGCAAAGAGTTCATCAATCAATATTTTTTGTCGCAAGTTTCTAAAAATCCAGGAAAAACTTGGTGTAGCTAGTAGAATGACCATTAAGGGAGAGTATTAAAGTAATATTGTAATATTTAGCTTGTTATGGTCATTTAAGCCGTTTAGTTAGTAACTTTCTATTCTGTATGTCAGTTTGTTTTTTAACTTCCTGTTTTTAGTTCTCGATTGTTTCTGCTATGGAAATATCCTCTGTAATGGCTTATACAAGGAGTATTCCTCTCCTTTGTTTAATACAATAACATTCAATTATCACTTCAAACAAGAGGCTCGCTCACAAGGAACTATCTTTTTTGTTTCTTCCAAAAGTTATTGTCTGTAGATTGACTTGTAATTCTGCTCTTACTTGTAGAAGTTAGGTGACCTACTAATTTGTTCCATTATTCCGTTCCCATTCTATTATTTGTTGTTTTGTATAGTAATTCTAGGTTGCTAAATTGATCAAGTTTTATAATTTTAATTTATGGTCTTTTCTACTTTGTTGCCTAGTATAGTGAATGGCTGAGTGGCTGCCATGTTGAGAAACTTAACTTAGTAGGATAATAATTCATTTCCAACAAACTCTTATTCATATCTTCAATGAATTAGGGAACTGGTGATTCAATTCAATGCTGATGTAGCTGATGGTATGCCATGGAAGTTTATACCTTCCCAGAGGGAGGTAAACATTTTTCTGTTCAGGTTCATTTAAAGAAAAAATACTGAAGAATACCTTAATGAACTAAGCATGTATTAGTAGATGAAGAGCCATTCAGAAAAAATAATCAGTGTATGATGCTTCCACGATTGCCTTGTTGTTTTCATAGGTAAGGGTAAAACCTGGAGAGAGTGCTCTTGCCTTTTATACTGCTGAGAATTTTAGTCCAAAAGCCATAACAGGAGTCTCAACATACAATATCACTCCAATGAAGGTAAGTATTTAAAAACATTTTCTAAGTCAGACTATTGATGCAATTATTTTCGTAATTCTGCTAATAGGAATGGAATTCATATGGTTAAAAATGAAATGCAAATGTCACCCCATAGACTGGTGACAAGGTAAGTGTTCACTAGTCTGCTTGTAAAACATAAACTAGCAATTGGTTATTTGCAAGGTCTTCATGTTGTACAAGGGCATAGGGGAAGAATTCTCTATATTCTCTCTTTCTTAATAAAAGGGTAATTTAAAAATATTTGATGATGTGTATTGATTATTTATATTTATGTTAACATAACAACTAGTATTATTACTGGTGGCATTATGAGGTCAGTAATCTGATTGTATTTATACTTAATAACAAAATTGTTCATGTGCTTCAGGAGTTTTTGAGCATGACAATTTTATTGGAAAATATAGTTGTGTTTTTTTTTAATCCGTAATCACTTTTTTCTGGAGCTTTGAACCAGTGGGGGCACAATGGGGCCCCCCATCCCCATGGTGATCATTATGCTGAGGTATGAACACCTCTTTGATTTGCCTTGTGCTGGACTCCGTGTTTGTATCTCTTACCTGGACTTCCTTATCGCTCCAATCTCCTTATATCTGCCAACCTCTTATCTCTCCGAATGGCTTCCTTCTTATCTCTCTGTCTTCTTATATTTCCTGACCCCTTATCTCTCCGGATGGCTTCCTCCTTATCTCACCATCTCCTTATCTCTTCTCAACCCTACTTATCGCTCCACACCCCACATCTCCTTAACTCTCCTTATCATTCCAACTCTGCTTATCTATCCATGCGGCCCCTTGACTTTTTCTGGTTGTCAATTCTCCCATCTCCCACGCCTGCTTGCTGTACTGTCAGTGATCGTCTTATGCTGACTAGGCCACCTGCGCAAGGATTGACTGCCAAGGCTGTCCCTCCACTTGTTGACCGTTAGCATGTGCTGTAATCTCATTCTCTGCGACAACAGCAGACCTCCATCCATTCCGTGTACCTGCCGAGACTCGAACTTGAAACCACTGTTTAAACACGGCTTGCAACCAACTGTTGCACTGCAGGGTGAACCCCATATAGTTGAGGTGTTTTACTAGAATGTAAATATTACAAAAGAAGCTCATTGATGGCTTGAATTTACAAGAGGCAAATGTAAAATCTGAAAAGCATCTCTATCGAGGTGCAAGATTTCAGGGAGAAGTGTCTAAGACACCAAACTTCAACTGGTAATAGGAAAGCCTCAAAACAATCAAAGGGTGGATTGAATTGGACTAAAAGCTTTGTGGATTGTGCTGAAATCTATTTCTTTAAAGCTAATGCATTTTTGAGAAGTCTTTACTAGCTTCTGATTACTCAGCTTCTCCTTCAGCTTCAAATGCATTACCATTTAAATACATGCTCATTTCAATGGGGTTTGCTTTACAGTCCATGTTTCACGAGTTTGGCAAGCCTGACAGAAAGCTATCACGGTGACATTTCTCATCTAAAGTGGAGATGATATTGCACAGAAGTGCAGCTCTACATACAAACAATTTTTAAAAAACTTCATTGTCAGAAATTTGGGCACAGAAGTAGGTGCAGTAAATCTGTTCCAACTCTCAACCAGCATACTAGTGATTTGTTTAATTACACATCTTGAATGTTTGGCAATACTAAGTTTTAAGCTTGGAAAATATCAGAGTAACGAGAATCGCCATTGAATCGCGATTTGATTCACCGCTTCCGATTTTTTTGGAGCCGGTGAATCAGATTGGCGATTCTCAGGCATGAATCGCCTGAATCGCCGATTCATGAAAAAATCGCCTGAATCGGCATGAATCGGCTGTCAAGTCAAGAAAATTTAAAAAACACTGATTTTTTTTATCTTTTTTTTTTGTCTTTCATCTTACATATATTTTTGTGTCTTTCAGCTGAAAAATAACTTTCGATGCCTTATAAAATAATTAAGGTCGGAAACTGCGCTGATAAAAGTGGGGAAAAATTAACCTTCGAGTCTTATTAGGCTCCATATAGAAGATGATGATGATGAAGAAGAAGAATATCAATAAATTATTAATCCATTAGTTGAACTTAAAACAATGATACTTGAACTGATGTAATGATTTAATTTTAATGTTTTGATTCTTGAATCTTTGACGTTGAACTTGCACTTGAGGTATATGATGGTATGATCATGATTCATGATGCTATGATTACAAGTGTTTTTGTTGTTTAAATGTTTTTATGATACTATGTGACATTCCAATCTTGATTCTTAACTCGTGCTTCTAGGCTGCATAAATATGTAACGCATGTGATGGATTTATCATTTATGTTCTTTGTTTATGTATGTTAGCTTCTATTTGATGATGTTATAGTGTGTTTAAGTTATATTCAATAAAGGGTGCATGAAATAAGTTTTAAATTGTTAAAATCTCTAAATTTTAAGGGTTTTTTAAATTTGCCGATTCATGGGCGATTCGATTCCGATTCATGGGCGATTCGCGATTCGATTCGGCCTTGCCGATTCCGAGACGATTCCGATTCTCGTTTCTTTGTAATGGAAACCATGCTAGTCTAGAACAAGTATGTTACCATCTAGGTATTTAACAGTTATTTGATGGAATTACTGGTGTAGAATTCAGTCTCAATCAAATTATTTTTCCAAGTAAACTGTGTCTAGGAATCAGGCCTATCACCACTTCACTGGCCAAGGAGAGTGCAATTTTTATTTATATTTGTCGTGCATAACTTATCTCTATTGACGTGATGTAGCTCATTGAGCATTTGATATCATTTATAATTTTTTCTGCTTTTAATGCCATTTGATGAACTAATGACAAAAATGAATTCCCTGCATATCTTTAGGCACTAAATATATCTGTTTGCTTCTGGTGTTCCTATGGTATTGTTTATGGCAGCTCCAATTCCCAGTTGGAAATATTTGACTTAAACAATACTACCTTATAAAATTCTTCACATGTTCATGGTCAATATTTTCCATGAAAGCACCATTGGACACCAGCAAATTCTTCTAGATTTGGTTGATCCAGAACACAATTTATCATGTGAAATTTGTTGGGAACTGTTCGCTAACAAACTTTAGCCCCAGCTCAAAGCTTTGCTGATCAATCTTGTTTAGAATGGAGATGCTTTAATTCATTAAAAAAAATCTTTATAATTTTTTGAATTTTAAATTTAAAACTCCACCCGAAGATTAATATGGCTTAATGGTGCATGTTGGAATGCTGTTTTTTTCTAGCTTGTTAGATTGTCTTAGCACAGTTAACATATTTAAAAGGGATCTCATTAAAGAAAAAAATATCCACTTATGATTACTGATGTCATCCTTGCTAGATTTAGAGCATGGTAAGCAGATTCTGCAATCAGAAAATTCAGCTCTAAAAGTAGGTAGCTAAAAAAACAAAAACTTCATCAAAATAGTAATCTCTCACCACAATACAACACACATCACTGAAAATATGAACAGTGGATACATAGTATCAATCTTTCAAATCTGCAACTGTTTTCTCATTAAAGCTGAAAAGAGATACACTGCACCGGAATGAAATTTTAAAAAAGAGACCCTATATGCACCTTGATTAAACTTAGAACATGCGCCCTTTAAATAGACAGGTGCTCTATAAATTTAACTTAGAGAAACTAGATGAGGTGTTGTAATGCTCCAACTTAAGTTTACGATTCATTGAAGCAACACTAAGTTTGACTGAACAATCAACTAGTCTGATTAATCAATCAAACTAGTCCAACAACAAAGAACTCTCAATCAAAGTTGTTGAGACTAAGATATAACTACAAATCACTTGTCTCAAGTACTTAACTGGGCCCTAATAAAAAAGAAGAGTCCCTACATATTCGGGCCTTATTCTCCTTCATTATTATGTTCTCTTCATGCTGATCTCTCTGTTGTGCACAGTTCTGCATCTGATGCTTTCACTATCGTGCCATTGCTTTGAGAACACCTAATGAGCAACTCAAGTTGAAAACTCTTAACAATCTACTTTCGAAAACTCCGTAAAATCATAAAATTTCAAGGAAATTTTTTCTTCATGATATATGTTCTCAGCTGTTTCTTCGCCTGAGCATCCTGATTTCTTCACAGCTGGTGAGCATTTGGTCAAACTTCTTTCATCTTCTTGATGACAAGACACCCATCTAGAGGGCTCATAAACGCCCCTTTTCTCAGATTGAATACCACATTTGTTCTATAAGAAAATTTGGCGAACAAATCTGAGAGGGACAGTGGTCTCTCTGTCATCTCCCCTTCTTGAAATAGGATTAAATAATAAACAATAATAATTTTATTAAAAATATGAAAGACTAATATTAAAAATAATTAAATATTAGTTAAGTTAAATGTTAAGTTTTTAGGATAGCTGCAAATGTAATAGAACTCTCTGTTGTATGTGTTTTCCAAATGCAACAATCTCTCTTTCATTTATATTGGGAATGAGACTGGGAGAGACATGTCCCTTCATGGGACATGTCTATTCATTATTATTTATAAGAAAGGACACGCCTCTTCCCATTAATTGTAATTTAATCAATCTTATAATGTTTCATCAATCAATTATTAATTAAGGATAATATAATAATTTAATGTTGAATATTAAATTTCATATGATTAATAATAATATAACATATATATTATATTATTATTAATCAACATATATTATATGTATTTGAATGATCATACGACTGAAGCTACAAACATTAAAACTCCCTCTTAGCTAGGGAGGATGATCAAACATAATGTGTAGTCGTCTTCTGTGACAACACTTATGACCCTCTCCATAGCTATACAAAACATCAACACTCCCTCTTAGCTAGGGAGGTTAAATCAATCCAATGTCAACACTTATATGACTCTTGACAACATCAATCATATGATGTAAGCAATAAAAGCATCATCCTCATGATGTAATCAATAGAAACATAGTCTCAAGATGTGGATTGCCTCCATCGGCGATTCTATTCACAATCTCTCGTGTGGATTGCCTCCATTGGCGATTCTATCCACAAGCGCTCGTGTAGATTGCCTCCATCGGCGATTCTATCCACAAACTCACGAGCTTTAGAGTGGATTGCCTCCATCGGCGATTCTGTCCACAAGCTCTCGTGTGGATTGCCTCCATCGGCGATTCTATCCACAAACTCACGAGCTTTAGAGTGGATTGCCTCCATCGGCGATTCTATCCACAAGTTCCCGGGTGGATTGCCTCAATCGGTGATTCTATCCACAAGCTTCTCAAGCTTTAATGTGAATTGCCTCTATCCACAAGTTCTATCTATTATGATCTGTTTTAGCCATCACAAGATGTCTATCACAATAGAAGGTCAAGTTATTGTAAGATTGTCACCTTCCAATAAGTTTTACAAATACAAGTGATAATCATTTGGAAGTCGTCACTTCCTCATGATGTACACAAAGGGTAGGCTGATGTACTCAAAAGAGATATTAAGAGGAGAAGGTTCCATTTGAAGGAGAAATAAAAAAGGGGAGGTCAATTGGGAGAATAATATATTATTCACAAAGGCAAAAATGAAAACTGGTATTAATTACCTTGCAAGATGGGTAAGTCCTACGGTGGAATGGACCATGCTACATCATACAAAGGCGATAGGTAAGACCTACAATGGAAAGGGTATGGGTTACATCATACAAAGGCACTATTTATGTAAGTCCTATGGTGGAATGAACCCTGCTACACATACAAAGGCAATAGGTAAGGCTTGTGGTGGAATGGGCATGGGTTACATCATACAAAGGCACTTTTTGTGAGGATAGTCCATATGGATGGAAAGTAACTGCAATAAGGGGAAATGGTGAGGCCTCACTAGGTACGCCAACCCCATGAAGCATGGGGCCAAGGGGGACAGAGGTTCCGCTCTTGGGCCTAGGGTCGAGTTAAGGGCACCCTCCAATTCATATGGAGGAATTATTGTGAGGATCCATAACCATAAGAGGTGAGTAGGGTAGAGTGATGGAGGGGAACGATGTAAAGGTTCTGCTAGGTATATATGTGCTTGCATTCACATGGATGATGGCCTAATTGTGTATGAACTAGCAGTCCGTGAGAAATAGTAGTAGGATGAATCAAAATCCATCAAGGAATGGCAGAAAGTACTGAGTGCTATTTCAGTTTAAAATGGATGAATTAAACCATGGAATTCATTTGGGTCACTTCCGTTGCAGTATTGTTTATGGCTAATTGAAGATGGAGTTGGCTGGATTCCCAAATTAGTGATATTTTCTAGTGATCTAGGAGGATATGACACTTTGATCATCATGCTGTACAAAGGTGGTTCTTCAGTCAACATGCTGCCCTTGATCATTGTGCAGTACAAAGGTGGCTTTCCAGCCAACATGCTATTGTTGGCATAAGCTCTAGACTCTTTCAAGCACATGCAATCAACTTGTGAAGTCCTACCCCGTGTTACTTTTTTCACATAACATTAACCATGTCAACACTATATTCTAAAGCTGTTTGGCAGAGTTCCTTGAAAATGACAAATAGAGCGATACAAAGTGCTATAAGGGAAATGGTTGCATTTTTTGCAAATTTCCATGATGTATCTTCATTTCCTACATATGTATATCAATGTATTACAGTCATTCCTAGAATGGGCATTGATAGGAGTGCAACATGCATGTGTAGCATAAAATTTTTGCACAAACATTATAGACATGCATAGGCTTTCCAGGGATCCTAATAGCTAAGAAAAGCAACAACGCAATTAATCGTCAACCAGCTTCAGAATGCTTGTTTTAGAATTTTCACTAGCCACTTCCACTTCAATCATCTCCACCACACATCCAGCTGTTTTTCCTCTCTTAAATTTTCTGTGTGAACTTGTAAATGGCTTGCATTTTCCTTTTAGATAGATCTATTAAATGTGCTTACAAGTATGGGAAGATAACATACTGATATATAGCTGAAAGAGAATTTACCAATGGCAAAGGTGTAACAGACTATGCATGACATGTTATATAATTCTCGGTAACCACTAGATTCCAGAGAACATGCTTTATTTATTCAACTTTTGAATCCATTGGCCACAATTTTTCATTACAGCTATATATGTATGTTGTTAGATTTCTGTGATCTGCATCATGCATAAGTTTCTCAATATCAAGAAGGGGAGCATTAAATTCAATAGGTACCTTATGGATGATGTGCCTTGCTGTTGTTTCTAATCTAGGGCATACTTGATATTGTATCAGGCTGCTATTTACTTCAATAAAATTCAATGCTTCTGTTTTGAAGAGCAGCGTCTACTTCCTGGCGAGAAGATTGACATGCCTGTAAGAAAACTATTTTCTGCGATTTGATCCTCTGTTTCCATCTTACTTGAATTGGTAGACCTTACACCACTTCTCTATAACAAATGCAGGTTTTCTTTTACGTTGATCCAGAATTTGAATCAGATCCCAAGATGAATGGCATCAATAATATGATCTTATCATATACTTTCTTCAAAGTAGAAGATGAGGTAGAGTAGATAACACATTTAGATATATGACACTTTGTATCAGCTACAAGAATCAGCAGAGCAAACTTTCCATTGTTGGTGAGGAAGGCTGGCCAGGGACCAATAATTCCTGGTCGCTACCTAACATGTATGTAATGCAGACAATTATTTATTTTCACTTCTGTTTGAAGTTGAGGCTGAATAAGTCTTCTCAAGTATTGTACAGAACATGCTAAACATTGATCAATCTCAAATAAGTCTTGATTGCCGGTTCGTTGAAATTTATATAAGGATCTTCATCTCAACCAAGGAAAACATGAGACTCCGTTGATTATTTTTTAATTTTTTTAAGAAGTCTTCTCTCTAGGAGTTAGAAACATCTGAATGGAGGCTTAGTTTGTAGAAGATCTCCCAATCACCTATTCATTTGAAAATCAGAGGTGCAGTGACTGGATTATTGTAATAATTAAAATGAAATTGAATACGCAGATTGCCAGTTCCTAAAGTTCTATCTGGATTGACCCTTGACAATCAATTTTAGTTCATAATGCATTCATATTTAGAACGAGAATTTTACTGAATTCTTATGGGATCATCAGGTAGTCTTTAGCATTTTTAAGCAATAGAATTGCATTGGAGAAAAATATTTGTAATTTACTTTTATTTGGTTTTTCCTCATATATAATAAATTATTGTTAACATGTGATTTTTCTGGAGGGATCCTTCGAATAATTAGGAACTTAATGTGTTTTAGTCACTGCTTTACTTTCTTTATTTTGTAATGGGTTTGCAATTTAGGAAATTTAATGAGATGGTTTAGCTACTTGTTGGAATATGGTTTGAGACTTTAAAATGGTGCAAACAAGTGCTTTTACATATTCACGTCTTAAAATTACTTGTGATATTTAAACACAATTCACAGTGAGTAGTGCGCTTTATAAATATTCAAGCTGACTTGTTTGTGGTAGAGACTAATATGATGCACATACTTACCCACTTTCGAACACATGATTAACTCGGATGTAGTTCATACCATAGAAATGACTCTGCTTGACATCATAGTGTTTTTGATTAAGGTAAATGCTTTTTATTGGAGTTATGAGCCAGAACTAAGGATTTTGAAAGGGCTCCACCTTAGAACATAGAAGAGATGACAAAAAGCAAAATGGTCGTAAGAAAACAACTATGAGGAGCCCCCAACAAAAGTGCAATAAGACAACAAAAATCAAGCAACCCACCCTCAACAGAGGCATTTAAAATCAAATTAGGCAAAAGCCCGAAAACAGCAATGGAGCTCAATGGTCAAGGCGGCTTGAAGCCAAACTTCATTGGGGAACTCTAGACCCTACTATCAGCCATATCCTTAACTTCAAATAGACCAAGATGCTCTCTAATTGAGTTTCCAAGACATGACTCTGAGGGCAAGGGAGGCTGCAGACTGCTCTTCACATTGAATTGTCTTCCTGTTTTCCTTGTTTGAAGCTAAAGATCCTTGCTTCTTATGAGCCTAGCTGGCCTTGATGATGGGAAACAACTCCTTACTGCGCTCCTTTAATAACTTTGCATAGGAGGAATACGAAAAAGAATGACATTATGAAAATTTGATTTATCATGAAGAGAGGCATCCCCATCCCCATCAAGGGATGCCAAACCAATCTTCAAAGGAACAAGCCCGCCCTTTGGACAATGCTGGTTCCCAGCCCTACATCCATGAGAGGCGTGACCAGCCATGAAACAATGATAGCAAAAATCTGTGTTCTCATATTTGTTTTGTTGCACACAATCTTTCAACTTAGAGGATAAGGCGATCAAAGAACAAAGTACTCTCTCCACATCCACATTAATGCAGAATAACAATCATTTTCTACTTTGTCACATTTTCAACAACAATGAGTTGATGGAAGGAGCTAGAAATTCTTGACCAATTCTCTTCATTCCAAAATTCAAGCGGTAAATTAGGAAGTCTCACCTAGACTGTTATAAAACCAATAGATTCTTTCTTTAGATCAAAACTTGTATGCTACATCTTGAGGAAGAGATTAGTATTACCCAAAAATCATGACTCCCTTAAGGGATACAGATATCGTCTTCATGGAAGGGAAAAGTACAATCGAAAGAAACCCTTTGCATGCATTGAGATCACCATGGAGCCTAGTAGAGTACATTTACTCTTTAGCCAACCTTAAAAAAATCAATATTGGGTCTAGACCCTAATAATTTCCCCACAAGGGCATACTTTAAATTGGATGAATATCTTTCGACAAGGAAATCAGGGATTTTATCACCTAGTTAACCACGCTTCGCAACATTTGTGGTCAAAGGGACACGATAAGGATTACTTATGGCATTTTGAGTCTTGGGAGATAAATATAAGATTGTAGCCGAGTTTCTGGATTCAATTGTGTAATTTTTGTTTGCATCAACGTTTTGGATTACACTACATGATCCATCATCAGGATGAGAGAGCTGTAGGAGAAAAATAACATAAATTGGTGGAACATGTAGTGTGATCTGAAACGTTGATGCAAACAATATTACACAGTTGAATCGAAAAACTCAACTACAATCTCAACGGACTATGAAAATCTGTTAATTATGATAAATATAAGATCTTTTAGTGCCCGTTTGGTTGAGGGGTGGAATTGGAATTGAATGGGAATTGGCATTTCTGAATTCCCAAAATGTTCAATTCCCTGTTGGGTTCCAAAATTAAAAATTGGAATAGGGTTATGCGAATTCTAATTTTGGGTCATTTTGAGCATTCCACAATTCCTTCTCAGACCTGGAATTGGAATTGGAATTGAAAGTATTATTTTGGGAAGGAAAATTCATTCCCATTTTTGTTTCAATAATGTATATTATATTGCTATAAGGATGTATATATATACATGTGTGTATATATACACATATGTGTGTATATATATATACACAAATGTATGTATATATGTCTATATATGTGTATACACGTGTGTATATATATATATGTGTGTGTGTGTACACGTGTGTGTATATATACACATGTCTGTATAAATGCACGTGTATATACACACATATGTGTGTGTATATATATGTGTGTATATACATACACGTGTATATATACACGTGTGTATATATGTGTACATGTGTGTGTGTATATACATACATGTGTGTATATATGTGTATGTGTATATATACACGTGTATATATACATGTGTGTGTATATATACATGTGTACACACATGTGTGTGTATACACACACACACACATGTCTATACATGTGTGTATGTATATATACACGCGCGCGCGCGTGTGTGTGTATATGTGTATGTGTGCAAAAACAAAGTTCCAATTCCAATTCCAATTTTGTGGAACCAAACGCAGAATCTGCATCTTCTCAGTTATCTTCCAGGTGAACCAAACATGACAAGCCAATTCTAGAATTCATTTTGAGAATAGCCCAATTGCCAGAATGGATTCAATTCCAGAATTGGCAATTCCAGCATGCACAAATTCCATGAAACAAACGGGCCCTTAGAGATGACAGATTTCCACAATCGATGACAATGCTGATATGCTTCTGGAAATGACTGACAATTTTTAACATCAACACTTCGGATGATACTCTATGATCCATCATAAGGATGAGAGAGTTCATGGATGCAAAAATCGTCAGGGTGATAGAGTTCAAGAATGCAAAAAATGTTTTGCATCTTTGAACTCTCATCCTAATGATGGATCATGGAGTATGATCCAAAACATTGATGTTAAAAATTGACACAATCATTGTTTGCATCCTTGAACTCTTTCATCCTGATGATGGATCATGGAGTATGATTAGAAACATTGATGTTAAAAATTGACACAATCATTTCCAAAAGCATATCAACATGTTAGCATAATTTTTTTTTGAAAATAAATTAAATGTGTCCAATTTTTTATTATATATTATTGGTTTCTATCAAACTTTTTTCAAAATCTCTACTGACCTTAATAAAAACAAATTATTATTTTATCTTCCTATATTTAAGGATCAGTGAGGGCAATCTAAACAATCGGTTGAATTGGAAGTGTTACATATGTTATGTTTGACTGTAAATATCCAAAATCTTCAGCTTCACTCAAGTTTCCAAGATTTCATTAGGGTATAAATGTTTTGATCGTGAACATTCAATTGTCTAAGGTTTTTGTGTTTATTTGCAAGAGATCCAAGAACTTTCTAGAACAGATGCCACACTGTGAAGATCCATTCACATACATTCTCAATTGCTTTCAGCCATGCATATGGTAGGCGCTAAAAATTAATAACACTCCTTTTGTTCTGGATATCTCTACTCTCTACAAATTTGATTTTTGGAGGATGATTGCTGCTGCGTTGAAACTTTCATTTGGTCAAACAATCTGCTATCTGCTATTCTATTCCGCTCTCTAAGGATGTGAGAAAATATAACAGATTTTAAAGACCTACTCAATTTTATAATCTGTCTAATAACCGTCTAATAACCACAATTAATACCAATTAGCATCATCCAGATGCTTCCAAATTCAAATAAAAGGAAGCGTTGCAATTTCGACCGAAGAGAGTTTGAAATTATGAATTTTCCTATTGTCAATTGCGTTACATTTCAGCCTCTTGCTTTGACGTAAAATCTACAAAAGGCGTTGAACAACTTTAGAAATTGTCAAAGACAGTGTTAAAAGTGACTGCTTGGCGTGATAAAGTGTTGAGAGAACATTGGAAATTGCTATAAATTCAAATTTGAGCAGTCCACAGCGTTCCGCATTCAGGGAGGCGCTCGCTAAAATAGTTTGAAATATTTCAAGAATATGCAAATGTTGGAAATATTAAATTTGGCATACCATAAATCTACTCTCATATCACATTGGAAATATCAAAAGGTAACATGGTTTGTTTTTTCTTAATCTTATTAATTTCATTTCCATCAGATTTGAACTCGTAAAAAAATAATTTAATGACGTTTCAAGCATGTTCGACTAATTGGACAAACTGTGGGTTTAGAGGTTATTGAGATATAGTTCATCCAAAAGGTATGATTTATATTTTTCTTTGTTAACATTTTTCTAAGAAATGGAACACTTGATATATGGTTGTATACTTCTGCCCATCATAGAAATAAGGTTATGTTAAGGTATATAGGGTCTAAGATCAGACTCTTAAAAATTTATGAAAGATTTGTTAAAGGCAAAGACAGCTTTAGTGGAATTTTTATTAATGTGTTGTATTTCTTTTTTTCGTCATGATTAGAATAATGAGCTTCATAAAAAAAGTAGGGAGATTGACAATATGAAAATATATTACTTTTCAGTAGTGTTGATTGCTGATAATCTACACTTTCTTGTAATAATACTAAATGACTTTAGTAAAATGAGATAAGCGAGCACGTGCACTGTTCAATTTTTTTTTGTTTTTGTTTTGGACAATTCATCATTCATATAAAAGCTATTAAATTAGAAGCTTCGAAAGCTTTCAAAGATTTGCATGACAAAAAATAGCTTTTACAAAAATTGATTTCTTAATGTAGTTACTGAATACCAAATTTGATGGAGATGTTTTTGAATATATCTTTATGATGGAAAATTTGAAACACAAGTATAGTACTATAGGCAATGAAATTGATGATGATATGCTATCCCTATAATTTTTGATGGGCTTCTCTTAACTCAATACAAACTTAGAAATATTTTAACCTATTAATAAAATGAATAAGAAAACTTATGATTCTATTTGTGAATTGTTTACTTGATATTCAATGCCAATTTGCTAATAAAATTATAGAAGTTTACAAAGGAGGAAAATACATAGCAATGAAGCAACATGAGAAAATGAAGCACTTTCCAAAACATTCTCCAAAGTGGTCTTCACATTCCTCCAACCATAAACATTGAGAAAGCATGAGAATTCTTATTGACAATGTTATTACTCAAGTAAATTTTCCTCATCTAGTAGTTTTAGTAGTCACACAAGAAAGAAAATCTGTAATAATTGTGGTGGTATACGACACTATGTTGATGTATGTCTTTCTATAAAATAGTCTTCTAAACATAAATGAAAGGTAGGATCACATTAGGTTGCTCATTCTAGTGGAGCTTCTTTTGAATACTCGAGTTATTTTACATGTCATCTGATTATGAAACATCTTACATGGCTGAAGTCTATTAAAGTTTCTCTCATTGATAAGACTTGAGGACTAAATAGAGTGTGGAGTACACCTAATTAGCTTTTCCTTGCTAATTAGCCTTTACCTTAGAGAATAAGCAAATTGTTTGAGACATTTTTGGTAGGAGTTTTTACTCTCAATTTCAAGTATTGTAGTTTAAGTATGTTTGGTTTTGATTTTCCTTGAGCTTTGATAAGGAGCGGAAAAGTTGTTTGTACATATTTTTTCTCATCTCTTGAATAATAAGGGGAAGAGAATATATTGTATGAGTTGATTGAGGTTGCCAGTAGTAGTATTATTGGAAAAAGTGAGGTCAATGTAATTAGGCATCATGATAGATGTGCCATACAAATATTGATTAGTCTAGTTGGCTTTTGTGTTGATCTCAACGGTTTGATGTAGTTGAGTAAAGCACAAATATTATTTGTACTATAACATGAGTACAAAATGGTTTGATGGAGCCATCCATTTGACCACCATTTTATTTATCTATTTTCCACTTTTGGTCTTATATTCTAAATTGTTAATCATTTTTTTTTAAAAATAAAAGAAAAACAACAGACTTTCATATCGTCTTGTTTTCCATTCTAGAGGTGATATTCATATTCTATGTTCTAACTATTCTATGCTGCAGTGACTGGCTAATGCACCTTGTTTCCAGAATCCAGTCTTATTTTGCTGTTGTACAATATTTTATATTGTTGAATCTACAGAAGAAGATGTGTAGATATATCTAATTTGTATGAACTAGAGTTATTCAGTTTGACACATTGGATATATAAGGTCAGAGCATGATGGATTTAGAGTTTTATATTCGCATACAGGGCATACTGGAATTGTGTATTTTACAAGGGAAATAAAAGTCTGTCTATTTTTCAGATTTTTTGAATCATATTCCAGACTCAGCAGATGGTCTTTAGCAGCTTTCAAATGAATATAATATGGAATGAAGTATAAGAGAATAATCTATTTTCTTTGCAAAGTTTTCTTATATTAAATTATTACTTGCGGCTATACTGATTATTAATCTGGAACGACCTGTTTGCAAAGTGATCAACTCACAGGTTGCAGTTCTTTGGCATGGGTTGGTATAGAAGATGTTTGTGGAAGCCATTCACTTTTTTAATTCTGTTAGATATTACCCGTGACTGGAGTTTTGGAGTTCACATATAGATTGCAGTGGATGTTTTTCCATGTGTATAAATAAATAGAACAAATGCAGTGGTTCAGAACGCAATAGTCAGGATTGAGAGGTCTGAAGATACATACGGAAGATAATGACTAGCACATGGAAATGAAGATGTAATATGCAGGAAGGATTTTTGTTAACAAATCTGAAGCATGCCCCAAATGCAATTGAATCATGAATCAATCACAGGCGTCAGGATTGAGTCTACTCAATAAAACCTCTTACGTCTCACATGAACACGTTATTATTATCCATTTACTAATGTTTGATATTGCTTTTTCAGGATGAAGACTCATCGAGTGTGTAGAAGCAAAGATGAGAAGACCTGTGCAAATACAAGGGATATATGACAACGAGGATGAAGTGCAGATATTCTCAACTAATCCGCTGGAGTTTACCTCTGAAGATGAACTTGTCAATTCCAGAATAAGTTACGAAGAGGAAAAAACATCAGAGACTTCGAAGCTGTATGGGGAATCATATAGAAGGGTACACCAAATTAGCAGAGGCAGAGAAAAATTGGATCCTTACAATTAACGTAAAACTATTGGAAGGCAAATACTTAGCCGAAGATGCGCCAACTGAGCCGCGTATTTGTACAGACCTCTTAAAAACTACTCTAGAAATCATAGATGCTACGCGTGCTTTGCCCGGTAATCCAGAAGATGTGTATGCAAAATTGCATAGGTAGAAGCTATTGACGTGTGTATGGAGCATCATACGTTCGATGAGGCATGATGTTAAAGTCAGATGTAAAGCTCTTAATTGATATTGCTTTGAATATACAAAACTTATGCTACGTAATCATAGCAATAAGTTAAAATGGAAAAGACACAACATTTCAAAATCTACGCACACCACCTACCTCACCGAAAAAGATGCCCCGTGCCTTATATGCCAAAGGATGATTAAAATAGTTTTTAAAGTTCGGTCTCCCCCTTATGTTATGAATTAACAAGTGTATCATCTTAAAATGGAAGCACTTCCATGTTAAGAGCGTTTAGCCCTTCTTAGGGGATGTATTTGACCTCCATCACATCATCCTCCTATTTTTGCATCATCCCCCCTGATTTGCCTTTCTGTCCACCATTTTCTGACTTGATTTCTGCATTATGGGATACAGACCTGTGTTTCTGGGATTCAGGGACAGGGTCGACCTCCTAGGACAGGGCCGACCTCGACCTTGTCCCAGGGTCCAAATCCCGGGAACTTTCAGTTTCCCGAATGTCGATCCTCACAAAAAGTTCTCTCCCGCTTTCGGGTCGACTGTTTTGAGCTCCGAAGCGTGGATTCCTAAATTATATTTAATATAGGTCCTCTCCTAGGGGTAAAGGCTTTAATGGTGATTTAATTATCCTATGTAGGCCTCCTTAGAGGATTGTGCCCTAGTTTCATATAAAAGGGAGCCTTCTCCTCTCATTTTCTCTAAGTTTTTCTAAGCATCATTGAGCAAACAAAGTCTTCCAAGTGCAAAAAGCTCTAACCAAGATTTTTTCAAGAAGCAAAAGATTCAAGCATCCATTGTTCTACATGTTTCCAAGCTTTCAAGGTGTTCAAGTCTTCCTCCAAAGCATTCAAGTTCTCCATTGAAGATCAAGGATTCAAGCTCTCAAGCCATTTGAAGGGATTTGGTTCAAGCATTCAAGATTCATCATTCAAACCTTAGATCTAGCCATTATGGTGGTGTGATCTTCCTTCAAGATCCTTTGGCATCCTCAATACTCATTCATTCTCTTCAAGGTGGATTCCAAGCATACAATTATGGAGGTTTATGGTCTCTAAATTCCATGCTTTCATATTTACATACTTGCTTACATTTGTATTACAATTGCATATCAATTCAATATCATAGCTTCATTGTTAGATTCAATTCTACTACTTGCTAGCATTCTTATTTCAATTAT
>MU228469.1:2662725-2706240 GCA_018584345.1 Thuja plicata | reverse complement strand
CCTTTGAAACCTGATGCGAAACCTTTTAGGCAAAGACAAAGGCCTATCAATCCAACCTTAGCACCTAAGATGAAGGAAGAGTTAATTAAGCTGAGAGATGCGGGAATCATCAAACCTATTAGGCATTAAACATGGGTATCAAATCTTGTCCCTATTAGAAAGAAAAATAGTGACATTAGATTATGCATTGATTTTAGAAATCTCAATGTTTCATCTCTAAAAGACAATTATGCCCTGCCTAATATGAAGATCTTGCTACAAAAAGTAACTGGGAATGAGTTGTTATCCATGATGGATGGATTCTCGAAATATAATCAGGTCAAGGTCAGAGATTCAGAACAGTATAAGACAACATTCACCACGCCTTGGGGTACCTATGTTTATGCCAGGATGCCTTTCGGTTTAACCAATGTAGGGGCTACTTTTCAGAGAGTAATGGATGTTGCTTTTGATGGATTGATTGATTTCATTTTAGTTGTGTATCAAGATGACCTTACAGATTACTCCAAAAGAGAATAAGACCATTGTCCACACTTAGAGAAAATTTTCAAAAGAGCCCTTGAGTATGGAATATCTCTTAATCCTAAGAAGTGCCATTTTGGAGTTACAGAAGGGAAAATTTTGGGACAAATTGTTTCTAAGGAGGGTGTTAGAATTGATCCAGAAAGAGTGGTTGCGATTGATAATATTCAAATACCCAAGACAGTGAAATCTATTCAGTCATTTTTTGGCCAGATCAATTTTGTTAGAAGGTTTGTTTCCAACTTTGCAGAGATTATTAAACCCATTGCTAAGATGTTAAAAAAGGGGGCCAAGTTAACATGGAATAACGAGGCCATAGAGGCATTTGCAGCAATAAAGAAAGCCATCAAAGAGGCTCCAGTGCTTAAGTCCCCGGATTTAAAGAAATCGTTCCAGATTTTTTCCTTTGCATCTTATCATACTATAGCAACAGTTATGCTTCAGAAGAATGAAGAGGGTCATGAGAAACCAATTGCATTTTTTAGTAAGTGTTTATAGGAAGCTGAACTCAACTATGATATTAATGAAAAGAAGGCTTATGCTCTTGTCAAGGCAGTAAAATCCTTCAGGCCATACCTAGTTGGGGCAGAAGTAATTACATATGTACCGAGTGCTGCAGTTAAAGACATTTTCAGACAGTCAGAGACTACTGGGAGGAGATGTAGATGGATAAATCATATACAGGAGTTCAACATCGATGTTCAGATCACGAAGTTAGTAAGAGGATAGGGTTTAGCCAAACTTATGGCAAAATGAAATCTGGAAGCTACACAGGTGAATCAGGTTGACCTTGAGCACACCGAAGTTAGTATTGAAATGTGTCCTTGGTACAGTGATATAGTTTATTTTTTAAGGCATATGAAATGTAATGATAATTTGAATGATAACCAAAAGAGAACTGTTAAACTTCAAGCTGCAAAGTATGTCTTACTTCAAGGTGGTCTGTATTGGAAGAATAGAGATGGGGTTCTACTTTTTTGTTTAGACATGTATCAAGCAGAAACTGTTCTAAAAGAAATTCATGAAGGATCTTGTGGTGGCAATTTTTTAGCAAAAACTACAGCACATAAGATATTGCGTGAAGGGTATTATTGGCCACAACTTTTTAAGGATTGTCATGCTCATGTAAGAAAATGTGAAGCTTTTCAGAAGTTTTCTGTAAAGCTAAAATATGATGGTGCTCTTCCCCCCAGGACTTTGCAAACAGAAGAACCATTTAAAATGTGGGGAATTGACTTCATTGGTGAGATTAGTGACAAATCAAGTGGAGGTCATAGTTGGATCTTAGTGGCTACTGATTACTTCACAAAGTGGGTGGAAGCCATACCTACCAGGAAATCCACAAGCAAAGTTGTGACTAAGTTCTTGATGGAAAATATTATAACCAGGTTTGGAGTCCCTAAAAAGATTATTGCGGATAACGGCATGTGTTTCAGATCAAAAGAGTTTTCTGATTTTTGTGGGAAATATGGTATAGCTGTGTCGTATTCATCTCCTTATCACCCCCAAGGAAACAGACAAGCTGAGTCCAACAACAAGAATATTTTGAATATTATCAGAAGGATGTTGGATAACAACAAACGTGCTTGGGATTCAAAGTTAAATTTGGCCTTGTGGGCTAACAGGATCACAGTGAAGAAGTCTACAGGTTTCTCACCTTTCAATTTGGTTTACGGCAACAACTTACTTCCGGTTTACAAGTTCATCGTTGAAGAGAAATTAGAAGATATTGACTTCATGGAGGAAAGGTTGACTGCATTAGTCAAGCTTGATAAAGTTAGGAGATCCGCTCAAGAACAGAACATTACCAAGCAACAACAGGTTAAATCTTTATACGATAAAAGAGCTCTAAACAAATCATTCAAGGTAGATGATTGGGTTTTAAAGTGGAATGCAAGAGATGAGGATAAAGGTAAGCATGTTAAATTTGAGGCCTTGTGGTTGGGGCCATTCATTATTTCAAGGAAAGCGGGAGAACATTCTTATTTTTTGTAGGATATTGATGGGAGAGTTCAAGACTTTCCGGTTCATGGACAATACCTAAAGCCATTCTTTTCATAAGGATATTTAGGGGGTTTTCTTTCCCTTCTACTTTTCTTTTACATTCTTCGATATCTTAGGTATGATTACATGAATTAATTTATATTTTTGTTTAATCTTTTTGTAGGTCTTCTTCATCCAAAGATAGCTGGGATGCTCATCATGCTCGCAAGGAACATGTGTCTCTAGCAAGAGCCACTGATGGAGCCCTGATTTCATAAAATTAGGGCATCCATTTGACCACCATTTTATTTATCCATTTTCCACTTTTGGCCTTATATTCTAAATTGTTTATCATTTTTTTTTTAAATAAAAGAAAAATAACAGACTTTCATATCGTCTTGTTTTCCATTCTAGAGGTGATATTCATATTCTATGTTCTAACTATTCTATGCTATAGTTACTGTCTAATGCATCTTGTTTCCAGAATCTAGTCTTATTTTGGTGTTGTACAATATTTTATATTGTTGAATCTACAGAAGAAGATGTGTAGATATATCTAATTTGTATGAACTAGAGTTATTCAGTTTGACACATTGGATATATAAGGTCAGAGCATGATGGATTTAGAGTTTTATATTCGCATACAGGGCATACTGGAATTGTGTATTTTACAAGGGAAATAAAAGTCTGTCTATTTTTCAGATTTTTTGAATCATATTCCAGACTCAGCAGATGGTCTTTAGCAGCTTTCAAATGAATATAATATGGAATGAAGTATAAGAGAATAATCTATTTTCTTTGCAAAGTTTTCTTATATTAAATTATTACTTGCGGCTATACTTATTATTAATCTGGAACGACCTGTTTGCAAAGTGATCAACTCACAGGTTGCAATTCTTTGGCATGGGTTGGTATAGAAGATGTTTGTGGAAGCCATTCACTTTTTTAATTCTGTTAGATATTACCCGTGACTGGAGTTTTAGAGTTCGCATATAGATTGCAGTGGATGTTTTTCCATGTGGAAAATAAATAGAACAAATGCAGTGGTTCAGAATGCAACAGTCAGGATTGAGAGGTCTGAAGATACATACGGAAGATAATGACCAACACATGGAAATGAAGATGTAATATGCAGGAAGGATTTTTGTTAACAAATCTGAAGCATGCCCCAAATGCAATTGAATCATGAATCAATCACAGGCATCAGGATTGAGTCTACTCAATAAAACCTCTTACGTCTCACATGAACACGTTATTATTATCCATTTACTAATGTTTGATATTGCTTTTTCAGGATGAAGACTCATCGAGTGTGTAGAAGCAAGGCAGGAGATGAGAAGACCTGTGAAAATACAAGGGATATACGACAACGAGGATGAAGTGCAGATATTATCAACTAATCCACTGGAGTTTACCTTTGAAGATGAACTTGTCAATTCCAGAATAAGTTACGAAGAGGAAAGAACATTAGAGACTTCGAAGCTGTATGGGGAATCATATAGAAGGGTACACCAAATTAGCAGAGGCAGAGAAAAAATGGATCCTTACAATTAACGTAAAACCATTGGAAGGAAAATACTCAGCTGAAGATGTGCCAACTGAGCCGTGTATTTATACAGACCTCTTAAAAACTACTCTAGAAATCATAGATGCTAAGCGTGCTTTGCCCGGTAATCCAGAAGATGTGTATGAAAAATTGCATAGGTAGAAGCTATTGACATGTGTATGGAGCATCATACGTTCGATGAGCCACGATGTTAAAGTCAGATGTAAATCTCTTAATTGATATTGCTTTGAATATACAAAACTTATGCTACGTAATCATAGCAATAAGTTAAAATGGAAAAGACACAACATTTCAAAATCTACGCACACCACCTGCCTCACCGGAAAAGATGCCCTGTGCCTTATATGCCAAAAGGATGATTAAAATAGTTTTTAAAGTTTGGTCTCCACCTTATGTTATGAATTAAAAAGTATTTGATTACTTGTTACGAAGCAACACATCGGTTCACAGGAGTTTCCACCTGTCACCCACAACCGTGCCCATCAAAGGAGCTTCAGTTATATTAAAATAAGATTATAAGACAAGACAAATATATTACTTGTTATGAAGCGGTGTGTCTTATAAAATAAAACCGCATGACTCTTCACTAATATATAAATATAAGATCAAAAATCAAATAATGGGAGGACACAGCCGATTGTAAGAAAATGGCATAAATATCATACTTGGATATATTATTTTTTCATTCGCAGATGAATGAATTTTTGAACTAATTCCGTGAGTTTGAATTATTGAGTAAATATATTTATATGTGCTTCTAGAGTCGAACTGCATTGGATAGATCATCCGTAAGGAGTGTCTCTAGTGCATTTTTATTTCTGACAGAATCTGTAAGCGTATCTATTTTATTTGTGCGTATTATAGTTTTTTTTTTTAAAATTATTATTATTAAGTTGTGTCCTTTATAAATATTTTTTATTGATTTCTATAATTATTTTAATATTCGTATAAGTGGACTGGATCATTATTGCATTTTAAACTTGATAAACATAGATATTGTGAAATACTTAATTGTTTCCATATTTATGTCTAGTTTGTCTCCGCAGGAGTTAAAATACATCCTAGACTAGTTTAAAATAACGTTCATATAATTGATCTGTTGCGTTTGGATTATTAATTTATTTATAGTTTTAAATTCATTAAAGTTTTATAAAGTTGTACATTTCAGCTTATAATATTGACTCTGTATGCCCATTTAATTAGGCACTGGTCTTTATATTACTCTTAATTCATAATTCATATGCTGGCATTTATTTCATCTCTCCTTTGAAGATTTAATATGTTTATTTGTGGCATTAATCCATAGTTATTATTTAAAACACTCTTATATTTATACAATCATTTACTTTTGTTATTATTTCATAATTTGCAAAACCTTCTATAATTCTTGCCATTTTGTAAGCTTTCATTATATTCGCATTTTAATCATTCTGCTATAAGCATCTTGGGCTTAAGTGTTTTGTTCAGGATCAGGTGCACCTGCCTTGGCCTTGTAGAGCTAGAAGTACAGGGAACTCAGATTACACCGTTCAGTTCCGTCAAGTTGGCCAAAGCCGGTTGGATATCCCAACATCAAGTTGGCAGGACTCGTAGGATTCCAATCTGTAGTTTTGGGAACCAACATGGTCAAAGGGAATAATCATGCTAAGTAGAATGTTCATCATTCATATCAACATTCTATGTGAAGCAACATTGGTTCTACCTAAAATGGACAGACTTGCGACCTTAGTTTCTTTGAGACCTGGTATGGATATCCCAGCCACTCTAGATATAAACATTTCTGACGTTTCTTATTCCTGTCCTATTGAAATTCTGGGTGGGCTTAATGCATGTTTTTTATGCAAAAAGAAGGGTCATTTGAGAAAGGATTGGCCAATTATTCAGCGTAAGGCACCCTCTGTGAAGCCGTCTCCCGCTTCCTCTATCCCTGCCTCTTTTATACCAAGTCAAGAGCCCATTACGACCGTTAATACATCTCAGATCGAGCCTCCCAAGGCTACCCTAGCTTCTGCCCCTACCTCATCTGCTTCTCTCACATCCCATTCCCCCGTGATTTCCTCCCATGGACTACCCTCTGTTGATATTTTGACTCAACCAGACGACTTCCAAACTGTTACTGAAAAAAGAAGGAAAGCCAACAAATAGGCCTCTATCTCTTCTGCTTTCTCCCCTCCCTTGACCTCATATGTACCTTCTCCTATGGGTACCCCTATCATTTCTCCTCTCCTTGATTCCCCTATCTTCACCCCCCTCAAGTTTCTTTATGCAGCAACTTGGATATTGAACAGACTCACAAACTCCCTCCAAAAACATTCAAAGAGCTGGATGACAACTGTGTCTTTGAGGTCATCCTCGCTAACTCCAATCTTTATCACCCCTCAATCCCCACCAAAAATCTATCCCTGGTTAACAAATCATGTGAAGTGTCCAACTCCATAGTCGATATGGAGGTTATGGTACCACCTTTGTCTAATGAAGAAGATTTTGATAACATAATTGATATCCCCAAATCTAAATGATGAGGAAGGCCTCTGGGGTCTAAAAATAAAATCACTTCGGGTAATAAAATTGGAGATTTTACCTCGTCTCTTATCACTCCTACCAGTGGGTCTACGAACTTTAAGTGCTCCCTTCCCCCAACTGGTTCATTGTGAATTGTATCTCTTGGAACATTAGGGGTCTTGAATCCCCTGACAGAAAGTGTATTGTTAAAGGTTTTCTTAATTTTGTTAACTCCATAGATATTCTTATGTTACAAGAATTAAAAACCACTGGATTTATGCTTGATGTAAATTTAAACTTTATTTTGAAAGAGGCTATCAAAGTGTATTCTTGCCACACAAGAGGTAGGGGAGGGGTTGGATTGCTCGTTGATCCTAAATGGGATAATGCCATTACGGGGAAGGGTGTGCCCCCCTGCAATAGGTCTGCTTGAATTACTTTAAACATCAATGGTTTCACCTTTGTAGCATGTTCTATCTATGCTTCCAATGATTAAAAGGAAATATAAGACTTTTGGTCTTGGTTGAGTTCCCTTCCGAACATTCCTTGGCTCTTTGAGGGTGATTTCAACATGGTTGAATCCCAGGATGACAAATTGGGTGGCCTCCCCTTCTCCTGAAAGACTTGGAAAAGGTTCAGTGGGATAAGGCGAAACACAATAAATAACTTTTTAGTAGTGTTGATTGGGATTTTGTTGATAATCTACATTTCCTTATAATAATACTAAATGACTTTAGTTTACAAAATGAGATAAGAGAGCACTTTCATTGTTCAAAGTTTTTTGTTTTTGTTCTGGACAATTCATCATTCATATAAAAGCTATTAAATTAGAATCTTCGAAAGCTTTCAAAGATTTGCATGACAAAAATTAGCTTTTACAAAAATTGATTTCTTAATGTAGTTACTAAATACCAAATTTGATGGAGATGTTTTTGAATACATCTTTATGATGGAAAAATTGAAACACGAATATAGTACTATAGGCAATGAAATTGATGATGATATGCTATCCCTATAATTTTTGATGGGCTTCTCTTAACTCAATACAAAATTTTTAGAAATATTTTAACTTATTAATAAAATGAATAAGAAAACTTTTGATTCTATTTGTGAATTACTTACTTGATATTCAATGCCAATTTGCTAATAAAATTATAGAAGTTTACAAAGGAGGAAAATACATAGCAGTGAAGCAACATGAGAAAATGAAGTACTTTCAAAAACATTCTCCAAAGTGGTATTCACATTCCTCCAACCATAAACATTGAGAAAGCATGAGAATTCTTATTGACCATGTACTCAAGTAATTTTTCCTCATCTAGTAGTTTTAGTAGTCACACAAGAAAGAAAATTTGTAATAATTGTGGTGGTATATGACACTATGTTGATGTATTTCTTTCTATAAAATAGTCTTCTAGACATAAATGAAAGGTAGGATCACATTAGGTTGCTCATTCTAGTAGAGCTTCTTTTGATTACTTGAGTTATTTTACATGTCATCTGATTATGAAACATCTTACATGGCTGAAGTCTATTAAAGTTTCTCTCATTGATAAGACTTGAGGACTAAATAGAGTTTGGAGTACACCTAATTAGCTTTTCCTTGCTAATTAGCCTTTTCCTTAGAGAATAAGCAAATTGTTTGAGACATTTTTGGAAGGAGTTTTTACTCTCAATTTCAAGTATTTTAGTTTAAGTATGTTCGGTTTTGATTTTCCTTGAGCTTTGATAAGGAGCGGAAAAGTTGTTTGTACATATTTTTTCTCATCTCTTGAATAATAAGGGGAAGAGAATATATTATATGAGTTGATTGAGGTTGCTAGTAGTAGTATTATTGGAAAAAGTGAGGTCAATGTAATTAGGCATCATGATTGATGTGCCATACAAATATTGATTAGTCTAGTTGGCTTTTGTGTTGATCTCAACGGTTTGATGTAGTTGAGTAAAGTACAAATATTTCTTGTACTATAACATGAGTACAAAATGGCCAAAGGGAATAAGCATGCTAAGTAGAATGTTAGTCATTCATATCAACATTCTATGTGAAGCAACATTGGTTCTGTAGACCCCCTAAAATGGATAGACTTGCGGCCTTAGTTCTCTGAGACTTGGTATGAATATCCTATCCGCTCTAGATATCAATATTTCTGACGTTTCCTACTCCTGTCCTATTGAAATTCTGGGCGGGCTTAATGCATGTTTTTTTATGCAAAAAGGAGGGTCATTTGAGAAAAGATTGGCCAATTATTCAGTGTAAGGCACCCTTTGTGAAGCCGTCTCTCGCTTCCTCTATCCCTTCCTCTTTTATACCTAGTCAAGAGCCCATTATGACCGTTAATAAATCTCAAATCAAGCCTCCCAAGGCTAGCCTAGTTTCTTCCCCTACGTCATCCACTTCTCTCACATCCCATTGCCTCATGATTTCATCCCATGAGCTACCCTTTGTTGATATTTTGACTCAACCATATGGCTTCCAAACTGTTACTGAAAAAAGAAGAAAAGCCAACAAATAGGCCTCCATCTCTTCTGCTTTCTCCTCTCCCTTGGCCTCATCTACACCTTATCCTACAGGTACCCCTATCATTTCTCCTCTCCTTGATTCCCCTATTTGTACCCCCTCAAGTTTCTTTATGCGACAACCTAGATATTGAATAGACTCACGACCTCCCTACAAAAACATTCAAAGAGCTGGATGATGATTGTGTCTTTGAGGTCATCCTCGCTAACTCCAATCTTTATCAGCCCTCAATCCCCACCAAAAATCTTTCCCCGGTTAACAAATCATGTGAAGTGTCCAACTCCATAGTCGATATGGAGGTTATGGTACCACCATTGTCTGATGAAGAAGATTTTGATAACAAAATTGATATCCCCAAATCTAAACGACAAGGAAGGCCTCTGGGGTCTAAAAATAAAAGCACTCTGAGTAATAAAATTGGAGATTTTACCTCTGCTCTTATTACTCCTACCAGTGGGTCTACGAACTTTAAGTGCTCCCCTCCCCTAACTGGTTCATCATGAATTATATCTCTTGGAACATTAGGGATCTTGAATCCCCTGACAAAAAGTGTATTGTTAAAGGTTTTCTTGATTTTGTTAACTCCATAGATATTCTTATGTTACAAGAATTAAAAATCACTGGATTTATGCTTGATGTAAATTTAAACCTTATTTGGAAAGAGGCTATCAAAGTGTATTCTTGCCACCCAAGAGGCAGGGGTGGGGTTGGATTGCTTGTTAATCCTAAATGGGCTAATTCCATTATGGGGAAGGGTGTGTCCCCCTACAATAGGGCTTCCTGGATTACTTTAAACATCAATGGTTTGGAGCATGTTCTATCTATGCTTCCAATGATTACAAGGAAATATCATACATCTAGTCTTGGTTGAGTTCCCTTCCAAACATTCCTTGGCTCTTTGGGGGAGATTTCAACATGGTTGAATCCCAGGAGGACAAATTGGGTGGCCTCCCCTTCTCCTGGAAAGACTTGGAAAAGGTTCAGTGGGATAAGATGAAACACAATAAACAAATTTTTGATCCCTTAACCGGGAACAAAGATACCAGTCATGGCCTTCGGCATACATGGTGCAACTTTCGACAAGGTCATTCTAGAATCTATGCCAAACTGGATAGGTTCTATGCTAACAAAAAATTCTTTTCCTTTCTCCCTAATATACAGGGTAATATGGTTACTGTGACCCCTACAACGCTCTCTGACCATCACCCTATCTCTGTCCTTGTTAGACTAAACAACTACCCCGTGCTTAAGAAGACTAATAATGCTAAATTCATTCTTAATACTTCTCTTCTTTAGGATGATGATATCCTCTCTACTATTAACCTTATTAGAATTATCAACAAGAACAATCCTCCCTCACTCTCCTATATTGATTTTTTGGAATCACAACAACTCTGCTTGGAAAACCCTGCTTCAAACTATTGGGAAAAAGAAGGCCAAAGACTTTACATACACTAAAAAAGTACTCTCTGCCAACTTGCGCTCTGCTGAATTTGATATCTAGTCCAATCCCTCTGACTGTAACCTTAATGCTCATGTTTATAAGGCTAGGACCACCCTTAGACAACATTAGCAGGTTAAAGTTAGAGGAGGTAGAATCAGGTCCCGTGCTCACTGGCCCCAATATGGAGATAGAGGTTCTAAATTCTTCTTTAACCTCCTCAAACAAAAATAATCCAATGAAATTATTGACAGGATTGTTGTTGACAATATTGAAATTGATGATGTGGATAACATTAAAGTGACATTTTCTACCTTCTACAATTTTTTTTTTTTTTAACTTCTGAAGATACTAAGGAGGACAAATCCCTTAGAGACAATTACAGGGCTCTTATCCCGAATAGAATATCCAACCGAGATGCTTCCCTTCTTAGTAATGACATCTCTATTGAAGAAATTGAAAAGGTTATTAATTCTCTTAAGAATGATAAGGCACCTGGGCCCGATGGCCTACCTGTGGAGTTTTACAAAGCGAATATAAGATGGATATGCAAAGACCTCTATGACATTTACTTTGAAGCTTTAGCTAAAGGCTCCTTGGGAAGTTTTATCAACTAAGGCATTATTAAATTGATCCCTAAGGATGGTGACAAGGCCCTTTTAAAAATCTGGAGGCCCATCAGTCTCCTTAATGTCTCCTACAAAATTCTTGCAAAATTTTTGGCTCTTAGACTTGAAAGTATTCTTCCCAAGTTCATTTGTTCTTCCAAAATGGATTCATTAAGGGCAGATTCATACTTGAGAATTTGATCACTAGTTGGGAGGTGATGGATTGGTCCAAACACTCACACAAAAACACTGGTATTTTTTTGCTGGACTTAAAAAAAGCATATGACAAGGCTGATTGGGGGTTTATCTCCATGATGCTTGAAGCTTTTGGTTTTCCTCCTACCTTCTGCAACTATGTTAATCTCCTGCTCAAGGATGCTTCTACTCAAATCGATGTCAATGGTTCCTTGTCTGAGCCCTTCTCCCTTGGTAGATCCATTAGGCATGGTTTCCCTCTTGCTCTTGCTCTTTTTCTTATTGCCTCTAATGCTCTCACTTACATCCTTAGGGACAATTCCCTTTCCCAGTCTGTCAAAGGTGTCACCTTGCGTGATAATTATGAAGTTATTATCTCTTAGTTTGTTGACGACACTATATTATTTTTTGAAGTCTCTGAAGAAAAATTTACCGCTCTTCATAATAAAATTGCTTCCTTTTGCACTATCTCTGGCTCTCGACTATCCCAATCTAAATCCATCTTCCTTGGATGGGATGATTGACCTCTGGATTGGTTTAATAAATTTGATTTTCAATGGGGTGGACCTTACCAAATTGTTCAATATCTTGGCATCCCTTTCTCTATTGAACCTTCCACTAAGGATATGTGGACCTGGGTGAAGGAAAAGATCACTAAAAAACTTGGTAAATGGCACAACAGAGCCCTCTCCTTGGCTGGAAGAGTTCAGGTTTGTCAAAATATTTTTTCATCCTACAATATATATTAGTCCTCTGCCTGGATGTTTAATAATTATCAATTTTAGAAATCCAAAAGGCTATTAGGAACTTTCTTTGGTATGATGGTAAAGGAAATAAAAAGCTTCATGCTGTTAAATGGGATTGGTGCCATATTGACAAGCTCCTTGGGGGATTGGGTCTAAAGGACCTTAAGACTCAAGGGATTGCCCTTGCTTCCAAATGGATCTTTCACTCTCTAGATGGAGATGAACCATGGAAGGTTCTTATTAGGTGTAATATTGAAAGAGGTCTCCCTCAGAAGGCTAAATCTTGGAAAAATCGTCCCCTCTGTGACCTTATTGTTGGGGAATTCCTTGTCATTTTTCAGGGTTCTACGATATTTAAAACTATTTGGAAATCATGGGAGCATATTAAAAAATTTATCCCTAATAAGACCTTCTTTGACAATAACCATCTTTATGGTGAAAGATCTATCTGGTTGAATCTTCACCTCTTAGGTAAACCTCTTTCCCTCTCCCAAGGTTTCTCTGCTAAAGTTTGGCACAACTTGGGCATCTCCCAACTTATATTCCTTTTTGAACAAGACAACCTTATTGGCTGGGAGGAGCTCATGACCAAATATAACATCCCTCTGTCCCAAAAAAGACATACAATATGGTTGTCAAGGCCTGTAAGGATCTCCCCACTACTTGTCATGTGGACTCTCTCAGGTTCTTGGATATAAAGTGGCCAGATGGTACTATTATGACTAAAATTAGAGCCAAGAGCATATATAAAATCATGAGCTTAAATGATGCTATCATTAATCATGTCAATAAAATTTGGTATACTGATTTGGATACTAGTACTTGGAATAAATACTTTGATAGAATCTGGAAAAATGCTATTGACCCTAAAATCACTTGTTTCAAATAGATTATGTTACTTGAGAGACTCCCTCTAAGGAAATACCCTTATTTTACCAAATTTTGTTGCATTTGCAGGCTTCCTAATTCCTGCAGGCATATCTTATTTGATTGTAAATTTACAAAAGAAATATGGTTAATGTTTGGTATCTCCTAACCTAAATATCTTAATATTTTTGAAATTATCACTGGGCACATCCATGGCTTAAATAAGGACACTAATATGTTTTGGAACATTATGTCTTCTAACATGCTTTGGCAGGTTTGGAAATGCAGAAATGAAGAGAGGTATCAAGACAATCCCAGAATCCTTACTGAGTCTTTTCAAAAATTCACATATTTTAAAATCTCCTCACAGGTTTGTATTAACATGCTGGTTGAAAGAGAGAAGCTGAAAAGATTCCTTAAAATGGGACATTCCACCATGTTTGTGTTTGAGATGAAAGATGGCTACTAATGGAGAAGACACATGGATAACCTTGCTATCTTTGAAGAGACTGTGAAGAAGCTCCACCAGGAGGTTAAAAAGAACAAGAACACCACAGATGACCAAATCTACATGCTGACCCAAATCCAAGCAAAGAAGAACATTGTCTGTATGGAAGGCCCTTTGGGATGGACTGCCTGGACTAAGTCCTATGATGATATTCTGCATTAGCTTCCTTCTCCTTTTTTTGATGTTCCTTTTGTTGACCTGATATAACTTTAAACTCTGCTCCATATGATAAAAACTTTAACTCTCTCCGTATGAGGCTAGACCTCTTTTTGTACATTTCGATGTAACTTTTCTGATCTCCTTATAGTCAATATAATTTTTTTTCCTCTATTAATTAATGGTTGTTTAATCATTTATTTCTTCTAAAATGCAATCATCTAATCATTCAATCATTTCCCCAAAATTAAGTAAATAATTAATTTTATTTAATTAATAAGCCTTAATTAATTTATCTTTACTAATTAATTAGATTTAATTTCCAAAAGTTTAAAATCAAATATTTAAAGTTATTAATTTATTCTTCTAATTAAAATTTTCATCAAATTAATTTAATTTCACTCAAATATTCTATTCTTAATCAAAATAGAATAGAATTATCTCATGTTTGAGTATTTTAATTTCTAAAATTAAATAAATATTCAAATAAATCAACTCTTCAGTTCAAGAGGTTGTTAGGACTGCAAATTTTTTGTTACCATGGTGTTGTTCTTGCCTTTTTTTGCAATGTTTGAGCCTAGTCCTTAAGCCCTAGGTCTTCCATGGTGTTTACATCCTAAGTCTCCCATTCCTTATAATTTTGCGTTACATTTTTGGACCACTTAAGTCATTTTAGGCCATGTGCCTTAAGTTATCATGCGTGGGGCCTACATTTTAATTATCTCCTAGTCCTAGCGGGGCTTGTTTTAATTTTTCCTAAGTCCTAAGTCTCCATCGCATTTTATTTAACACAAGATGTTGAGCAAGTTCCTTTTCATCCAATGGCAGACGTAATCCCTTGAAGGAAAGATGCACCAAAAATACTCGTAGCGACATCGTGGAATGATGCCAAGTGTCCATTTACAGATCTCTTTTAAGTGAGGCCTAAGGTAAAATCAAGACAAATTCGATTCAATCCGACGGCTGGCGCGATCTCGCGATCAAAAGTTGCAGGGAAGATATCCTTTATGACATCGCGCCTGTGCAATGCGTGTCATATGGCAGGACCAGTGTAAAGCCAAGGGAACATTATGGAAAAACAAATTAATTTTGAAATAATGAATGGTGTGATACCGCTATGCAAAGATGCATGTTGTTTATTTATCGCAGGTTCACACCTGGTTGCCACATAGCACATGGTGGGTCATGCCTAGAGCTGAAGGTAAAGTAAAGGCCAGTCAGATTAGATTTAATCAGACAGTAGGCGTAATGCCTGGAACAAGAGATGAATGAAAGATATCCATCGCAGAATCATGCCTTTGTGCCACGTAGCCATCCGAGATCATGGGTCCAAAATTTTAAAGAGGTAAAGGACAATTAGATTAAAAGGGATCAAATGATTGGCATGATACTGCTATGCAAAGATGCACAGAGGTTATTCATCACAAGTTCAAGCCTATGTGATGCATGTCATATGATGGGAGCTCGTAAGGGCTGTAGTAAATTTAAATACATATCAAATCAGTTTAAATCCGACAGTAGACGTGATGTCTTAATCACAAGTTGTATAGTGGATAGTTTTCATGGGATCACGCCTAAGTGACACTTGTCTAGGTCAGTCAGCGCAGGTAAATAAGGATAAAGAATGTCCAAGGCCAATAAAGTTGTGCCACGTGGATGTCTTATTCATCGTGGGTGTTTTAAAAGAAGATCAACAACCATGTTTTAAAGATGAATTTAGGGTTTGATTTGGGCCATTGATAGTGTTTCCACGCCATGGTGACAGTTGGAATGGGTATTATTTGAATATTCAAACCTTTGCAAAGGGGTTTCATTCGTATAGCAGTTCATTCTGGTCGCAGGGGCATATATTTTCACCGGATTATTGGTAGATCTGTATTTATTGGCTGAGTTAATGTTTTTGGACAAGTGGTGATGTAGATCATATTGTTTTTGGGATCTTTTAAAGAAAGATCAGTCGGTTAGAGAAAGAAAGTCGGTGTAAATCAGATTTCATAGAAGCACATGTGTCAAAAAGCTATCAATTCTAGGGTTTCCTTCTTCTATAAGTGCCTTATTTTTCTCTATGGTAAGGGTTTTGGTTTTTCTATAGCACAAGGAGGTTCCTAAGAGGGTTCCATTTTCCTTTGTTCTAGAGGCAGGTTCCAAGTGTGGCTCCTCTATAGATATTTTTTCCTTTTCTCTTCATATAGGGTGTTCTTGATCTCTTTTTGGTTTTAGAGAAGGATATCGATTGTATTAGTTAGCTTTATGAATGAAAATTTAGCATTATTGTACTGTTATCAAGCTGTCTCCATTATTTTATCAAGCTATCTCCATTATGCTTTTTGAATCATAGAGACTAAGGCATCAAGGGTGTTTTGGTCTTATCTATTGTAGATCTGCAATAGAATCATTTACAGGATGACTGTGATTTGGGATTTGTTTTTAGATATGTATGAGTTCAGGGTATTAAGGATATGTCAAACTTGTCTTACAATGGATGCTGATTAATGTATTGTCTATTCCAGGGTCTCTTCCAAGGGCAGGGCTAAATACTTTGAATAGGTAGTTGCATATTTGAACACATTGGTGGATCCATAAGTAGAACTTGATTGACATGGTATGTTTGGTGTAAGACATTAGACATATTAGACTATGCTATTTTCTTTGTTCATAATCTTCCTTTTGCTCTGTTATGTATGACTCTACTACCCATTGGATAAGGCACTGGTCTATGTGGGATCTAGGGTGTTTCATGGATCCATTAATCAAATATATTGAAGAAAATATTTTCCCTTCATGTGTATAAGGATGAGTTAGAGTAGGTATGGTTTTCAAACATACTTTATGCAAGTGGGATATTGCATAAGCTTTGGTAAAAATGTTGAGGTACATGTTACCATTAGGTTTGAAAGCTATTCCATAGTTATATATATCTACAAGTTATTATTTGTCACAAGGGTTTATGTGTGTGTACATTAGGTATACACACCTGAGTGAGTGAAGCTTAAAGTGTAGGTCTTTGAACCTTGTCAATGTTGGCTCTCTTGTCTCCTTTCTGCTGAGGGTGTTGAGTCTGTGTCCTAGCTTTTTAATCCCACAACCTGGTCTCAAAATATCATTTAGCAAAAGGAGATTGCAAGAAAAAGAACTAATAGAGGTAACTAAAAATCAACTCTTCAATTCCAAGAGGTAACTCAAAATCAACTCTTCAGTTCCAAGAGGTTACTTACAATCAACTCTTCAGTTGACTAAACCATCCCCTCTTCTCTTCAGTGAAGAGGTGGAGTTTACTGATTGCTTCTCTAGTTCTTTTTGATCTCAGCCATCCATTCTCAAGTTTCTGGGATAGATCTCATCCATCCAAATCATTTCCATTTCTATATAATCAACCCTTCTCAACCATTTGAAGGAGGTATGGATTTTGAATCATTGTGCACCATTACTCTATAGGATTCTTGTACGAAGCATAAAGCAAAATCATTATCTTATTGATCTCATTTTCTCAACACTCCCAGTCACAAATACTATCAATACCAATACTGAGCACCATCCACACAACATTTCAAAAGGAGTAGAGGGAAGCAATTGAAGCTTCAAGCATTGTGGTTTACATTTTTTCATTTTCCTCTCTGATGATTGTTATTTCATTGTTCATAGGTTCATTCTTAGTAGTTTGATTGATTTATTTCATTGCAAATCGGTGCTACTAACCCTCATTTGAGTGTGCAGAATCATATCCTATACATTTTGGTGAACTCAATGTGAATCTAACATCCCGATAATCGCTTCCAACACCCAAAATAATTTCACGGCTTTGGTCGTATGACTGCAGTTTTGAAATTTTTTTATTTGTTTGGGATATTCTGTAATTTTGCAATTGATGAAAGAAATTCACAATTGCCTGGTTTATTACTATAATTTTTCCTTGTAATTTCGTAATTGATTTTTTTATTTTTCAATCGATTAAGTTATTTTGTACTCTCATTTTTAGGCAATATTTCGCAATTGCCTGACAAATTTCATAATTGACAAAAGAATTTCACAATTGCTTGAACAATTTTGCAACTGCTAGAAGAATTTCACAATTTCCTGACAAATTTTGCATCTGACAGAAGAATTTTGCAATCAATAAAAGAATTTTGCAATTGTAGATCCTATTTTGCAACTGTCAGAATTATTTCACAACTGCTTTGTTTTATCTTTTTGTTGATAAGATCTAATTCTTTCTTGGTTTCTATGCAGGAATGAACAAATGACTAATGACAAGGAGAATAATCAGATGTACCCCAGGGTTTAGGTCACAAAAATCATCCCAAAGAAGAGTCTCTCATTACTAAACACAAAGAAAGGCAACCTTGGAAATCGTAGCTGAAGACCAAATCGAATCCTTCAACATGTATGTTGATTCTCTTAAGCATTTTGCAGCCAAATATAAAGTTACCATGAGCATTAATGGCCTTAACAATCTAGACATTTTTGAATATCATTTGTTTTGATTGCTAGGATTTTTTGCTACTAACATTTCTTGATAGCTTGTGGCATGGAAGAAGCTTAATTTTGGTTAAATCTAAAATCAATTCATTTTTATTTTGGTGCTTAAAAAGAAAAGTGTATGCTCAAACACCACAATATCATCTTTCAATTTGGTGCATAAAATTGACGTGGGGTTAAAACTGAACAAAGACAAATAACTTTTGAATTTGGTCATGCACTTAAAACTGAACAAGTAAATCTCATTTGGTTTGGGCTTAAAAATTGAACTCGTGTGTTTGTATGGATGATATCTTAGTTCAAATTTGATGTTTTGGTGCTTAATGCGATTAACCTGGTGTTTTGAGTCTTTGGTGTGCTTTCACAATCTGTTAGAACAAAAACCTTTTTATTTTTTTAGAGAGGCCTATCTGGGGAAAGTGATTCTTCCTCAGAGGACAACCTCAAACCGGTAATCCTTCCAATTGGTATATAAGAAAGATGTGGGCCAAAGCTCTATCTTATATCTAGCCAAGCTTAGGCGAGGTGTGTTGATGATAGTCTGGATCGGGTGACATATCCCTAAGTAGCCAACATGTCCAACTAGGTTCTTAAGTGAGTCACACACATACAAACCAATTGGATAGACACCACGAACCCTACTATAACCTAATTAATTAGAGACCCACCTAGTTTACCTCTGAACAAGTGTCTTATTATAGTGCAAGGGGTTGCAAAATTTTCCCCCAAGATTCCCAACATATGTGTTGCAGGGCATTGTGTTGATGAAAGAGATCTTCATTAGCACGATAAAAGTACTTGACAAAGGTGAAAAAATATGCACCTACATCATGGAACTTCGTGTCCTAGTAGTGTGACAATTGCTCTGTGAGATGACAAACATCAAAAGCATTGGGCCTATAATATTTCTTCTTAAAGTTAATTGATCGTAGATTAGTTTGACTATCCCTATTTTGACCACGTGTAAACCTTGCCACTTGAAAAATTTGTAGAACATACACTATTTATTCTTGGGCCTTCAAAAAATTATGTCTACTGTGCTTTCTTGTGTGATTAGTTTTCAAAATTAAAAACCAATATCTTACACTATCAAAATGATTCAAACATGTTTAATGTCTAGGGTGTCAACAAAAGTTTATTCCAGAATTACTATTCCAAATTTTATCTTATCAGACAAATTTCCAAATTGCAATCATATTTTTACAATTGTCCCAAGTTGGCCACAATTGACAGAAGTTTACCAAAATCAATCCTTTTATTTCTGTAATTGATCCTTTTATTGCCGCAATTGACCCTTTTATTGCCGCAATTGACCTAACATTTTGTCACAACCAAAAAAAGTTTTCTATAATTGACCAAGAGACCCGTGCACTTATTTGGCCAAAATAGTCTGGATTCCTCTATCAAAGCATTACATTTTATCAGCTTAAACCTTGGAAAATTCCCCTGTGTCGTGTGAAAGGTCAACGTATACATCTTGCAAAATAACAAAGAATTAGTGAAATCTCAAACATCTAGGATCATCCCTCTTTGTTAGTTCAGTTGTTGTTTCCCATTGATAATTCAACAATTCAAATTAGATTATCTTGATCTCATTATCTTAGTTTCATCAAACTTGGTCTCATATAAGGATAGAGTCAAATCATATCTTATCACCATCAATCTCTGAGATCAAGAGAATTCAAAGTTCGTTCTTATAATTATCCTTTTTAAACAAGAGCTTGAACTCTTTTTGAGAGGTTGTCCCTTTTGTTTTCTTTACATCACTCATTTTAGTTAAATCCTAGATAACACCATGTATTTTACACCTTATGGAGGACCTTATACTAGGTCAAAGGCTAGAAACCAACAAGATGAATCCTATATTAACCTATTCCCCCCATGGGAAGAAAAATAAGAGGTCAACTTGTTCAAACAAACTAATCCCTCTCTATATGCTGAACATGTGCCTACACTTCCACGTGATTCCCAAAGGCCAACTATCTTTCAAGATATCATAGATGAAGAGCTAGAGGACATAAAACAAGACAAATATTTTTCACAAGTGGTAGATGCTGTGGTAGAGTGAAATCCTGAAAGATTCCTAGAAATGTTAATCAACGAAGGAGTCAAACTTCCTACCAAATTCAATGTATCCACTATATGGCCTGAGAACCCATTGGCAGGATGAAACATAACTAAAAACTCTGAAATGAATTCTGTGGTGTCTCAAATCTTGTCATTCCATCATCAACTACTACAACATCAACACCGACCATATGTACGTAAACTAGCTCAACCACTCAAGCTAGCACATCTTCCACTCAAAACATGATTGGATACCAAATGAGTGCACCCATGGTGTCTAGTTTATCTTAGGCATCTACCTCCTGACCTTTCACATCAAGTGCTCAAATTATTTCACCAACACATCAGACGAGAAATAACCCATTTGTCACTACCCAAACATTGCAATCTATCCCTACTAGATTTGGATCTAATGATTCACAACAAATCGGATAAATCTCTATAGTTCCAACATTGAGTCAACGTTTGCCAAGGGATAGATCTTTATTCCAACAAAGATCTCAACCACAATAGTCACAACAACCTTGGACCCATCATTTACCCCAGTTCCAATAGAGAAATATGCTGGAGAATCAATACCAAATCTCAAGAATATCATGCTTCCCAATGCAAGGAACTCAAAGGCAAAGTCTTATATCAACTAAGAGACAAAGAGTCACTACTGGAAATGTTCCTTAGTCCTGGATGAATATTTTGATACAACAAGTGCAAAACCTACGGACTCAAATGATGGATATGCAAAATCAAGGACAAACTAAGTCCTACACTACTGAGGACTTATACCCATATCCATTTGATCATTCTTTACACATGTCTCCATTTCAAACATACTTTGTAGTGCCTAAGTTTGACAAGTACATAGGCAACACCAATCCTGTGGAACACATCAAGGCATTCTTTGCTAGTTGCATTGAAGTCACACATGATGAAACCTACCTAATGCAACTATTTCCACAAATTTTTGTCAAACCAACAATGAAATGGTTCTCTCACTTACCACATGGTATTCACTCTTGGGGCAAATTGGCTGAAATATTTATTGCCCCCTTCCATCACAACATAGAACACAATGTCAACATCAAGGACCTTTGTGATATCAAACAAAATGAAGGGGAACCCTTTGTCAAATTTTTACAAAGATGGAGAAACACAACCAACATAATCATGTATGATGTTCCTGAGAAAGACCTAATATTCATGTTTATGGATAATCTGATCCCGGACATGTGTTTTACTATATAACTCCAACTCGCTCCCAATGTCAAACAAATGATAGAGTGAGGTGTTATATGTGAGCAAAATTTGGTCAAAAGAGGAATCCTTGCAGATCCTACTCAAACAAAGACCACCAAAAACTCAAGTGATAAAGCTAAGTGGTGGAACAAAAATAAAAATGTCACCAACAATGGTGTCATTGATGTTAAGATGGTCAACTATGCTCAACCAAAGATTACACTGTAAGGGCCACCCATGCCAAATCAAACACTTGCAATGCAAACCCTACATAAAAGTACCCAAGTTCAAATGCCAACTACTTAAGTAGAAATCATATCTCATAATCAACCCAACATGCAACACCAACAACAATTTCCTTTTCTTAAATGTGAGTAAACCACAGTAGGAGAATCGATCAAATCAACACTAAAAAATTTAACCCAAGCCAACGATCACTTTACCAGAAATCAGGAAATACGAGCATGGTGCTGTGAAACCTAAGTGGTGGAATGATAATTATTTTTGTTAGTATCATCGGGTTAAGGTCCATAAGACATCCAATTGCTATCGATTGAAAAATGATATACAATTGAACAAGGAATAATCGATGTCAACAGTACTCAATCCCAGGGTACCACAGATCATACCATCTTCAATGATCCTTTTCATAACCATAATAAATGGAAATCCTCTGCATCTGGTAGTTAGTCCAAGAAGGTCAATTATACCTATTCTACCTCTGATAGTATGATAAATTGCATAAACCCTACAAAAATCCAAGTTGCTACCATCACTATCAAAGATAATAATGCCAAATGTTCTGTTACAACTCATCATTCCAAAGTTGTCCTGCAAGGAATGCCTTCTACTTCTAATACACCATCAAATCCCATGCCAAATCCAAAACCTAGTTTAGTTGATTAAATCAAGCGCACACCTGCCCAAATCTCCATTTTGAGCTATTACACCTATCCCCAAAGCATAAGAAAAATTTGGACCAAGATCTTTAAAACATAGCTATGTTGCGAGACATATCTCCAAAAAATTTCCAAACCATGGTCAATTATATTGCTACCAAAAACATGCGATGTTTACAGACCATGATGTACCACCACACAAACCTTTGAACAATGACCCCCTGCATTTTCTTGTCCAAGTGCATAAGCATATGATCTGATGAGTCCTCATTGATGGTGGGGCTGTATTAAACACCTGTACTCTAAATGTAATAAAAACCTTGGGTTACTTAGAATCCAATATTGATGTCACCAGAAGAATCAATATCAGAGCATATGATGAAGAAGAAAGGTCATCGAAATGTATCCTTATATTACCAGTCAAGATAGGGCCAATAATTAAGAACACTCCATTCCAAATCCTAGACCTTGAACTAGGATATAACATGTTTCTCGGTACGCCATGAATATATGACATGCAAGATATCCCTTTGACATATCATCAATGCATCAAATTTCCCTTCCAAGGAGAAGAGATCATCATAGAGGGAGATCCCAACCCATTTCAATATTGCAATACTATAAGAGGTAGTGCATATAATCAAGTAAAATCGAATTAGGAAGCAACTATTTAATCTGCTTCTGATTCCATTCCAAAGGATACACCAAGAAAGGACGTTAAAATATCAATCCAAGACAAAGGGTGTGGTGAATACTACTATGGGGAAGCCTTCACCATCACCAACATGCCTCCATCTCCCAGATCATATGGAATTCCTAGACCAATGGAAATAATTGAAGCTCCAAAACCTATGATATTAAGATGTCCTCCTATTACATTTGTTAAATGGGGAGACATAAGAAAAGAAAAACCCTTTGATCCAGACATTAACACTTGGTTATATCAAGATCCTCAAGAGACACTAGTAGTACAAATACCCTTGACACAATATGGAACTAGATATACTATGCTACAACAATATGGATATGATAAAAAAATAGGTCTGGGGGCAATACAATAAGGATTGATTGAATTTTCTCTGCCACCAACTCAAAGGAATAAAAGAGGATGAAGATATGGTCATGCCAAAACTAGTACAATTGTTTGAGATATTTTAGTAGACTGAAAATAAATTGTTGAATCAAACACAAGGCAAAATCAAGGACAACCCAATCAACAATAAAATCCAACAACTAATGCCACTTGAAGTGGAAACCACAAATTCCCAAATAACCCTTAATAAGGAAATCTCAAATGATGTGAAATGTGAAATACCTGACAAGCATTGTAGCATGATTGATTCTCACGAGTATGAGTGGTTATCCCTCCATGACTCTGAATCACCTATTCTAGGATATTCCCCTTGATCCACTAGTAGCGTAAACCTCAATAACATATTCGACCAAATGAACCTAGAAGATCAACCCTATTTTGATAAGCATGTGGATGTCCATTCCTTAGATAGTCTGTCTACTTCCCATTCCATATTTTTTGGAACTATCACTGCAGTTCCATTCGCCCAAACCGAGTCTTCCTCCCACACTGACCTTTGTTTATTCTACCTCAAGTTAATAGACTTGGACCAAAAAGGATGTCTTGACATAGACATTTTGAAAATGATGAAGCCATTGGAGACTTCGTAGGGCTTTCTGACAAAATACCATCAGGAGATCACAAGGAAGGATTCTCCTTTGACTTAGACAAATCAACATACTTTGGGGAGGAGGCTCCTCTTTCTATTCGACCATGAAAAAATAAAGATAAAAGACATATCTTCTGGTGAAAACTTCTTTGAGGTGCCAGAGGATGAAAAGTTGGATCTCCCCCCTTAAAAGAAGAACAATCAACATTGCTAGAAGAGGAAATAGAGGTAGTGAATCTACGGGATGAAAAGAATCCTAATGACATCTTTCTAGCTAAATCCCTTTCACCTAAGGAAAGAGAACAATTTATTGATTTTTTCAAAGAATGATAGATCAACTTCACTTGGTATTGTGCTGACATGCCAGGTTTGGATCCAAAGCTCGTACTAAATCACCTACCACTTTTTCCAAACACAAAGCCAATAAAAAAGAGGTTAAGAAAGATGCATCCTCACATTACTCTACTTGTCAAAGCTGAACTAAAGAAACTAATAGATGCAGGCTTCATAAGACCCATCGCATATGCAAACTGAATATCAAATCTGGTGCCAGTTACAAAACATTATCCTTAAAATCAAATATGTACAGACTTCAGGGACTTGAACAAAGCATGCCCAAAAGATGATTTCCCATTACCTAACATTGATATGATCATAGATTTGGCAGCATGACATCAAATATTGTCATTTATGGACGGATTCTCAAGTTATAACCAAATTAAAATTGCACCAGAAGATCAACTTAAGACAACATTTACTTGTGCATGGGGTACTTATTGCTGGAATTTGATACCATTTGGCCCCAAGAATGCAGGTGCTACCTATCAAGGCGCCATGATGACAATATTTCATGATTTCATTCATAAAACAATGGAGGATTATGTCGATGACATACTAGCCAAGTCAACAATTAGAGAAACTCATATGCAAGTTTTGGGTCAGATATTTGATAGAATGCAAGATTACAAGGTGCGATTCAACCCAAATAAGTGCACATTCAAAGTTACTACTGTAAAACTCCTTTGTTTTATTATATCAAATAGAGGAATTGAAGTAGATTCAGAAAAGGTTAAGGCCATCCTTGACATGCCACCACCTAAAAATCTAAGATAATTACGGGGTCTATAAGGAAGATTACAATCTATTAGGAGATTCATCGCCCAACTGGCAGATAAGTGTCATCCATTCCAACATTACTACATAAAGATGTAATCTTTGTATGGACAAAACAATGCCAAAAAGCTTTTCAAACTTTCAAATATTATCTACTGAAGCCCCTTGTATTGGTGCCACCAATTCTAGGAAAACCACTCATGTTACATATATCAGCAACATAATCAACATTAGGTGTTATTTTGGCACAACATGATGATCAGGGCAAGGAAAGGGCCATATACCACATCAGTAGAATATTGGTGGGCTATGAGCTCAATTATTTAGCAATAGAAAAGGCATGTTTTGTAGTGGTCTTTGCGTCTCATAAGTTAAGACATTATATGCTAAGTCATCAAATGAAGCTCATTGTACACATAGATCCATTAAAACACTTTTTGAGTAAAGCAAGATTAATAGGATGACTCACTAAATGGGTCATGATCTTAAGTGAGTTTGATATTGAATACGTAGATCAAAAGGCTATCAAAGGGTAGGCTATTTCTAATCAACTGGCAGAAGCACCAATTCCAGATCATCAACCTATAGTGTCTGAATTTCCAGATGAATCAATCCTTACAGTACAACTAGATTTATAAGTCTGGCAGTTATTATTTGATGGATCATATACGAACCATGGTCCAAGAGTAGGAGTAGTACTCATCACTCCATAAAATGATGTAATTCCTAAATATTTTTTACTCAATTAACATAGCTGAGTATGAAGCTCTGATCATCAGATTCAAAACAACTATATAATGGAGAATAAAGAACCTGAGAGTTTATAGTGATTCTCAGTTCGTTATCAGTCAAGTCAATAATTATTACATGACCAAAGATGAAAAACTTGTCCCATACAGAGAGATGATGGAAAAATCGTGTTCTTCTTTTCATTACATTGTATTTGAACAAATTCCAAGGGTTTAAAACAAAGAAGTAGATGCGACGGCTACTATATCATCTTTGATCAACATGTCAAGCAATGAATCCAGATTCCAATTTTTGGTAGAGAAATTGATGATACCAGCCTATAAGGCTCCCATAATATAATCATCATCTATCCTTGTTGGTCATGAGTCCCCCTGGTATAATGAAATGTATACTTACTGTTAGCAAGTGATCTATTTTTCATGGTGAGATTCAATTTTAGGTTTTCATTTATGGCAACACATCTGGGTTACAGATCGATTCCTATGAAGTTGAGTTTTGATGACTCTGAAATCGAGATTGATGAATTAGGGAAAGAAAGATTAGAGGAAGATAGTATGAGGTGTATGTGACCTCCACCTAAGATCAATTTTGTTTTTTTAAAGTTTACAACAAGTTAGAGAGATTTGAAGACAAACATACAACAATAGAACAATGATACAAAGCAGTTGGACAAAAGCAATAATTCAAATAGTATGACATGGACTCTAGGCAATCAAAGTTGGATTATGGTTGTTGATAACCCAAAATTTGATTATGTAAGAGCGTCAACTTTTCATTTGATATTTTTTTTATTAAATGTATTTTGTATTGAGATCCGATTATGTAATATTTGGTTAAGAGAGCTGACTAAGAGATAAGATATATATATGGAGAAATTTTTGTTGAGAAAACATATGATTGATAAAAGAAGATAATATGGATGTATGTGAGATGATTGGATGGATGATATGAAAATTGAAGAGTAGAGGATGACAAAGATCATTGATGAGCTATGACAGGAACTATCTAAGCATTAGAGATACTTGTTTTGGTTCACTACTGAGAACATTTTGTAACAGAATTACATTGTAAGAGTTGTAAGCTTAGTTGGCCCCTAACATGGTGTTGTATACCTTTAACAGGGTTATAATTCCTTTAACAAGGAAATTTACTATGTAATATTCAGCTCCTAACATGGCTAGGTCTCCTAATAGGGACACTATACTTTAGTGCATGCTTGTGGGTACCATCCCCACCGGGGTTTTCCCTTGGCCAGGGTTTCCTTGACAACAAAATTATGGTGTTATGAGTACTATGTTATTTTCTTATGTTCTTTTAATTTCTACAAGTATATGGTTAATGTTTAATTGGTTGAAAAGTTTTAATAAGTGCTATAATACTGATTCACTCCCCCTCTCAGTATTACCTAATCCTAGCAATTGGCACCATAGCTTTTGGCCCTTGGAGAGAAAGTCTAATAGCTTAAGGGAGATCAAAATGGATTTAGACAGTTTGCAAGAGAACTTTGATGCTGCACTTGAAGATCTTGATAAAGAAAAAGCAGAGAATGGAGAATTGAGATTCAACATGCGAAGAGGTGAGAAATTTATAAAGAAACTCATAGAACAACTTGAACTTTCCAGAAGTTAGAGATATGATCTTGTGGTTCAGATAAAATAAGATTCAAAAAAAGAAAATTCAGATCAAATGAATCAAATTGAAGAAGAAAATGAAACTTTGAAACTTGAGAATGAAACTATGACTAAAGAGATACAGTTACAAAAGGATGCTAAGAAGAAGATTGAAGAAACCTTGAATAGTGCATTAGAACAAATGAAGAATGAGGCTAACAACTACAAGAACAAGTATCTAGAACTGGAGAAATACAATCAGATTATAAAAGGTGAACTTGTTGAGGCAAATAAACACATTGAGAAACTTCACACCAGCAGTGATTTGATCGATGAACAAAGAGACAGATAGAAACCTAAAGGTGATATGACTGGTATTGGCTTCAATGAAGCTAAATTCTCAAATAATTAGGAAGATAAATCTGATGCAAAAATTGATGTTGAAAGACCTACTATTGAAGAACCTAGAGAGCAGATCAGACCTTTCAAAGGTAGATTCTTTGGTTGTAACAAGTTTGGACACATGAAAAGAGACTCCAGAGGTAATACCCCTTTTAAGACCTTTTCTAGCTATTGTTTTAATTGTAATGGATATGGGCACAAGAAATCAGAATGCAAGAAACCTAATCAATCTGGATATAGACAAGACAATGGAAGAGATCCTAGAGTGAAACCTACATGCTACAAATGTATTAAGATTGGACACATTGTGAAGTACTGTAACTTGCAAGTAAATTAGGAAAGAAGACCTCCTATATGTTACAAATGCAATAATCCAGGTCATATAGCAAAGTTTTGCAGGTATAATGGAGCAAACAACATAAGAGTACCACCTCCAATGAATACACAGAAGAATGGAAGTGATATTGGTAAAAGTGTTACAGATTTGAAGAATGATTTTGACAGTTGTTTTAAGAAAGCAGAAGATAACAACAGTGGTAATATATGAAAGATCAAAGAAACAAGTGAGACATCTGTTCAGGGTGAGACAATAGATGCTACTAGATCTTTTCCTAATGGTAGTAAAACACAATTGACCTAATTGGCCGATCATGGCCATAGGGGGAGCATTAGATAAAGACATCGGAATATATCCCACCCCAAAACTTGTGGATTGAGCTCATGCAAGCTTAGGTATGAACATGGCCGAAATCATGGAGTATACAGTTAAGAGTGCAACATCAGTCGATGCATATATTTTGATCACGAGATCTACAGCCGACTGGACAGTATTGGGTAAAGTGAACTTTTATAACTTAAACATTGTATAAAGTACCATATGAAGATCTATTTCCTTACCATTTGACAAAGAGTGACCTAAGGAGATCAGAGAGAAGAGAGATTCAGTCTATCCTACATTTGCCCTGCGTGATCGATTGAAGAAAAAACTTGGAATTTAGCGGCAAAGAGGTATTTACATCATCTAGCTATGGATGCACCTATTATTTATGATGTTGTAGATCAACCTAGGTATAAGTTCAAGAAACATTCATTCAAGTCTTTTGAAGAAGACCCTGAAGGAGAATTTTACCGAACACCCTACGAAGTTTTACATGTAGAAGATATTAGGGCTTACATTCACTGTAAGTATGATATACTAGGCACTGATGATATTTGTACTGAGATGGAGTATATGAATAATAAAGGAATTATGAGAGATGAGTTCAAACACATCGATTACTTGAGTATTATAAAAATTCTGGATTTGTATGAATTTGACGAAGAAGAGTGGTTCAAGAAATTATTGAGAAGAGTACATGATCAATTCATTTGGATAGGCGAGTAGCCTATGAAGATTTTCTGTGATTTAATTCATGAGATTACTGGATTGGATAATATAGGAATCATTCCTATTCCAAAAAAGCATGTGAAGAAGCAATTCAAAACCCTAACACACTCTAAATGGGACAGGTGAGCAATGACTGTGAATGACATCTTTCAACAAGATGTGAGACTAATTGCTATGATACTTGGATATAAATTCTACTACAACAGTAGACCTAACTCAGTATCCATAGAAGTTATCATGATGGCATGGAGAATGGTAAAAGAAAATGTAAAATATAACCTATGCGAAGTATTGGCACAACAATTTCTTGAGAATGTAAAACTGGTAAAGAAAGACAAAATGAAGACCTTCAGATTTGGCTCCCTATTGGTACATATGTTTATTCACATGGAACAAAAATTTCAAGGTATGTACCCTAGTGGTTGGAAAACATGGATACCTACTAGTATTCAGATCACACAGAGTTACAGAAGACAAAACAAAACATGGGTTGATGGTGAATTATTTGGAATGATCAAAATCCTTCAGAGGCAGATGAAAGACAGATATAGGATACCTGATGACATAGTTGAGAAATACAAGGATACAATTTTTTTCATGGTTGAAATTGATTGTGTATGATTTGAGGTAGTCACACCAAGGAAGAAATGGTGTTATCCTATGGGATATGAGGTAAGTTTAGAGGTACTTACTATGCAAGTTGAACATGTTCTTGCATCTGAGATTGATACATCAGAAGAAAGATGGGGAACCTATGAAGAGAAATATGCTAAGGTAAGAGAGGAACATACTAGAGGTATGAGGAAAATGAAAATTGATAACCTTGTGCATGAGTGTGGTGTAAAGACAAGACTAACAAAGGAATAATTGAAAGAAGTGAAAAGGAAAATGAATGAGCAATCTTCTGGATTGGAAAGTGCTAGTAATGCATCCCTTCCCACTCCTGAAGTAGTAATGGTAGATATTCCACCTCCTCCATCACAACAGACATCACAAGAAGAGAAGATTACTCCTAGAGTAAACACCAGATCTAGCAGGAAGACATCACCTATGGAACCAAGCATTGTAAGAGAAGAGAAGAAAACTGAAACTGAGAAGAACATATGGAAGAGAAGAACATATGGAAGCCTGACATGAAGATGATTGAGAAGAGAGCTATTGAGTAGGGAAAGCTAGTTACAGTTAACAGATACTATGAAAGGTATGGTGAAGAAGAAAAACTTAAGATTGAAGATATTGTGGTTAATAACTTACTTGTTTTCAAGAAGAAAATATTGGAAATTGAGGGAAGTGTACCTGAAGATCTATATGGAAGATTAGAGACAAGAAAATAGTTAACACAGATTGAAGATGAAACAATCAGAAATTAGGAAATTGACAACATACTACTTGTGATATCTTTGCAAGAAAGGGACAGAATACTTAAAGAATTGAAACCTTTTCTGAGAACCAATATCAGACTATTGAAAATAATGGCAAGAATATATGACGAAATGACTGAGGAGACTCAGAAAGAACTGGATAAAATATTGATGAATCCTACTCCTGAGGAGATTCCACTTCCTAAAACCACTTTTCCTACAAACCTAGGAATGGGAGAGAGTTCGAAGCTAGCTGAGGCAAGTGCTGAGAAGAGAAAAGTTAACACACAACCAAATTTATATGTTTCTAGTGTACCTATAACACTTGACACCTCTAATGATGAGAAGGACCCATTTCCAGAAATTATGGACAACACAATGGCTGAGGAAACAAAGTAGAAAGAGGAAGAAGAGCAGAAGAAAGAACAAAGTGAAATAATGCATGATGAAGGATAGAAAAACCAGGAAGAAAAAGATGAGAGTAAAAATGAGGTAATCACATCTTCTATTTCATTTTTGGAAAGAAAAGAAAATACAACAGATGTTGATGTTGATTGCATGGATGAAGATGAGCTAGTGAAATTGGCTTTTACTGCACTAACTAAAGCCAAGGAGAGATCAAAACAAAAAGATGACAAAAAGGATAAGGTAATAACTAGAGCAATTGATACTGTGAACAAATTGATTCTAGTACCTATTGTTTTCTAGCATAGAGATGACATTGAAAACCTAAAGATAACCCTTGATGAATTTGATGGCTATTATGAGAGTTTGATACAAATTGCAGAGGAGAAGGCAGAAAAGAACTACTCTAAGAAGAAGCTATCCAAAGTTTTCAAGTCCATCTCATGGAACTTGATAATTTTGAAAACCACTATTGCAAATTCTAAGAGTTTCATTGGACATGGAAGGAAACTATTCAGTTACTGAATGAATCCTATTAGGCACATTCAAAACATTGAAGATATCATTGCCAAGGAAAGGGAAAATTTGAATAGCATGATGGATAGTTGTGAGACCTATTCACAATATGTAACAGAATTGGACAAGGAAGTAACAAGAATATTGGGAAAACTGGATATACTGGATAATGAGAAACGGAGAGTACTGACTAGATTCAATTTGCTAAAGAGTTTAATCACTCCTAAGCTATCCATAATTGAAACACGCCTGTCAGAATTGGAAAAGACATCAGATGCATTGACTAACTCTATGCCTACAAAGTTGAAAGAAGCAAAGACTGCATCATTTGCATTAAATGGACTAATTCATGTTAGTCAACTATTACTAAAGTCATGGGGTACAAAAGTGAAGATCTTGGAAGATTCCTTTCAAGATGTTCTGAAACTGGTGAGAAAGCACTGATTTTATTACTTTGTATGCACCTTTGTCATTGTTGTCAAAGGGGGAGAAGAGAAGAAAAATGAATGGGAGAAGAAAGAAGAGTAAAATAATAAGGAGAAGGAGAAAATGTATAAGAGAAGAAAAGAGAAAAACAAAATAGAGAAGGAAAGACAGTTTTGTTGGAACTCTTAGTCAATTTTTTTAAGTGTTGCCATCAATGCCAAAGGGAGAGATTTTTGGAAAGTGATCTATTTTTCATGGTGAGATTCAATTTTTGGTTGTCATTTATGGCAAGACATCTGGGTTATAGATCGATTCCTATGAAGTTGAGTTTTGATGACTCTGAAATCAACTAAGTACAAAAGCATAGTTATAGAGGTATTTTAGGTATCAAAGATCAAGATCGATGAATTAGGTCAAGAAATCTTAGAGGAAGATAGTATGAAGTATATGTGACCTCCACCTATGATCTATTTTTTTTTTAAAGTTTATATAAAGTTAGAGATATTTGAAGACAAACAGACAACAACAAAACAATGATACAAAGCAGTTAGACATAAGCGATGATTCAAAGAGTATGACATGGACTCCAGGAAATCAAAGTTGGATTATGGTTGTTGATAACCTACAATATGATTATTTAAGAGATCCAAATTTGAGTTTGATATTTTTTTTATTAAATATATTTTTTTATTGAGAGCCAACTATGTAATATTTGGTTAAGAGAGCCAACTAAGAGATAAGATGTATATATGGAGAAATTTTTGTTGAGCGAACATATGATTGATAAAAGAATATAATATGGATGTATGTGAGATGATTGGATGGATGATATGTGAATTGAATAGTAGAGGATGACAAAGATCATTGATAAGCTATGACAGGAACTATCTAAGCATTAGAGATGCTTGTTTTGGTTCACTACTGAGAACATTTTGTAACAGAATTATATTGTAAGAGCTGTAAGCTCATTTGGACCCTAATAGGGTGTTGTATACCTTTAGCAGGGTTGTAATTCCTTTAATAAGGAAATGTACTATGTAATATTCAGCTCCTAACAGTGCTAGGTCTCCTAACAGAGACACTATACTTTAGTGCATGCTTGTGGGTACCATTCCCACTGGGTTTCTCCCTTGGCCAGGGTTTCCTCGACAACAAAATTATGGTGTTATGAGTCTATGTTATTTTCTTATGTTCTATTCATTTCTACAAGTATATGGTTAATGTTTAATTGGTTGATATTTTCTAATAAGTGCTGTAATAATGATTCACCCCCTCTCAGTATTACTTAATCCTAACACTTACCTACAAGACAACACCCTACCGCCTGACCTATCTAGAAACCAAAAGAAGTCCCTTATCAGACAAGCCTCTAGATATACCCTTCTCGCTAATACTTTGTATAGAAAAATTCTAGTTGGAACACTCTTAAGATGTATAACTTCCATAGAATCCTAGAGAGCCTTATATGAGGTACATGAAGGAATTTGTGGGGCCCAAATATGTGGTAACATTTTAGCAAAGAAAATCATCAGGATGGGATACCATTGGCTGACTGTAAAGACACATGCTCATAAATATATACAAAGGTGTCAACAATGTTATATACACAAAGATCTTATTCACACACCAGCTCAAGACCTCCACCCCATCACTTCATCATGGCCTTTTTCAAAATGGGGATTTGACCTAGTGGGAAAGATTACACCAACTTCCTCTAACAATCATAAATACATAATTTCAACAAAAAAATACTTTACCAAATCGCTGGAAGCAATTCCTCTCACACATATCACTAGTTAGCAGATCTCCATGTTTATACCGAATCACATCATCTGTCGGTATGGGATCCCCCAAACCATACTTATGGATCACGATACACCTTTCCAAAATACAGATGTTGAAGATCTTTGTGAAAAGTTCCAAATAAAAAAAGGTTCTCTTCATTATACTATCCCCAAGGAAATGGACAAGCTGAAGCCATTAACAAAATAATCTTGAAGATCTTGAAGAAAACGGTCAACAAATCTGGTCGAGACTGGCATTTGCAGCTCAATCCTGCATTATGGGTATACAAAACAAGTGCGAGAAAACCTATAGGAGAAAATCCCTTCTCCTTGGTATAGGGATCAGAGGAATTTCTACCCCTCTGAATTGAAATCCCATCTCTCAAAATATCACTGAAGCATATCATATCAGATGTCAACAAATTTGGTTGAGACTGACATTTGCAGCTCAATCCTGCATTATGGGTATACAAAACAAGTGCGAGAAAACATATAGGAGAAACTCCCTTCTCCTTGGTATAGGGATCAGAGGAATTTATACCCCTCTAAATTGAAATCCCATCCCTCAAAATATCACTGAAGCATATCATATCAGACGAAGACTACAGAGTTGCTAGACTCAGTGAATTGGAACTGCTAGACGAGAGACACCAAACTGCACTGAATCACTTACAAGGCTATCAAAATAACCTTAGAAGAAATTATCACAAGAAATTCATGCCACATACCTTTGAGGTAGGAGATCTTGTCCTCATGGAAAATTAGAACAATCAAGTAGAAAGAGTTACACTAGAAAAGTTTGAGCCTAATTGTCTAGGACCATACATCATTATAAAATCATGTGACAATGGGGCATATAAATTGGAAACTAAAGGAGATAAACTCCCTGGTTATATCAACAACATGGACCTAAAAAATGTTCTATTCCTAAGATCTCAAGGGCAAGTATACATGTCATATATGATCCTAAAAAAAGTACAAAAAACTTTAAAAAATATAAAAAAGTTACCTTGGTGAAAACCTGGAAAACAGGAGCCTTGGCGACAACAAAAAATACATAAAAGAGAAAAATTTTAAGAGAAAGAAAATCGTTCTCTCAGTGAAAACTTGGAAAATAGGCACTATTAGGCAAGTACCTTGGTGAAAACATGGTAAAAAAGTGCCAAGTGTTAAGGTCCCACTTCGCCATCAATGAGATCCAAAAGATTAAACTTGTACTCCCACATGCAAGATTGAGTGCCCTAAGCTATTATAGAAGTGCAATCCCCTTTGATCCTTCACACTTATCCATGGCTTATACTGACTTACCAGATAGGGTGGGAAAAATAAAATGTCCTGAAAAAATCTAAAAATTCTTAAAAGTCTTGAAAAAAATCCCAAAGAGAGCAAAATGTCCTGAAGAAATCAATCATAAAAAATTAAAATATTGCAAAAATATCAAGCAATAAATCATCTCTGTCATCAACAAGGAATTGCAATCAAACAATCAATCAAATGTCAAAATAGTGAGCTTCACAAATCAGCAATAGACTCATGTGACTCATCTTTATCAACAATCCAATTCGTCATCAATTGAATGATTCAATCTATCATTAATCAAGATATTAATTACCTTAGAGAATAATATATATACTCAAAACTAGACATGTCGGTCTTATATGAGTCATCCATTGCTGAAACCAGACACATAATCAAACATAAAAGTCAAGCAATCAAGGAATAGTAAGGCCGTTGAATAGGTCAGTCATGTCATTCTATTGTCAATTTACCTTTTGTGACTGTGTTCTTACACTCCTCAAGGATACCATTGAGTAGTGAGAGTGGCTATGATGGATCATAATCTTGTTTTCTTTTTTTCTTTTTTCTTTTTGTGGAGTGTTTCAATTCAATTCTGGGGCAATGATGATTCAGGATAAATGTGATTGGAGTTGTCACGCATCTGGCAGCCATGCAATTCCACGATCTGAGCTAAACCTTGGAAAAGAATTGAACATTCCTTATCTTTTATCTGCTTGTTATTATCAGAGATTATAGTGGTATCTAGATGGTCAATATCTGGGTGCATTTACTCTCTTCCTTTTCATAATTAGGTGCAATGATGAATAAAATTGGAAAGTACAACAACGACTTGGTTTTATCAATCATTCTTTCATTATTTTCCAAAAATAAACTCTCTCTAAATTTATTCTAACAAACACATGCATGTAATCAGAAACATTGTGCATATTAGGTTGGCATTCATTTATTGCATAAGAAAAACAAAAACAAAAAACAAACATGTGCATACATCAACTATGGTAGATCATGTAATCAATGCATCCATAACCAACAACATAGAGTCAGTACATCATGAATCATATAGAACTACATCCATAGGAAAAATCCATCATACATCCATATGTTAGTATCATAAGAAAGTAAAAAATCATACAACAGGAGTCTGCATAATTCAAATCACATAGAGTGCATATAACCATAAAAAAATCTCATAAAAGTGCATCAACATATAAAGAGGAAGCATATAGAACTAAGTTTTACATCATATAGAATCATATCATAAGAAGCATCTCAAATATCACGTGTCTGAGTACAATAAAATCTCGCAATTCTAAAATAAAGGAGCTCAACATAATGTTTACAATATCGACACAACATTGGTATAGAATCGATACAAAAATAGTACAAAAAGGTACAAATGATACAAGGGTACAAAGGACATGTCAAGAGATGTTACCCCAACCCTTTCCAATAGGTTGATGAGGGGGTGGCATCTCAAATCCTACCCTACACTGTTGAGAAGAAGGAGCTACACCACTTGCTTTTGATCACTGTACTCTATTGGATCTATGAGAAGTAGTGTAACTAGGAACACACTGAGCAGAAGGAACAACATCCTCATAATGAAGGCACCAATAATAAATCTATCTTTGGGCCTCACACCCTGATCTCCATAGATTCCCTAGAGAATCCCTAAAGGATAAATCCTATACACCATCAAGATAGACTCTCACCTTTGCACAAGCCCGTCTCTCCCTCTCTTCTGCTGCTGCTAATCTGAGCTTGAGATCTTCAATCTCTGGAGTTAATCACTAAATCTATATAGGAACATCATTTGTACCCCGCATAGCCACATCCATGTCCCCCTCCTCTCAAGTACCTCTCAAAAACTCATCCCTCACAACCCACAAATATGACTCCTCATCATCGTGGCTGATATCACTATCACTGCTACTGCTCAATCTAGAAGAGATAGATCCTATCTCCTCCACCAAAACCATCTCCTCATCTCTCATCTCTCCCTCTCCTCTTCTCTCTCTATAGGCACCTCATCAGTCCATCTTTGTACCCTCCTCAAAACCTAAGGTGCATCCTCCTCCATCCCCTCCTCTAGGATTGCTCCTAGACCAACACTAGTCCCACTCACCCTAGGTCTGCCTCCTCTAGTAAAAAATCTCTCTCCACCTCTCCCAGGATCAAGATCATCATCATCTTTGCTCCCTCTCCCTCGGCCTCTATCTCTCTCTCCATCTCTATCTAAACCTTGGCCTCCATCTCTACCTAAACCTCAACCTCCATCTCTCCCCTCACCTCATCCTCCACCCCTCCCTCCCCATCGTTCCTTACCTCTCCCTCTCCCTCGATCACCACCTCTCTATTGTGACCTCCTCATGATAACCCCAGTAACAGGCCAGGTAACATATGTCAAGGCAACCAACCGATGCAATGTCCAACATGCATAAAATTGTGGAGTAGTGCCTGCAAAAGCAAGAAGATTCAAACATCAGAGTGACATGGATAGAATAGAAAAATAGCCTAATCTAGAAAATCTCAATATCATAAGGGAAATAACATAAAGTATGGAAGTATACCTGCATATACAGTAGCTGATCTCCACGTCCACTAAACAAGACATAGGCCATAAAACTCGGTCCTCGCAACATGATCTGGGACCGTGAATACACAATGTATAATGTCTTTGGACCTCTGGGAAAAGTAATAATATGAGTCACTCACATCTTGGCGCTCTCCAAAATTCCACAACACTCTATTAGTGTTGTGCAAATAAATGTTATGAGTATGCTCAGTGACACAAACTATCGGATACCTCCTCTATTGGTAGAAAGGAAGGTGTGCATCCTCACCATCCAAAAAATAACAGGATCTATAGGGCCTCAAGATAAAGTATAAAATCATATCTAGCTATTGTCTCCAGTACATAAGGTGACCTATGTGAGACTAGATCATGACTCCCTCATAAATAAAAACATAAGGTCTTCCCGCATGAAGATCTCAGATACCAACAGGTTTGCAAACAACTATGTGCTCCTATGCCCATATCTGGAGTAGAGTCACACCACATCCAATCAAATTACCACCCTAGTAAGCCACATAAAACATATGATAGTACATGCGAGGAAGAATATAGGGCCCCCATGCATAAATATTATGGTCTCTAACCATACTATGGAGAACAACTCCCCATCCTACTGAAAAACTATGCTTCCTCTAACCGGGACATAGAATCCCGCAAATCAAACTACCTAATAAAGTACTCAATCTATCTAATCCCTATCCAAATCTAGACCATGGGATATCATAGGGATTAGACATCCCCAGATGGTCCTCAAGAAAATCAAACATCTCACATAATGCAACAATGCCAGGATGACGGTTGAACTGTACTAAATCACCCTGAATAGGAACCTGCATGATGCGATACACATCCTCAAGAGTGACAACACACTCTCCAATAGGTAAATGAAAAGTGCATGTATCACAGTGCCACCTATCAAGAAAAGTAGAGATCAGACCCTAATTGGTTGTGATCTTAGGAATATAAGTAATCCAGTACAAGCCCAGCTGCCTTAGAATATCCCTCTCATCATTAGTAATCTAAAAATGATAAACCAAACCTGGTGACATGGGATCTCGACATCAAAAGACATCACCAAACATCTGTCCAAGTAAAGTACAAACAAATATCAGTAGAGGCAGTGATAAGAATAATTGACATGTGCTAAAAAAATTGTTTTCAAACTACAAGAGCAATTGCAAAACTCTTAAAGCAATTGCGAAACATTTAAAGAAGATTGTGAAAATCAATTATCAATTGCAAAAGTCAAATAGAAATTGTGGTATTAAACACAAAAATTGTGACATGATTATCAATTGCAAAAGGTAACTAGCAATTGCGAAAGACAAAATGCAATTGCGGCAAAACTAGGCTCGATTGCGACATATATATATATATATATTTTGGTCTAAAAATAATAAACTTAAAATGCATTAATGACAAAAAATAAATGTAAAAGGGTCTTGAAACTCACCGCACCACCTATGCCCTCTGGAAGACCAAAGGTACAAACTCGGTCAGAAAGGCGAATCACTCTAGGAAGGCCCACCATTGCTCAAAATAAGCAAGAAAACAAAGGAAATTAAAAGCTAAATCTTACCAGGAAATCAAGAGCTCCAAAGTGCAAAGTGACAAACGAAAGGGCCCTCGAGATATTTATAATAGGTCAGTAAAAACCCTAATTCTCTAAGGATCCCTATTTTATTGCCCTGGGCCCCAAAATATTTCAAAGGAAATATATTCAACATTAATAACTTCTATCACGATCCATTCAAAGCCATGACATACATTTTGTTTTATCAACAAATTGACGCTCCTGCCACGTCTTTACGCTCAAATTTGTTTTGTGGGCATAAATCCACCTGCTATCACTAGGGAAAGCTGGGGCAGGATCAAAATCTGAAGAATATTTGACACAACGTGACAAGTAGCATTGTATCAAAGAGGGGCAAATGTAGACACCCTAAAATGGACAGACTTGCGATCTTACCTTTAATTACTAAATTTCCTGTATTAATTAATGGTTGTTTAATCATTAATTAATCATCTATTTCTTCTAAAATCCAATAATCTAATCATTCAATCATTTCCCCAAAATTAATAAAGCAATTAATTTTATTTAATTAAAAAACCTTAATTAATTAATTAAATTCAATTTCCTAAAGTTTAAAATCAAATATTTAAACTTATTAATTTATTCTTCTAATTAAAATAATTTCATCAAATTAATTTAATTTCACTCAAATATTCTATTTTAAATCAAAATAGAATTGAATTATATCATGTTTTAGTATTTTAATTTCTAAAATTAAATAAATCCTCAAATAAATCAACTCTTCAGTTCCAAGAGGTAACTCAAATAAATCAACTCTTTAGTTCCAAGAGGTAACTCAAAATCAACTTTTCAGTTCCAAGAGGTAACTCAAAATCTACTCTTCAGTTCCAAGAGGTAACTTACAATCAACTCTTCAGTTGAATAAACCTTCCCATCTTCTCTTCAGTTAAGAGGTGGAGTTTATTGATTGCTTCTCTAGTTCCTTTTGATCTTAACCCACCATTCTCAAGTTTCTGGGATCAATCTCATCCACCCAAATCATTTCCATTTCTATATAATCAACCCTTCTCAACCATTTCAAGGAGGTCTGGATTTTGAATCATTGTGCACCATTACTCTACAGGATTCTTGTACGAAGCATAAAGAAAAATCATTATCATATTGATCTCATTTTCTCAGCACTCCCAAGTCACAAATGCTGTCAATACCAATACTGAGCACCATCCACACATCATTTTAGGAGTAGAGAGAAGAAATAGAAGATTCAAGCATTGTGGTTTGCATATTTTTTCCCTCTCTGATGCTTATTATTTTATTGTTCATAAGTTCATTCTTAGTAGTTTGATTGATTTATTTAATTGCAAATCGGTGCTAATAACCCTCGTTTGAGTGTGCAGAATCAACTCCTATACATGTTCATCACTAATAAGATAGAAAATTTATTTATTTGCAAGTGAAAAAAGAGTCTATTGGATGACTTCATATGTATATTCTTAGGATCATCTTCTAGACCCTTTGACTAAAGGGGATTTGTTTGATCTGGTGATCAAAAGTTTTGATTTTATTCTTTTATTTTGACAATTTTATTGGGGCATCCTCATCCTTGTGAGACACCCCATTTCAAAATAGTATATCAATATGCTAATAAGTATTAGAATAAATAGTTGTGTACTTGAACAAAAAGTTTCTCATATGACAGTTTTGTGAAGTCTTTAAAAAGACCTTGTAAACTCAATGATAATTAACCTTACAAAATATAGTTTAATTTTTCATGTTATTTGTGGTCATGATGTAAAATTACTTTTCTTATTTTATTTACAATCTGTTGTCACTTAATGTGGTTTTTCTTCACATATATGGATGTCAAGGACGAAATGAAATGAAATAAATTTTTAATGAAGTCTAAGGGACCAAGCAATCTAAGGGACCCAAGATGGAAAGAGGCACAATGGCCCCAAAAGAACAAATAGTTATTGTTCTATTTGATGCGAATTTTGTAGATAATAGGTATAAGCAAAAGGAAAATTGAAAATGCGAGAACAATAAATATGAAATTAAAATTAAAATGTATGAAGGTAGATCTAGTTGGAGCCAACATTCTTTATTAATGGTTACATTTAAAGCAGTGAGATTTTTTTTGGGATGACATACATAAATGATTTTTGGTACTCAAAATAGGTCAGAAAAATGTATCATAAAAATGCGTACTAATAGATTATCAAAATAGGTATTTAAAATGAGTCATCGAAATAAGGCATAAAAATGGGTACTAAAATTAGAACATTAAAATGAGTCCTCAAATAAGTAAAAAATATGTACTAAAAATAGATCATAAAAGTAGGTAACATTGTGCCTAGATCTAGTTGGAGCCAACATTATTTATTAATGGTTACATTTAAAGCATGGTTACTTTTAAAGCAGTGAGATTTTTTTTGGGATGACATACATAAGTGATTTTGGGTACTCAAAATAGATCAGAAAAATGTATCATAAAAATGCGTACTAATGGATTATCAAAATAGGTATTTAAAATAAGTCATCGAAATAAGGCATAAAAATGAGTACTAAAATTAGATCATTAAAATAAGTACTCAAATAAGTAAAAAATATGTACTAAAAATAGATCATAAAAGTAGGTAATATTGTGCCGTCAACTTTCCAAGGGAATGTTTTGTTTCTATTACCAATTGATTCTTCATTAAGCCATTTAATGTTCCTCTTCCCTCATGCAAGGAAGTACACTAGTCTTGAAGAAGGAATTATTACCCTTGTTTTATGCTTTTATGTTAAGAATGGTAAATGTCAAATCTTGAGTGAGTTATGCACTTCTAGCCACAAACATTCAAAACATATTTTTTGCATTGTCAAAACAATTTCATCCCTTTTGAAAATATAGTGGTATTTTTACTTAGGCATCCACCACATTCAAATCTTGGTTGTAAAAAGATTGTTATTGTTTAAGTTTTGTTTAATTACTTTTTAGGTAAAAAATGTTGTTGGAATAATCATTTTTTTAAATTTTTTTTATGAAAACAAAGCATATTTATTCAAAACATTGTTATTTTGTCTATTGTGATATAAATAAATTATTGTAAGATTTAGGAGAATGATAAACCATATTTTAAAATATGTTGATTGTCTAGTATAGCTTTATATTTCTTTATGACATGTTGAACAAATTGGGTAGCACATGTTCTTATAGTTTGTAGGAAATGTTGCCAAAGTAATTCATATTCTTTATACAAGCTTAGATAATCCCATCATAAAATTTTCTTCTAACATTTTTGGGCTTTGCAAAATAGTCAACATGTCTCTTTGCTTGGTATAATGTCTCCTTATTTTATCACCTTACCATGTAATATGATATTCATATGATGATTTATTATTGCCACAAATTATAGCTAATTGTTAATAACCTATGAAATAAAGGAATGGACAAGGAATTCCACTGAAGTAAAAAAAAACAAGGTTAGTCAAGGATTTATACATCTATATGAATGTATTTGTTCATTATTGTATGCACCCTAAAATGGTCGCCTAGACTTTGGGCCCCATTTTATTATTTTATCATTTTATCAATTTCCTGAATCAATGATTTACAACATTTTCAATTCAAATCAATTTCCTTGATCAAATTGTAATTAATTCAATTATTCAATTATTTCAATATTTCCTAAGTTTTGATCATTTTTATTTAATTAAAAGATTTAATCTCCCTTTTAATTGAATAAAATTCCTCTTATTTAATTAAATTCAAATTTATCCCATTTAATTAAATAAAATTCATCTAATTTATTTAATTGAAAGAAAACCCCTCTTTTAATTAAATAAATAAAAATCCCCACTTAAAGCACTTTATTTGTTGAAAAAGGAAATGAATTAAATTAAAAATTAAATAAAAATGCTTTTTTCATCACATCTTCCTAAGTGGTGGGTTTTTGCCTCTTAATCATAGCCTTTTATTTTTGCCTCTTAATCTCAATCGTTCACTTTCCTTTAAAAGGAGACCTCTCCTTCTCATTTTCACATTAGAGTTTTTAGTATTGTTATGTTGCAGGTTTGGAGAGCAATTTTGGAGGAGGATTTGAGCATTTTGAGCTTGGATATTGCAACTTCTCTCTTCTTGTCTCATTCTTCTTGCATTCATGGCTATTCATATAGATTAGATTCATGTTTATTTTCATAGATTAATTTTGCATTTGTATTTCCTTTCATAGATTAATCATGCATTGTTATCATTTAGATTAATTTCATTTTATGCATTGTTATCATATAGAGTAGATCTCATTTTCATGCATTTGAATCTCTCATTTCATGGTGTATTTGCAATAGACACAACTAGGTCAATCTGAGGGCCTTCATTTTACATTTTTACACATCCAT